>OY856410.1:520313405-520913405 GCA_963693085.1 Alisma plantago-aquatica | reverse complement strand
GCATGGATAATGTTGTCTAAGTTTGATCTCTGATGACATTAGGTTCTTATATAGATTTAAGTTGTATATGAGGTATAAATCTAATTTTGAAATATGGGATAAGTCTTGATGATGAAATTATGTAGGGTTTTCATACATGATGCTACATAAGATAGGGCAGGGTTGAATATGCATGAGCTTTAAGCTATTTTACAAATTCGGACCTCCAATATTTGGAACGATATATGGTGAACTCTAGAGAGAGTGAGACCCACAGGGAGAAGGTCATAGGACCTACCCTCCAATATATGAGAAATATGTGATATATGTGAGATGATGTGTCCTAGCTTGGTTACACCAAAGTAGATGAGTTAGATACCTTAAGAATGATTTCAAGAATTGATCTAAATCGCAGTGTGAGAGTTGGATCAAAAAAGTAGGTAGAAAAAATCATGATGAGAAAGTCAATCCTTTGACTCAGTGAGGTTGTAGCTTGAGTGACTTAGGTTTTTTAACCTCATCATTAGCTACAAGTGAGGTGATATATGGAACTCTACTTTAGAGAGTAAAATTCCATGTGCATAAGATACTCATAAATGTAGTTCCTTCCACATCTCTTACTTAATATATGATAACCTCACTTGAGCTATCTAGATGATTTATATATGATGAGCTACTCACATAAGCTTGACCTTTCTAGTTTCCATTCCTATATTTTAGACATAATATCCAAGTTTGAAATCATCATAATCTTGACTCACTATATTCGTTTTCCCTTCATAACATACAAGAAATATATAATTTTCAAATCATGAGCTTTAATGAAGATATTTTTGGATCATAGATTACATGATCACATAATATGGTTCCTAACTTCAAACTTTTATATCTAATATTCTCTTTCATGATAACTCTAGTATTGGGGTTAAACCCTAATAGCCAAGCATGTTGAGTAATCCCTTCCAAAGTAATGAGATCATAATATGCTAATGATAAACCACAACAATGATGTTAAGTGAGAAAATTGTAGTAAATAATACTATGAAATTTTGATATCACCTTACATAGGTGAGGTGGATGATGAGACCTTAAGACGTTCCTTCTCAACTTCAAATTTATTAACAAAACCTTATTCTTAAGGGATGGAGGAGTGTAAATCCTAAAATAGAAGAATGTAAATGATGCTTTAACCTATTTATGGTGGGTGGTTAAACCCAACATACTCTAAACCCTGAGAGGAGAACTTAGGGTATATACACAATTATGATGGTCTTGGAACCAAGAAGTGGTGATCGGTAAGAAGTTGGACTGTTTGTTATCATTTTGAATATGATATTAGTTGAATCTTGATGATGAAATTCCTTTTTAAAGTGGGGTGAATGTGATATCCTAGATCGTGATGGTTTTGTTAGCTATTGAATCTATGTAGAAACAAGGATTATAGTTCTCATGAAACCCTAGATTATTATATTGCATAATGTCTGAAGTGGTTGGTTCTTTGATTGGTGTTCCTTGTGGTTCTATATGGCCATACATAAATGAAATATATATATTTACTCACTTGGATTTAGTGTACATAAAAATGAAGGCATTTGGGAGAATAAGTAGGATGGCCAAACCTGGGAGTGTGAAATTAAATGTGGTCGACATTCATCTATAGTAGTAATGGATCTTCGTTGAAGTTTTCATGTATAATTAATAAATGTACCAAGATATGTTTGATTTGGAAATTTAGTTTTACTTTAATAAAAGAGGCCATTACTTCTATTGTGAGCCTCTTACTTGTTACACTGGCAAATTTAGAGAAGATTTGAAGGGCCATAGGTGTGGCATGAAGCTGGTACCGTGGTAAAATCCCAACTTTCCAACATGATCTAAGAGCATATCTCTTTCCTCTAACCTCCAATTTATGCAGAAGGAGGGACATTGACCCATCCAACTACGATTGCAAGTATAACAGACCATCGAGATAATTGCCACATATTTCAGAATGGTTGTTGCTTGAATAAACACTTCAGATCCCAAGACCTCTCAAACAAACCTTTTCATCCTGCATCAAGGGAGTCCAAACCCTCACTCACCCAGCTCTCTCCAACCACTGTACGAGTTGGAGTTTCCAACACCGACCACCCAATTTGCAGACTACGAAAGATATATGTTGAATAGCTTGAGTGGAATAAGACCTACCACGGCTAGGTAATATTCAAGGGAGAACTTAAAAGTATTTTGAAGTTGAAAGTAAGGTTACAACCTATCCATGGAGCTTGTTGCAACCTCAAGTAAGGATGAGGTAGAAAATCCCTATTTTGTGGCACCCTCTTCCACCATGGATTCAAGGAGAAATCCTCGTCAGGCTACAGGCCCCTCACCAAGCATCGAGGATGATTGTATAGATGTTCTCACTCCTACTTACATTGGCACAATCATGTGAGAGTGAGGTTTTAGGGATGAGAAGATCTACTTTTATCATGACGGGAGGACAGAGGCATAGTTTTGATCGAGTAGAAGATTGCATAGAGAAGGCAAGGAAGTGGGACGGTTGGAGAGGCATACAAAGTTAGCCTTCACCCAAACACGCTCCAACTATCCTAGTTGTTTAGAACACTCTTTCTTCTTCTAGATTCATAGTTCTCAAGCCTTGGCCATCTAACATAGTAGCTTGGAACTATAGAGGATGTCTGGGTAATCTAGAGGTAGTAATGGCTCATGAGTGATGGTCAAAGGTAATTGTTGGACCAATGACAACTAGGAGGAAAGTACAAGCTTTAGAACTTGTCACAAGTCCCCTTGTGGCAGAGCCCGTACTTTCCAGAATGGTAGAAGAAGAGAAACATGAATGTGGGGTTCCTCTTCTACTCAAGAGCAAGAGAAAAAGAAGTGAGAGAGCTTGTTCCCTCATATTCTCACTCCAGCATGAATCAGGTTTGAACCAGGCGGTCTAGTAGGTTATTACTTTTCTATAATCCATTTAAGCATAAAACCTTAGATAATTCACTATACATCGTCCCTTTGGAAAATTTATTTCCCCAAAAAAAACCTTGGATTCAGTAATATATCCCTTTTAGTACTATACCCATAGATTAGTCTTTTGAAGAATTTTAAATTATGGTCACTAACATACAATATAATGCTTCTTTTTAGGGTTAGTTATGGTATAATTAGAAAAAAAATGTATCATTTGAGAAAAATATTTCTTGAACCTTAGTATCATCTAAAAGATAAATTGGACTCTGATCTAGTTATTATGCCAAAATATTAGTTCTTTCTCACTAAGGACTAAATAATGCCTTTTAACCTCATCTTAATTCTATAAAATAGACCAAGCATAAAAAGATTGTGAAAATCTAGCGATACCTAAATCATGACCTCTAGATCAATATTAAAATATCTAACACCATGCCAAGATCATATTGAATCTAGGATTAACTAAACCCTAATTTTGGACCTAAAGTATCAAGAACAATGATGGTATTGTATTAATGTTGATTAATTCTTATTAATTATCCGATGACCATAGATCTCGATGGTCTAGGATAGTTAGGAATTTCTAAACTCAGGTATGTGGGCCTTATGTATGTATATGACTAGTTTTCTTGTGTGAAATTTCAATGATGTATTGCTTCTTCTTATTTGATAATATTGCTTGGATGTTATAGTATTGATCTTCTCCATGTCACTAGGAACAACAAGGAATATGGATGGTTTGTAGCCACTAAGTGTTTATATTCTCCCTCCCACTCTCTCTAAATATAAGGTCGGCACATCCCTATAGCCCAAGGGGTGGGTGAAAAGGAAGTTTAACACCTCTTAGTAGTATAATCACATCAAAAGACATTTAAAGTAATGTGTTTACCTGATTTTAACCTTAAACAATTGTTTTCTTAGTATTTCCTTCTTTCAAAAATCATTTCAACTATGCAAGCATAATAGTATGTATTTTTTACCCACGTACACAACACCATGTTGATATGTTATTTCACATATGTTTTATGTTTAGATCTAGCATTGGAGAAAGATAGGAAGTGAGAAGTCTTACATATTGCGTAAGATCCTAGAATACATGTTCATACATATGTAAAATCTCCTTTCAATATGTAAATGTAATCCATGTTGCATTAGTTAATTTTGTAACATAAACATGTTGAATGTTAGAATATATGGTGTATGGTTGTGGTTGTTTGTTCATGTAAGCGTATTTCTTCTTCCACATCACACTCTAATATGATTGCCTAATGTTTTTAGGTTTTTTCCTCTCAAGCCCACAAGGTTTTAGGAAGGTGGTATCTGGGGATGTTACAGTTATCTCGTCACCTATCTGGTCCCATTATTGATGATTGATACTCGAACAAGAAGAAAGAAGAAGATTGCCCATCACACACGATGCCATGTTGCCTCCTTCCTATTTTCATGAAAATGATTGCACCTTCTTATTTCTCATGTTGTATTGATCTCACTATGTGGATCGAGTAGTCCTTCCATTGAGTTGCATGAACTAGCCATGATACCCATTTTTGCTATTTCATTCTTATTCTTGTACAAGCTCATTGAATTCATCATCAATCACTTATTGCATGTTTAATAGATTCATCACCCACACTACGCGATATGTTATAATATTATACTGTGAGAATTTGAATGTTTAATATCTGAATATTGACTAGTTCTGGTTGATGCCATAAGAGAACTTCTGACCAGACTAGCACATGTATGATCTATACATAACATGACAACAGGCTTACATTGATATCTGTTCATGCAAGTTTTTTTACTTTGAAAGGTAAAACTCACATAACTCCAATTATCCCTCATATAAGTTTTGATTGAATTAATGTTTAGATTTATATAGTAACTCCACCCCAATGTTTTCCATCCATTAATCTATATTCAATTTATTTTCATCTTTTATTATTATAGCAAGAAGATTAAACAAAACCAATCAAATTATTGGTCAAAAATATTAGTCTTAACTAAATGGATAAAAACTAGAAGGTTCTTAAAAAAATTGTCCTTTGGGTTCAATCCTTAATTATACTGCAAAAAGATGTCTGCTTGTGGCTGACATTATTGCACATCTATTTTGGTGAACTCTAGGGATTTCACCCCTAGTCAACTTGTTAGTGTGATAATATCCATAGCAGATAGTCATTTGTTTCCAAACAAATTAAGACTTCATTTGTGAAACTTGTTTTTTATGGAATGCTAATAATGACTATGTTACGCAAATCATATTTTAAGGTATAAGAGAACTACTTAGTTTTTTACATTTTATGTCATTCATAAAACCAAATACTATATTGGAGTGAATGGCTATTCTCTCGATTTATGTTACTAAAATTAACATGGAATCACCATAATTTAGATAATAATATTCTGGTATGGTTATTTTACCATGAGAGAGGCTTCACACATTTGCAATGTCATGAACTACAAAACCACTTCCTATTTACTATAATTTTATCTAATTCATACAATGTTTATGATTATAATCATATATATATATATATATATATATATATATATATATATATATATATATATATATATAGAGAGAGAGAGAGAGAGAGAGAGAGAGAAAGAGAGTCAGGGTAGTGTACACTCGAGTGTACTGGAGGCACCGTACACCTCAATCATTTTTAAATTAAAGATGCAGTAACTTTTTGAAAATTCTAAACCATTGATCTTCTTAAATATCTTAAGAACATATTATATAATAAATTTTAGCTGATTTGGATACTTATAGGTCGTGCATCTAAAGGAGGAAAGAATCATGCATTTCAAATTAGTTTTGTGCGTTGATTTTGTTGTCCTTGGATGAGTGACTTACACTCATCCAAATGAGATCAAATTTTGTATTAGAACTATTATCATTGTAACCATGAAGATCAATGGATTGGATTTTGGAAAGACATGGTCTAGATAGGCAAACACCATTGAGGTGTACGGTGTAATCTGTACACTCGAGTGTATTCTAGCCTGACTATATATATATATATATATGAAACATCCTACGGTGAGAGCATGAGAGGCATTTGAATAATTACAATTTCATAATATTTTTTATAATCCAACCCTATAGATGGAAAAAACATCATTTCATTTACCTTCTCCTAAAAAATCATTGCAATCAGTCATTGTACATGTCCATATGTACAATATACACTTTTTACATCCAACGATCAGCCTGAAATTCAATATAGAGCGTCAACAAATATTTGGTTGTTGTGAATGATCTACAAATTGGATGGTGATAAAATTTTATAGGAAGGTAGATATTAAAGTATACTTGTAATCTGTATGGTTGGATTATGAAAAATTGATCTATGTGGAGAGTTATTCAAATGACTCTCATGCTCTCACCAGATATGTTTCTCATTGGATCATTGCCCTACATATATATATATATATATATATATATATATATATATATATATATTCTCATGTTTTCTAGTAATTTGGACATTTAATGTTAATTTCATACTTTAGTTTTGAGTAATCTTTCTTTGGTGTGACCGGTGTTTTACGGTTTGTTTGGTATCAAATCTCTAGGTTCACTGAGTATACAGGGACATAGGACTAGGGTTGTGTCTTTTCTTGTGTATCTAGTATAATTGATTGCAGTTTTTGCTTATGCAGAAGAAGAAGTAGATACGTCTGGGGAACACAAAAGATGTTGCAAGCAGTGTTTGTTGCACTAGGAGGTGGTTTGAGGAGGCAGGCAAGAGTAGATGGGGTTGAAGTGCCTCAGTTCGACCCAACAATTGTGGTCAATCCCACTTTCTAGTTCATGTTTGGATAGTTCATGGCCACAATGACACATATCATGGATAATGCTCGTACCCCAAGCAAGGGCAGTTGTCCCCAATGCAGAATACCTGAGTTCTAGGAAGACCTTTGAGAGGTTAATACATGTGGGGTCAATAGATTATGTTGGTACGATGGACCCAACAAATGTAGATATGTGGCTGACAGAGTTGGAGAAGGCCTTTAAGATTCTCAATATCCTTGAAGAGGACAAGGTGAAGAATTTGGTGTACCTACTGAAGGGCAGTACTAGCCATTGGTGGGCTATTGAGGAGGAGAAGAGGACTGGAGTGGTGATCAGTTGGAAGGAGTTTTGGCGAGAGATTGTGAGCTAATACTTCCCAGAAACCTACCTAGATGAGAAGATCTCATCATTTAAGAAGATTCGAAAGGGATCTATGATGATCAATGAGTATGAGGCCAAGTTCATGGAGTTGTTAAGGTTTTTTCCTCATATGGTTGTGACGGATAAGGAGAGGATCTGACATTTTGAGAAGGGTTTGAGCTCAGAGTTGATGATGACAGATTCAACTTTGGAGAATAGAGAATGGTTTGTGACATTTGTGGAGTCTGTGAGGAATATTGAGCGGTCGGCAATGGAGAAGTGTGAAACTAACAATAAGAAGAGACTAGAACGGTTTCAGGGATAGTCTTCTACAGGATTGAAGAAGCATATGCTTTTAGTACCTCAGTCACAGAAGAGGTCAGTGGTTCAGTCTCAGTGGTTACAAAGCAAGGGAAGAAGTCATAGTTTTCCACTGGTTGGAGCTCACAGTGCAACATCATTCTCAGTGATAGGGTCATATAGGCCATAGTATGAAACATGATGTTTTGCCTAATGAAGGACGAAGAGGTGAAGCAACAACCAAGACAAAATCAGCAAGGGTCGCAACAACAACACTTCCGCAGTGACGATGGTAGAGGACGCAATCAGGCATCACAAATTGGTTTGTCTGTGCAGACCAATAGATGATGGACGGTAATAGGAAATGGCTCGATTTAATGCTATGAGTCACCTGGAGGGAGTAGTCAACCCACAGGTCATGACATGTCAGATGGAGTTATTTCATTATGATTTGTCTTCTTCCTGGTTCATATTTGTTTTGGTTGATCGGGGTGTGATGCACTCTTGTATCACTAGGGAAGTGATAGCTAGTTGTTCTTTGCATGCTAGTCATACATATCATAGACTTCACTTAGAAACCCCTTTGGTTGGGTCTGCCACATTGCGAGAGGTGTGTCCATCATGTGTTCTTTATTTCTCAAGATGCATCATTCAAGTGGACCTTATACCACTTGACATGCATGGATTCAATGTGATCCTTGGAATGGATACCTTGGAGAAGCATTGGGTGGACTTGGACTGTAGTTCCAAGATGGTTACATTCTGTGATGGTGATGTTTTGTGGGTCTTCCAAGGAGCTAGAAAGATTCTCCCAACATGTATGTTGTCAACAATGATAGAAAAGAGGTCGATGAGGCAAGGTTGTGTGGCTTTTTTGGCGCATGTGGTTGATACTAAGGTGAGGAGTCCTGGTATCCAAGAGGTGCATGTTGTTCGTGAGTTTGAGGACATATTTCTTTATGAGTTCCCCAAAGCCCCCCCTCCTAGAGAGATTGATTTTGAGATCAATCTAGTTCCTGGTGCACATCTGATAGCACGAACACTGTATAGGATGGTAGTAGCTGTGATAAAAGAGTTGAAGAAGCACTTGCATGAACTATTAGAGAAGGGCTTTATTAGACTAACCACTTCCCCTTGGGGTTCTCCCGTGTTGTTTTTTAAGAAGAAGGATGGTTCCATGAGGGTATGCATCAATTATCGATAGTTGAATAAGGTGACGATCAAGAATGTGTATCCTTTGCTATGAATAGACGACTTGTTTGATTAGTTGAGAGGCAATGTAGTGTTCTCAAAGATATATCTAAGGTTAGGATACCATCAATTGCAGATCAAGGTGGATGGCATTCCCAAGTCAGCTTTTAGGACTAGCTATGTTCATTACAAGTTCATGGTTATGTTATTTGGCATAACCAATGGACCACAACGTTCATGGACCTGATGAATAGAGTGTCCTAGACTTATATTGCCCATTTCATGGTTGTGTTCATAGACAACAAACTAATTTAATCTAGAGATAGCCAGAAACATGAGAAACACTTACGACAAGCGTTGACCTTGTTGAGACAGTGCAAGTTGTACACCAAGTTCAGCAAGTGTGAGTTCTGGTTGAAGGAGCTATCTTTTCTGGGGCATGTGATATCTGCTGAAGGCATTCGTGTGGATCCTAAGAAGGTTTAGTCAGTGCTAGAATGGGAGCATCATAAGACACCAACAGAGATTCACAATTTTCTAGGCCTGGTAGGCTATTATAGGAGGTTCATCAAGAACTCCACTGCAGTAGCATTACCCCTAACAAAGTTGACAAGGAAGAGTGTGCCATTTTTCTGGGATGACAGGTGTCAGCGTTCTTTCCAGCTTTTGAAGGAGAAGTTGACTAGTACACTAGTGTCAGTTCTGCCAGAATAAGGGAAAGGTTACATTGTCTTTTTTGACGTGTCAAGTAATGGCTTGGGATGTGTGCTGATGCAAGACAAGAATGTGGTTTCTTTTGCTTTACAATAGCTTAACAAACATAAGAAAGCTACCTGACGCATGAGTCAAAGCTTGCAGTTGTGGTCCATGCTTTAAATATTTAGAGACACTAACTTTATGGAGAGAAGTGTCAGATCTTCACTGACCACATAATCCTATAGTACATCTTCTCAAAGAAGGACTTGAATATGCAGAAGTCACGCTGGATGGAGTTAATCAATGATTATGATTGGACCATAGACTACCATCCATGAAAGGAGGACATGGTGGTAGATGCTTTGAGCTGAAAGTCTTCTTTGTCATCATCTACTGATAAGGTGTAGTCGTGTCCCTTGGTCAGCCATAAGCGACACTGGATGGAGTTAATCAAAGATTATGATTGAACCATAGACTACCATCCATGAAAGGAGGGTGTGGTGGTAGATGCTTTGATGTAAAAGTCTTCTTCATCGTCATTTGCTAATAAGGTGTAGTTCTATTCCTTGGTCTGCCATAAGCAAGACATGTTTGTGTCTCTTCTCCATATGAACGTGAAGTTGTAGGTCTCCTTGTTGACATGCTTGTTGGGTCAGTTACAAGTGAAGCCTACATTGAGGTAGTAGACCACGGATGCACAATGGGGTGATATTATGATACAATAGATCTGAGCATAGTTTGGCAGTGAGAAATGTGATGGCTTCCATGAGTCAGAAGATGGGACAGTGTGTTACCACGATCGAGTAGAAGTTCTTGATTTTGATAATCTGAGGAAGCTAGTTCTAGAAGAGGCTCACTCTTCAATGTACGCCATGCATCCAGGTTGCACTAATATGTACCATAATTTGAAAGATCTATATTGGTAGCCTCGTTTGAAGTGTGATGTAGTTGAGTTCGTATAGAAGTGTCCTCTGTGTCGGTTGGTTAAGGCTAAGCATCACAAACCTATAGGGACTTTACAACCATTACCTATACTATAGTGGAAATGGGATCATATCACAATGGGCTTTGTGGTTAGAATTCCTAGGACAACCAAAGATCATGATTCCATATGGGTGATAGTGGACGGGTTGACCAAGTCAGCACACTTTCACCTTGTAAAGACAACATATACATTTGAGAAGTTGGCACAGGTGTATATTGATGAGATAGTTCTTTTTCATGGTATTCCCATGATGATAGTGTCTAAAAGAGATCCTCAATTTACCAGTCACTTTGTCTACAAACTGCGATGGGTACACAGTTAAGGTTCAATACAAATTTTCACCCACAGACAGATGGATAGTCCAAGAGTACTATACAGATGTTGGAGGATCTATAGAGAGCTTGTGTTCTATAGTTTTTTGGCAGCTGGGATGTACACCTCAATTTTATAGAGTTTGCTTACAACAACATCTACTAGAGGAGTATCAACATGGCACCATATAAAGCCTTGTATGGGAGGCATTGTAGGTTTCTGTTGTGTTGGTATGAGACGGTTGAGTATCAGCTTTTGGGGCCTGATCTTGTATAGTAGATGATAGAGAAGATCAAGACGATACAATAGCATTTGAAGGTAGCCCTGGATAGGTAGAAATCTTATGCTGATAATCGTGATAGGCCCTTGGTGTTCCAAGTGGGATACAAGGTGTATCTCAAGGTCTCTCCTTGGAAAGGTGTGCTAAGGTTTGGGAAGAAGGGTAAGTTGGCTCCCAAGTATATGAGGCATTACCATGTGGTGGCACGTGTTGGTAAGGTGACTTATAAGTTACAGTTACCGCCCAAGTTACACAAGTTGAACCCGATGTTCCATGTTTCTATGTTGAGGAAGTTTCATCCTGACACTAAGCTAGTGTTGAAGGGTCATGTTTTCATCTTGGATCAGAGGGTGAAGAAGTTGAAGAAGAAGTATATCATTTTGGTTAAGGTTTTGTGGCATCATCGTGGCATGGAGGAAGTCACATGGGATTAGAAGAGATGCGTAGGAAGTATTCGTATCTTTTTGCGTAGGATTTAGGGGGTGAAATCTTTATTAGGGGTTATGGTTGTAAGACGATTGACCTATTTTAGTTTTTGATGTTGCTTGCTTAGCATAATAATATGCTTAAATTGTAATCTAATCTCTTGAGATACCTTAATAACATGTGACACGTTTATGTTTTTAGTTTCATTCAGTTTGCATGATGTTTGATCCAGTTATGCTTTATGAGTGCTTGTTTGGACCAAGTTGCAATTTACCCATGTTGAGGGTTTATCTTGCAATTTGTCACATGTTGGATGTTCCTCTTGTGCCTTAGCATCATGATAGAGATAATGATGTATAGGGGCACCTTATTGGACCTTGGTTGATGAGGTGGTATCGTGTGTGTTGATGATAGGGTTTGCATGGTTTGCATGGATGCATGCGTTATGGTAGTGTCAACCATGTTGATGATACTTTTTTAGTAGCTCCCGATGTGTATTGTGTCTTTGAGAGTTTTTTGACCAAATTTCTTCACTTGGTTGAGTTTTTAGCGACCCATGTGCTTTTCTCTTGATTTTTGTCGCTAGGTTCTATTTGTGATGATGTTGTAGCAACCAGTTGCTTTGGTTGACATGGGTAGAGGTCTCTACCAAGTTGAACCATAGTTTCCTTTGACCGTTTGGGTGGTGAGGACCTAAGTGGTCGCTACACTACCTAGGTTTTAACGTTATTTATTGCATGCATACCTTGAGTGCTTGCATGGATGAGGCATTTGAGGGACAAGTGTCTAGATTGGCTCTAGTATCTTGACACCTCATATCCCCTCACCTCTCTCCTACCCTTGGGTACTTATACCCCTTCTTTCACATGCAAGTAACCCTTTTAGATCTCTTCTTTCTCTCTTCTTGCTTGAGGTTGTCTCTTGAGCTTGGTGGTGCAAGTGGAGGTGCTTGAGCTAGAAGAAGAAGAAGGTTGAACCTTTGCATGTGGTGATGTAGGGTTTGATCATCTCCCTTATGGTGGTTCTTGCTGACCCTTGATCTTGTTAAGTGTTTTATCTTTCTTGATCTTGTTTTTCTTTAAACCCTGCCCTTTCTTTCTTCTATTTACCGAGACTATGTGTGAAAGACTGGGTTTCTGGTTTCATTCCGAGGACGGAATTTCTTTAAGGTGTGTAGGATGTGGAGTGGACTTTTGGAATCTTTCAAATGTCTAATGACTTAAGTGAAAGCATATGTTTGATTTAGATTGAGAGTTCCAAGATTTTGATAAGTAGGTGTGTTGATGTGAGGTTGACATTATGATTAAGATCTCTCTCTTTTGATGCCTTTTTGAGGAATTTAATTGAATGGTCCAACAATTGAGTTTTGGCACCAAATTTGAGTAGAAGGTATCTTGAGTGGTAGGGAAGCTATGGTTAAATTTTGGTGTCAATTAGAGGACCCAAGAGGAAGTTATTCAAGTTTGAATATGCTGAAATAATGCATGCTATTAATGATTTATAGGCCTAAGTTGTTATGAATATGATATGTCACGCACCCTTGATTTAGGTCTGGGATACATGGCAAGATCCAAGCCCTACATATCTAATATAGTGGAAGTGCTCTTGGGTTTGAGTGAGCCACGGATGGACCAAGTGGAGGACTAACTCAGATCATAGGATTGGCAATCAAGGGCAGTTGTATTGTCTTGTACCTTGTGGTTATGTCTTTGACCCCGGGAAGCAACCACGATGTCGAGATACTCGCTGATCGTGGGTATGAATGGAGAGTCCAATCAGGCAGTTAACTTCAACATGAGGAGAGGATTCGGGCGACCCCTTATTTGGGCTTGACAGCGCTCAAACGAGGGAGTTCCACTTTCACCGTCTCTATTGCCTTTCCATCGCAACCTGTAGGTCATGGCCAAAGGAAGAGTGTGGTGTTTGAGCACTGACTAGAGGGAGATAAGAGAAGGGAAGGGAAGATCGAGGCCTAAGGTGATGAATGTGACTGGTTTCGTGCCCAGTCCCAGTGACATCAATGGTCGACCAACCCCAGTTGGCCGGAGATGGAGGTGAAGATAGGGGACAAGTGAGGAGTGCTTCTCACCTCGAACATTGGTTGCGGGCGAGTTCATGTAGGCCTAGGGAAGCTAGTGGAGTCTTCAGATCGACGCGAGGAGGTGCAGAGGAAAATTTCCCATTTGCTCCGCTGCAACCAAAGCTGGCGGCGGCGCTCCTACCCAGATGGAGGTCCATCGACCGTAGGGAGCTTCTGAGTAGCCGCCGAGGGAGGTTCATGGACTCTGATCATGATGGAATCATGAAGAGCCAAGTAGGAGTACTTGATCCCGAGCCCTTGATCGTCGGAGCTCTCCCTTTACGGCGGCGCCCTATTTCACAGAGGAAACAGGGGACCGTGAGGCTCGCGAGAATGAGGAAGACGGAGCCGAGCGGCCCGGGTTAGCAGACCTGCAGCTCCATGGATCCAACCTCAGGATCCAGATCAGGTCCCAGCAGCAGATAGGATCTGCACAAGCCTCAAGGACACATGGTGGTTCCTGATTGGCATAAAAAGGTAAAATCCCAAAATATGTTAGGATCTTGTATAATTTGTATAAAATGCATACAATGTCAGAAAAATACAAATAAGGTACCGTTTTTCTCAGAAAAAAGAGTAGAACACAATGAAAGAATAATATCAGACTTTTGACGAACTAATATCAGAAATATCATGTAAGATGTGTAATGCTTGTTTAATTGATAATAATTAGCAAACGATGACATAAAATTATGGAAAATGTCAGTAAGTCCATAACCATGTTTGTAATGAATATAATGTCAGATATGTCCATGTTGATGTATGCCATTACCTCTTACTTGGCCTATTATACAATATGCTTGTGTTATATGAGTAGTAAAATACTTGGCATATGGTATTGATTGAAATAATTGTTCGTCTATGCTATGTTGCTTGATTCTCCATACTTATTGCTATGAACACATCAAACATAATATATCTATTCCATTATATGAAAGCACTAATTCTCTTTGGTAGCATAGTGCTGGAAAGTGATCATTCTCTTTGGTAGCAGATCACATTATACAATGATCTAACTCTTTGCTAGTAGATCATAAGGCCTTACATCTCATTCTCGTTGGTAGTAGAGATGATGCATTATTCCCTCAGGTGGCAAATGCATGGATATATAATGGAAAATGTGCTTAAAATATGTGTTCTCTTTTGTTAATGAATATCCTTGTGAAAGTATACACTTTTCTTATATTTGTTAATGCTGCCAAGTATTAGTTTTATCTTATTGCCAAGATATGATGAGAGGTATATAAAAGACATGTAGGCGTACTCAGTACAATATTCTTGAATATTGTGCTGATGTGTACCTCATGTAATCTTTTGTTTAGGTTGTGGTTATGATCTTGAAGATCCAGGATAGTGAGAGTTGTGTGGTGAGCTGATGTATAGGTGGACCTGTTGTCTTAAGATCCTGTAGTTTAGTGGTAGTACATGTATATGTATAGTTTTCTGTTCAATGTGTAATATCAAATGTTGTAACAATTCATGTTGTAATTATATATTGAATGGTGAACATGTGTTGTGGTCTATTTATTGTTCATGTGCATGTGCTATTGATTGTTTCCTTTTGACTTCCTCTGATTTTCTTCTTCTTAGCCTGGTGATGGGTGTTTAAATTGGGATTCTCACTGAGGTGAGGTTTCAATTTGGACGTCGCACATCAGATTAAGTTTTAGAAAATCTAGGGACGTCACAGGTGGTATCAGAGCATGAACAATAGCAAAGCCTAACATTTGTTCATTATGCAACTCAAAACCAAAGAACCTTGAACTTAATAATCTTTAGGGTTAGATTTTTTGTCTTTTAGATACTAGATCTGAGCTAGCCTCTAGGTTATCACCTAGATGTCTGAGAACTAGGTCTAGACTAGTGCTTGTTGAGTAGCAAGTCCTTAGATGTCGTTCTTTCCTTGTAGTGCAGCGGTATGGGACGTTGCACTATTTGGAAAAGACGTGCATCAAGGGAAGAGAAACCCTAGACATATGGCGCTTGTTCTCTAGAGTAGCTACACTAGTCTACACCATGTTCTCACCCTTTTCACTAGTTATCATGACACTGGACTCTCTACTATGTGTGGGGCACTCATTTTCTGGATTTGGTTTTGGATTCCAATCGGATTGAACCTTGATAGTTTTCTATGACGCTTGTTTTATCGGAGAAAAACTATATAATATTTTATTATATATATGTATTACAAAAATGTGTCCCCACACATGTACGAGTAGGAGGTGATCATGCAACCTAAGTGAAAGTGAATGACATCAGTCTAGAAGAGAGTGTAGTTCTAGATTATATGTCTAGAGCCTTGTTGGAATATATATGATAGATGGAATAGATGATACAAGTTTTGATGATATGATGTAAGTCTTACATAGATGATATAAGATAGTTGTGATGATATATGTTTATTTTTGAGGACTTAAGTTCAGTTTGAGGATTTGAGATAAGTTTTTATGATGAAAGTAACTAGGCTTTTATGAGATAAGATATGTTAAGATGAGACAAGGTTGTGAGTCAGCATGAGCCTCAATCTCTTTTACGATGGAGGACCTCTAGTGTTAGGACCAGTTTGTTGGCTAAATGGACATCTATAAATCCCTTTGTTTTGATTATGACAAACATTTCATTCTTATTGATCTAACGAGCTACTTGAGTGTGTAGGATTAAGGTGGATGACAAAGCAACTAGGGAAATCCATATGCTTACATGTTTATGTTTTCATGCAATGTAATCGCTTTGTAAAAACTTGTACAAATATATAATGTACAAGTACTTAGATTGCATGTAAATCAAGCGTTAGATTCTCCCTAGCTAAACACCACATTTAGATAAGTCATTCCCTTCAAATAGGATCACATTTGCACACTCATACATATAATTAGTGCCTAAATTACAACATTGAAACAGGATCAATCTCGGTCGACAAACTCCTCGACCGAGACACTCTCGGTCGACAATCTTCTCGACCGAGAAAGATCCAAAGTAGCCGTTAGACACAACAGACAAGTTAGTTGGCAGTTGGAGAAAGACGTTGCAAATCACTTGTTCCAGAGTGCCTGTCGGTCGACAAAAGTTCGACCGAGTAGGTGTCTCAGTCGACCATTCCTCGACCGAGATTATCTCTGACAGCAACTGCATAATTAATTAATTAGCCGTTGTTAAAGCAACAACTTTGTACCTAACGGCTAGTTAAGCACTTAGAAACCCCTAGAAGTTGTCTAGAACGTCCTGAAGCATCCTTAGGCCATTCCTATAAATAGGACAAGCCATAGGACACTCAAACTCACTTGTTACACTTGAGAAATCCTTGAGCATACTTTGAGCAATCTGTTTGTGAGCAATTTGAGCTTTGTGACAATTGGCTACTTCCTTCCTTAGCTCATATTTCATGTCCTATAGGCTAGTATCTCCTACCCACTGCAATCACAAGTCCACACACTTGGTTAGGAGATCTATACGCTTGATCTAGGCAAATCAAGCCTTGGGCTACAAAGGATAAGTTGTAATTTCCTTTTTCTTTCTTGTTCTCTATTACCGTTTGTACTCTCCTTGCTACTCCTAGGTTGGAGGCTGCTGATTGGAGAGGGTGAAGATCTTCTTGGTGAAGAAGGTGACTTTGAGCTACTTCAGAAGGCTGGTGCAACGGGAGGTTACTTCTAGAGAGGAAGGCTACTTCAAGGGGGAGCTTGGAGTTACTTCAAGAAGGCTACCTCAAAGTTGGTGAACCTACTTCAAGTGAAGGCTGTTCAAAGGGTGTAAAGGAAAGTATTGTATTTTGTATAAATCCTTGGGAAGGTAATAAAATAAATACTTTCAAAATCCCGGTTGGGTAAGCAACCGGGTAGTGGACTGACAACTTTAGTAGTTGCTAAAGTTGGAACCACTCTAAACACCTGTCTCCTTCTTCCAATTTTCAATTGTGGTTGTTTGAGTTCAATAAATTTTTAAAATTATTTAAAAACTCTATTCACCCCCCTCTAGTGTTTTTTCAATTGGTATCAGAGCAGGCTTCAAGGAACCCTAACAAGGTCTTGAAGAAATGGGGGATGGAGTGCTCAACAACCTTAACCTTGAAGGAACACTTGTTGCTAGGCCTCCAGCGTTCGATGGAACAAACTACCAATATTGGAAGAGAAGGATGCAGTTCTACTTCCAAGGCATCAATTGGGACTTATGGAGAATGGTGTCAACCCCATATGAGCTCCCTCAAACTCAATTTGCAGAATGGGATGCAAATACAGTAAAGCTGGCCCAAATGAATGCAAAAGTTGTAAGCATTTTATATTGTTCTATTTCGGTAGGAGAATTTAATAGAATATCTAATTGTGACACAGCCTATGATATTTGGCATAGACTGTCCATAACCTATGAAGGTACAGTCCAAGTCAAAAATTCCAAAATTAGCATGTTTAAACAAAAATTTGAACACTTTCGTATGGATTCTAATGAATCAATTAGTGAAATGTTTGCAAAATTCTCTACTATTGTTAATGGTTTAAGTGCTCTAGGAAAACCTATCCCTGAAGAAGATTAGGTATCAAAGATCCTTCGTTCACTTCCTCCAAAATATAAGCCAAAGGTGACAGCCATTGAAGAAGCAAACGACCTCACTCGACTGAAAATGGAGCAACTTATTGGCAACTTAGAAGCTCATGAAGCAACCCTAGAAGAGGAAGAAAGAAGAGCACGTGAACTTCAGCAAGGAAAGAAGAAGGATGTGGCTCTAAAAGCTTCAAAGGCTGTCACACAAGAAAGTGAGGAGTCAAGTGAAGAAGAGGGAGAAGAAGCCTTGATAGTAAATGGTAAGAAATACAAAAGATTTAAATCTAACAAAATTTCCAGCTCTACTTCTACCCCTCCTAGGTGCTTTAAATGTGGGAATAAAGGGCATTTCAAAAATGAATGTCCTAAAGAAAAGAAAGGAAAGAAAAGCTCACACAAGAAGAAGGGAGAAAAAGCCTATAAAGCTGCATGGGACGAGTCAAGTGACAGTGAAAGCGGAGAAGAAACCGTGGATTGTCTAATGGCAAGAGAAGATGATGAAAACTCTCAAGAGGTAAGCCTACTTGATCTTTCTAAAGAAGAGTTAGTCACTAGTCTACGAGAAATTCATGATAAGTATGTTGATGTCAAGAAGAAACTAAAGAAGGTTATCAAATCAAATGATGAGCAAATTGCTAAACTAGATAATCTTTCTTCTGAAAAGAATAACATTTATCTTGAGAATTTGTCTTTAAAAACATATTTAGATGATTGCACTAGAAAGCTACTCACTTTAGAAATAAATGTTGATCTTCTTTCTAAAGAAAAGACTGACTTGTTAGCTAAACTAAAATATTTTCAGACTCAACCTATTTTGTGTAACCATCTAGACTATGATAATGTTATAAAAGAAAGAGATTCGTTGTTATCTGATTTAGATCAAGCAAGAAATGATCTACACAAGAAAATTAATGATATTGCTCAGCTGCAAAGAGAACTTTATGAGTTAAGAAGAAAAAATATACTTGATAACATTCTAAGCATTGGTACTGTTTTCAACGGAAGAAAAGGTTTGGGATATGCTCCAAAGAAAAATCAACCCAAAAGAACTCAAACTATGTTTGTACCCAAAACCACAATGGCTAGAAAGAGAAATGAAGTTGACTCTATTACTTGCCATTTTTGTTTACGCCTTGGACACTATTATTTTTCATGTCCTTATAAAACTAAGGATTCCGAATTAGTTTGGGTCCCAAAACCTCAAACTTAGTAGAGTCAAATGGAATTTAGTTGAGATATAACCAAACGCTCCATCTTGCTATTTATATTGTCTTATCTCAACCAAACAAAAGATTTCATGCATATTGTAAATTTTCTACATTATTGTACTGAAACAGGAACATAGTCGGTCGAAGTATTGTCGACCGAACCATTAATCGGTCGAAGTATTGTCGACCGACCAAATGTCTGTAACATATCGAAATTTCCAGAAATTATTTCGGTCGAAAATTGGTCAACCGAGCTAAATTTCTGTGTTTCTTTGTTTGTAATACAGTAATCTTCTCGATCGAAAAATTTGTCGACCGAGACAGATGTCGGTCGAACAATTGTCGACCGACTGGACTTCTGATTCAGAACTCTTATACAAATATGTACTTAAATGATTCTAACCATATCGGACCATCACATGGGTACCAAAATCTACATTTTAATGCAGGAATGGGTGGTTGACAGTGGATGTTCCAAACATATGACCGGGAACAAGGATGCATTCCAAACCTTTGAAGAAAAGAAAAGTGGAACAGTCACCTTTGGAGACAATGGTAAGGGCAAAATCGTTGGAATAGGTAATGTTGGTACAAACCTCGAAATAAAGAATGTTCTACTCATGATGGTTTGCACCATAATTTGATAAGCGTTAGTCAATTATGTGATAGTGGTTATGATGTGTTATTTAACAAAACTTGCTGCAAGTTATTGATAGAAAACACTACAAATGTTGTTTATGAAGGAAATAGAGTTGGAAATCTTTATATCCTTAAACCTAACTCTATGAAATCAGTAGTGGGAAAATGCTTGCTTGCAAATGAAAATACCTTACAAGTATGGCATAAAAAGCTAGGACATGCTAGTTCACATGTTATTAAAAAGTTAGTGAAATATAATCTTGTTCGTGGATTGCCTACTTTATCTTTTGATCAAGTTGAAAACTGTGAACCATGCACAATGGGAAAGCAAACCAAAACCTCTTTTAAACCAAAACATGTACTTAGCACCAGTAGGTCCTTAGAATTAATTCATATGGATTTATTTGGACCCATGCAGACACAATCTATTGGTGGTAAAAGATACTGTTTTGTTATTGTTGATGATTATAGTAGATACACATGGGTACACTTTATTGCAACTAAAGATGATACTATTCATGTCTTTATACAATTTTGTTCCAAGATTGAAAATCTATTACAAAGCAAAATATGTACCATTAGAAGTGATCATGGTGGAGAATTTGAAAATCATACATTTGAAGAATTTTGTACATCTCAAGGGTACACTCATAATTTTTCTGCTCCACGCACCCCACAACAAAATGGTATAGTTGAAAGGAAAAATCGATCACTACAAGAAATGGCTAGAACTATGATGCTTGAACACAACACACCCAAAACCTTTTGGGCTGAAGCTGTAAACACTGCATGCTATGAGCTAAATAGAGTAACTGTTCACTCTCATTTAAAGAAAACTCCATATGAATTAATACATTCTAAGAAACCTAGAGTTGAATATTTTCATACCTTTGGCTCTACATGCTATATTTTAAATATCAAAGATGATAGAGATAAGTTTGACTCCAAATCACACAAAGCATTCTTTTTGGGATATTCCACTTCTAGCAAAGCTTTTAGAGTATATAACACTATATCTAGAAAAGTTGAGGAATCTATTCATGTTTCTTTTCATGAAGAGTCCAAATCTAAAAATCTAGAAATCATAGATCTCATTAATCAATTCGAAAATTTAAACATACCAAATGATTGTGAGAAAGGTACTACAAATAATCACCAAGCTGAACCACAACCTACACCTAGGCTTATAAAAGATCATCCTCAAGAATTAATTATTGGAGATCCTAATGATAAAATCAAAACTCGGTCTTCCTTTAAAGATGTTGCAAACATGGCTTTTGTTTCTATCATTGAACCTAAAAAGATATCTGAAGCTCTTAAAGATGACTATTGGATAGTAGCCATGCAAGAAGAATTGAATCAATTCACTAAAAATGATGTATGGGATTTAGTTCCTAAACCACAAGATAAAACCATAATAGGAACTAAATGGGTTTTTAGGAACAAGCTAAATGAGGCAGGAGAAGTAATAAGGAATAAAAATCAGCTAGTAGCACAAGGATATAATCAACAAGAAGGAATAGATTTTGATGAAACGTATGCACCGGTAGCTAGACTTGAAGCTATTAGAATGTTACTAGCTATTGCTGCACATAAAAACATCAAACTCTACCAAATGGATGTAAAAAGTGCATTTCTAAATGGCATCATTCAAGAAGAAGTATATGTTGCTCAACCACCTAGTTTTGAAATACCGGAAAAAGGTGACTATGTTTATAAACTTAAGAAAGCACTTTATGGTTTAAAACAAGCACCTAGAATATGGTATGAAAGGCTCAAGACATATCTTTTTGATAATGGTTTTTCTATTGGAAATTCAGATTCTACTTTATTTTTCAAAACATATACATCTGATTTCCTAGTTGTGCAAATATATGTTGATGACATTATTTTTGGAGCTTCTAATGATTCATTGTGCACATAATTTAGTGACATTATGCAAAAAGAATTTGAAATGAGCCTCATGGGTGAACTAACTTTCTTTCTTGGTTTTCAAATTAAGCAAACACCTGCCAGAATATTCGTAAGCCAAGAAAAATATACTAAAGAACTCTTAAAACGTTTTGGGATGGATCAGTGCAAACATGCTACTACTCCTATGGCTACTTCTATTAAAATTGATAAGGATGAAAATGGGGAACCTATTGATGATTCTTTATATAGAGCCATGATTGGTAGTTTGCTTTACTTAACTGCTTCTAGACCGGACATTATGTTTCCCGTTGGTCTTTGTGCTCGATTTCAATCACAACCTATGCACTCTCATTTTCTAGCAGTTAAACGAATTCTTCGTTACCTAGCCGGCACTACTTGTGTTGGTTTATGGTATCCGAAAGGACAATCCTTGGATTTTAAACCTTATACTGATGCGGATTATGCTGGTTGTTGCCTTGATCGCAAGAGTACTAGTGGTGGTTGTTTCTTGCTAGGGAGAGCTTTAGTATCTTGGTTTAGCAAGAAACAAAATACGGTTGCCCTATCTACAATTGAAGCTGAATATATGGCAGCTGGGTCTTGTTGTGCTCAAGTGCTTTATATGCAACAAGTATTAAACGATTATGGTTTTACTCTTTTATCTACGCCTATTTTTTGTGACAACACGAGCGCCAAAAACTTAGCACACAATCCTATTTTACACAGCCGAGCTAAACATATTGAAATCCGTCATCACTTTTTAAGGGATCATATATCCAAGAATCATGTTTCCCTTCATCATGTTGATACGGAAGATCAATTGGCTGATATTTTTACAAAACCGCTTCCACTAGATCAATTTAACAAAATAAGGAAGCAACTGCTTATCACTCCTTTGGAAGATGTTTTCTTTGATATTTGTGCTACTTAAACAAAAACTCTTATTTGCATCATGATATTTTGGCTTTTAAATGGACATATTTTTCATTAGATTCGATGGGACATCTAATTAAGGGGGAGTTTTTATTTCTAAACGGATATCTTTTGGAAATGACAAAGGGGGAGAAATAAATATAAAACTAAAACTTAGAAACACTCAATCAATGAGTTTCATAAATAAACTCTTGGATTTACATTGAAAGTTGCTATATTCCCTAGTGAATTGGATTTCATGTTCCAAAATTCAAGGGGAATAATAAGCACACATTTTATAACCAAGAGGAAAAGCTACAAAAGGTAATCTAAAGGTATGAAACTCATATGGTTCATATTTCCTTTATTTATATTTTTGGAAATGTTTGTCATCTTCAAAAAGGGGGAGATTGTTGGCTAAATGGACATCTATAAATCCCTTTGTTTTTATTATGACAAACATTTCATTCTTATTGATCTAACGAGCTACTTGAGTGTGCAGGATTAAGGTGGATGACAAAGCAACTAGGGAAATCCATATGCTTACATGTTTATGTTTTCATGCAATGTAATTGCTTTGTAAAAACTTGTACAAATATATAATGTACAAGTACTTAGATTGCATGTAAATCAAGCGTTAGATTCTCCCTAGCTAAACACCACATTTAGATAAGTCATTCCCTTCAAATAGGATCACATTTGCACACTCATACATATAATTAGTGCCTAAATTGCAACATTGAAACAGGATCAATCTCGGTCGACAAACTCCTCGACCGAGACACTCTCGGTCGACAATCTTCTCGACCGAGAAAGATCCAAAGTAGCCGTTAGACACAACAGACAAGTTAGTTGGCAGTTGGAGAAAGACGTTGCAAATCAATTGTTCCAGAGTGCCTGTCGGTTGACAAAAGTTCGACCGAGTAGGTGTCTCAGTCGACCATTCCTCGACCGAGATTGTCTCTGACAGCAACTGCAGAATTAATTAATTAGCCGTTGTTAAAGCAACAACTTTGTACCTAACGGCTAGTTAAGCACTTAGAAACCCCTAGAAGTTGTCTAGAACGTCCTTAAGCATCCTTAGGCCATTCCTATAAATAGGACAAGCCATAGGACACTCAAACTCACTTGTTACACTTGAGAAATCCTTGAGCATACTTTGAGCAATCTGTTTGTGAGCAATTTGAGCTTTGTGACAATTGGCTACTTCCTTCCTTAGCTCATATTTCGTGTCCTATAGGCTAGTATCTCCTACCCACTGCAATCACAAGTCCACACACTTGGTTAGGATATCTATACGCTTGATCTAGGAAAATCAAGCCTTGGGCTACAAAGGATAAGTTGTAATTTCCTTTTTCTTTCTTGTTCTCTATTACCGTTTGTACTCTCCTTGCTACTCCTAGGTTGGAGGCTGCTGATTGGAGAGGGTGAAGATCTTCTTGGTGAAGAAGGTGACTTTGAGCTACTTCAGAAGGCTGGTGCAACGGGAGGTTACTTCTAGAGAGGAAGGCTACTTCAAGGGGGAGCTTGGAGTTACTTCAAGAAGGCTACCTCAAAGTTGGTGCACCTACTTCAAGTGAAGGTTGTTCAAAGCGTGTAAAGGAAAGTATTGTATTTTTTATAAATCCTTGGGAAGGTAATAAAATAAATACTTTCAAAATCCCGGTTGGGTAAGCAACCGGGTAGTGGACTGACAACTTTAGTAGTTGCTAAAGTTGGAACCACTCTAAACACCTGTCTCCTTCTTCCAATTTTCAATTGTGGTTGTTTGAGTTCAATAAATTGTTAAAATTATTTAAAAACTCTATTCACCCCCCCTCTAGTGTTTTTTCACAGTTTTGGGGTTAACTCTAGAGAGAGTGAGACCCACATGGAGAAGGTCAGAAAACCTAGACTCGAAGATATGAGAACTCTGAGATATGTGACATGATATGTCCTAAACTAGACTACTCCTGAGTGATTGAATTGAGTTGCTTTATGCATGATTCCTATAGTCTTGTTGAACCCTAGATGTCCTTGGGAGGACCAAACCCTAGAGATAGAGAGGTTGGTTATATATGTGCATATGTGAACATGAATATGAGTCCCTGCCATATGGGTGAGGGAGAGAGCCCAAGACCCTGGAGGAGGTAGCTATGTCAGTTTTTGTGAAGCCTCATGCTCGGGTTGGTGGTTTCCCACATAGGAATCTAGTGGTGTATATAAGAGAGTTTTGGGTAAGCAAGTCTCATGGGTAGAAAACCTATGAATAGTATGTCATATCATGCTTTGTTTTGTGCTTATGTGGCTAGATTTTGTGAAGTTGATCACTAGTACCAATGGGGTAATCTGAGAACCCTAGACCAAGAGGGAAGATATAGTTTTCACATATGAGATACTCATAGAGTTAAGTCAGCTCAGAGAGACTGAGCATGACATACCCTCATGATATGGTTCGAGAGAAACTCAGTTGGACTAGATAAAAGTTTTGATATATGTTTGACAAGCCACTCACATAAGTTTGTTTAGCACAACCATGATATAATATATGTAAGGATGTGATCTAATCTCATGACGTTATATATAGACATGATACGATGGAAACCTAGAGATGGTTTAATAGATGTTAATGCATAGATGGTTAACCATATACATGAATAATAATGATAATGTGATAGTGTTGGTTAATCTTGTGATGAAATCACTAGTAAATGTTGTAATTTATTATGAACAATGCAATAAGATCATGTGAATGAAACATGTTACATGATGTGTTAATCTTAGTGCTGAATAAAGATGAAAAATATATATTTTGGCAGTTAGCACAACATAATGTTGATAACACCTTGGTGTATGGGTTAACTTTAGTTAACTTCTTTAGAACATGGTAATATGATGTTGGAACCCCGATGCATGGGTAAAGATAAGGTTTTCCCTAGAAGTATGAGTATGGCATACTTTCGAGGACGAAAGTTCTTTTAAGATGTATATGATGTGAAAGACTGGGTTTCTGGTTTAATTCCGAGGACGGAATTTCTTTAAGGTGTGTAGGATGTGATGGAGTGGACTTTTGGAATCTTTCAAATGTCTAATGACTTAAGTGAAAGCATATGTTTGATTTAGATTGAGAGTTCCAAGTGTGTTGATGTGAGGTTGACATTATGATTAAGATCTCTCTCTTTTGATGCCTTTTTGAGGAATTTAATTGAATGGTCCAACACTTGAGTTTTGGCACCAAATTTGAGTAGAAGGTAGCTTGAGTGGTAGGGAAGCTTTCGTTAAATTTTGGTGTCAATTGGAGGACCCAAGAGGAAGTTATTCAAGTTTGAATATGCTGAAATAATGCATGCTATTAATGATTTATAGGCCTAAGTTGTTATGAATATGATATGTCATGCGCCCTTGATTTAGGTCTGAGATACATGGCAAGATCCAAGCCCTACATATCTAATATAGTGGAAGCGCTCTTAGGTTTGAGTGAGCCACGGATGGACCAAGTGGAGGACTAACTCAGATCATAGGATTGGCAATCAAGGGCAGTTGTATTGTCTTGTACCTTGCGGTTATGTCTTTGACCCTAGGAAGAAACCATGATGTCGAGGTACTCGCTGATCGTGGGTATGAATGGAGAGTCCAACCAGGCAGTTGGCTTAAACATGGGGAGAGGAGTCAGGCGACCCCCTTATTTGGGCTTGACAGAGCTCAGACGAGGGAGTTCCACTTTCCCCGTCTCTATTGCCTTTCCATCGCAACCTGTAGGTCATGGCCAAAGGAAGAGTGTGGTGCTTGAGCACTGACTAGAGGGAGATAAGAGAAGGGAAGGGAAGATCAAGGCCTAAGGTGATGAATGTGACTGGTTTCGTGCCCAGTCCCAGTGAATTCAATGGTCGACCAACCCCAGTTGGCTGGAGATGGAGGTGAAGCTAGGGGACAAGTGTGGAGTGCTTCTCACCTCGAACGTTGGCTGCGGGTGAGTTTGTGTAGGCCTAGCAAAGCTGGTGGAGTCTTCATATCGATGCGAGGAGGAGCAGAGGCGAATTGCCCCTTTGATCCACCGCAACCAAAGCTGGAGGCGGCGCTCCTACCCAGATGGAGGTCCATCGGCCGTAGGGAGCTTCTGAGTAGCCGCCGAGGGAGGTTCATGGACTCTGATCGTGATGGAATCATGAAGAGCCAAGTAGGAGTACTCGATCCCGAGCCCTTAATCGCCGGAGCTCTCCCTTTGCGGCGGCGCCCTGTTTCACAGAGGAAACATGGGACCGTGAGGCTCGCGAGAATGGGGAAGACGGAGCCGAGCGACCCAGGTTAGCGGACCTGCAGCTCCATGGATCCAACTCCAGGATCTGGATCGGGTCCCAGCAGCAGATAGGATCTGTGCAAGCCTCGAGGACACGTGGCGATGCATGATTGGCATAAAAAGGTAAAATCCCAAAATATGTTAGGATCTTGTATAATTCGTATAAAATGCATACGATGTCAAAAAAATACAAATAAGGTACCGTTTTTCTGATAAAAATGAGTAGAACACAATGAAAGAATAATATCAGACTTTTGATGAACTAATATCCGCAATATCATGTAAGATGTGTAATGCTTGTTTAATGGATAATAATTAGCAAACGATGACATAAAATTATGGAAAAATGTCAGTAAGTCCATAACCATGTTTGTAATGCATATAATGTCAGATATGTCCATGTTGATGTATGTCATTACATCTTACTTGGCCTATTATTCAATATGCTTGTGTTATATGAGTAGTAAAATACTTGGCATATGGTATTGATTGAAATAATTGTTCTTCTATACTATGTTGCTTGATTCTCCATACTTATTGCTATGAATACATCAAACATAATATATCTGTTCCATTAGATGAAAGCACTAATTCTCTTTGGTAGCATAGTGCTGGAAAGTGATCATTCTCTTTGGTAGCAGATCACATTGTACAATGATCTAACTCTTTGGTAGTAGATCATAAGGCCTTACATCTCATTCTCGTTGGTAGCAGAGATGATGAATTATTCCCTCAGGTAGCAAATGCATGGATATATAATGGAAAATGTGCTTAAAATATGTGTTCTCTTTTGTTAATGAATATCCTTGTGCAAGTATACACTTTTCTTATATTTGTTAATACTACCATATATTAGTTTTATCTTATTGCCAAGATATGATGAGAGGTATATAAAAGACACGTAGGCGTACTCAGTACAATATTCTTGAATATTGTGCTGATGTGTACCGCATGTAATCTTTTGTTTAGGTTGTGGTTATGATCTTGAAGATCCAGGATAGTGAGAGTTGTGTGGCGAGCTGATGTACAGGTGGACCTATTGTCTTAAGATCCTGTAGTTTAGTGGTAGTACATGCATATGTATAGTTTTCTGTTCAATGTGTAATATCAAATGTTGTAACAATTCACGTTGTAATTATATATTGAATGGTGAACATGTGTTGTGGTCTATTTATTGTTCATGTGCATGTGCTACTGATTGTTTCCTTTTGACTTCCTCTGATTTTTTTCTTCTTAGCCTGGTGTGGGGTGTTTAAATTGGGATTCTCGCTGAGGTGAGGTTTCAATTTGGACGTCGTACATCAGATTAAGTTTTAGAAAATCCGGGGACGTCACACTATGGTTCTCCATGGTGGCTTTCTTAAAGAATTTATCTCCAACAGAGGTCAAATCCATGGTTCTCCATGGTAGTACCTGAGTGAGATGAAGATCACCTCTTTCCCCTTTCTTTTTTAGCCTAGCATTTGTACCCTCTTATCTTTGGGTTTTATTTGACCTTGGTTTGCTCTTCTTCTCTTAATGTAATCTTGCTTGGAGTTGGAGTTGATCCAAGCTTTGCGTTTCTTCTCTCTCTTTGAGATTATTGGCTTTTGGAGTTGATCTTCACCTAAAGTATGGTTATTTAAATTTCTCCTCATCTATTGTTGCACTTGATCTTGCATGCAAGTTATCTTATCTCTAAAACATGGTGAAAGGATGCTTGATGATGTTACCTTGATTTAGGGTTTTAGATTATGTAGTAATCTTGTATAGATTATCTCTTTCTTCTAAACCCTAATTCATGTATCTAAAACCTAGTAGATGATGGAGTTGAGGGTTCTTACATGCATCTAGATTGTTGGTTTTATCACCATGATCTTGGTCCGGCTATCATATGGAAGATGGAGGTTTTCATCATTTATTACATGCATTTGACATTTGGTTTTCTCTCTAATACCATGGTTTTCCATGTTGATCCTTGTGACACTCCTTCTAGGGTTTTGAAGATCACCATCTTCATGGAGTTATACCTTAGCGACGCCTCAGTTTTCATGATGTTATACTTCTATTTTGATTGCCATATTCCTCATGTTTCAAGTGGTGACTAAAATCCATAGTGGATGTTTTGGTTTGGATTTATTTGGTTGCAATAATCCTAACCCTAACTACCTTGGTCGCTATGCTTTGTGTTTGTTGTGAATGCTAGGATTATTGTTTGAGGATGGTTACTGTAATGACCATCATCAAACCAACAAACAAATCATTACTAATTAAGCAGAATAAACATAATCAACGGATTAACAAAAATCACTAAAATTTAAAACCATTTTGAAAGAAGATCCTTGATCAGAAAACTTTTACTGAAAGATCCAAAACCCATACAGTTCTTGATTTACATTGTACAACATTGTTTTATCTCATCTTGAGGACAACATATAATAGTTGCTCAATCAAAATACATACTGGAGCAACATAAATCCTCGAGGCATTGAAGCCAAAATTTCATATCATTCATAAAACTAGTATGAACCAATTCCAAGGACCTGAGAATATAGAGATGACACATAGGACTTCTATCTACAAGACACGACAGAAAGTACACTCAACCTGAGTTATCACTGTTGGCTCAGTTGTTGTTCCTCTTCTACGGAAAGATCTTCACCACTTCATGCTTGTCCACCTAAAAATTGTGGATCCCATGGGGTGAGACAATTGTCCCAACGAGAGATATAACTCTCCGCCAACCATATTATTTTTGATGATAAACACTATAAAAACTAAGAAGGGGTTCTTTTATGTTAACAAGAAGGATTAATCATTGTATGAATAGAATAAGATAATCTCCTTTCTCAAGGAGAACACTGCATCTACCCATGGTAGAGTCATAATTCATCTATCTTCTTTGCAAGGAATGTAAAGAACCATAAATAACATCTATCAACTAAAATGTATAACTAAATTGTGCATCAGTCAATGTTTTCTGTAATCGATCCTTAAGCAGATATGCTACATAGCTGAACATATTTTAACAATCATGCTTATGCCCTGAGGAGATGAATCATACCCTGTTCATATCCAACCGACCACAAACTTCTCACAAGTCGGTACCATACAAGGTCAATGGGAGAGTCGGTTGCCATGACCTCACTTGTCTCGATCAGTACGAGACCACTTAGGCTTAGCAGGACATCTTGTGCCGGTTGCAAATAGTTGTGCCAGGGTACGTAGGCATCCTCGCTTAGAGCTACAATGTCAACTGTGCTCTCTTAGGGGAACATCTACATCAACCATCCCCATTTATTGAGTTATGGTCACACAGGCACCTTACTCTGAGCCATGGTCACACAGGCACAATGCTCTTGAGCCTGGTCACAAGGGCACCATGCTCTAAGCCACGGGTCAGTTCACCGTGCTCTTATTGAGACATTCTTATGACATGATTGAGTCATGGTCACTTAGGCACCTTGCTCCCCATATTCAAAAATATGTGTTCTGGGTTATGCCGCGGGGAACCTGTTTCACCATTCAACAAATTCTGACGCTAATGGATCTATAGTCAGGGCAACATTTTATAGTTCCCAATGATGTATTACATATATTACATCATTCTTTTAGCATAAAACAAGTTATCATTATTAATCACAACAAATGCTACAAATAAAGGTGTAATACATCTATCACGTACTTTTCAAATCTTTAAGACACATGATACTCAGGATCTCAGTCCCTCATCACATTACTGGGAGTTCTCATCCCTTCACATCATCATTATTATGATTACTGGATCTGGGTATTCAAACCCTTGGATCGTCACACAACATTATTATCTCTATAACAGATAATCATTACCTCTAGGTCCTCAGACCCAGGTATTTATTTTACTTATTGTACAAGTATTCCATATGACTTATAAGGCCATTACACATCTTATCACCACTCACTAGGAAACAACTTATTCATATGGATCACAAGGATATTACACATCTTGTCACCTCTCACTAGGAAACAATTTATTCACATGGCTCACAAGGCCATTACACATCTTTTCACCTCTCACTAGGAAACAACTTATTCATATGGCTCACAAGGCCATTACACATCTTGTCACCTCTCATTAGGCAACAACTTATTCATATGGCTCACAAGGCCATTACACATCTTGTCACCTCTCATTAGGAAACAACTTATTCATGTATCTCACTAGGACATTACACATCTTGTCACCTCTCACTAGGAAACAACTTATTCATATGGCTCACAAGGCCATTACACATCTTGTCACCTCTTACTAGGAAACTACTTATTCACATGGCTCACAAGGCTTACGTAATAAGAGAAATACAACCTTCCCATGATTAGGGTTAGGGTTTCCCTTTATAGCCAAATAGGGTTTCATGTTCATATTATTAATCCAAACCCTAATTCATTTCTCCACACATCTAGGAGCATACATTGATATCATAAGTATTCAATCATACTTATATATTTTCTCATCATTTATCATTAAATGATTAACAACACAAGCATGTATTTCTCTCTCATTCTTACTAGGATATCGAATACATCATACTTTCGATTCAATCCTCCTCTTTGAGGAATATTAGTCCACCATTAACAATTCACATTATCTTTCATTTAATACCACGTTCAACATATGTCACTCAATCAATCACACATGATTGAAGTGTCACTTCCATATTGGTATCAAGATGTGTGTTATAATATTATACTTTAAACCACATCCTTTACTTTATGTCATAGATTCATATCAGCATGGGGTATAACCGCATCACCATGTCATGTTTTGAGGGTGTCAACCCTAATCAGCATATTATATACTCACATCAGATGGACTATCACTTAGATCTTATTACTTCAGATTAATTTTGTATCGGGTATGAACTAGATGCTTGACCTCATATCAGATATAAGCTTTGTGTTTAGTGCCATATTGTGCACAAGATATGCCCCATATCAGGCATCCATATTGGGTAACATATCAGGCATCCATATTGGGTATCATATCATGCATCCATCTTAGGTAGCATATCAGGTTACCATTTTAGGTAGACCCTGAAACTCATATCCCCTTCATTCCTTCAAGTATCATCCTTATCATATAATTATTTTTTTAGATTTACGAGAGAACCACCCCCGCAAAAGTGCCACATTCGTGACCCCCCCAGGAAGAATAAACTCTCGGGTCCCTGGGCATCCTGCAAACCCAGGAACCATTTAAAGCGCACAGTTGGCCGGCCTGCACGACGGGTAAACACTTCAGGGGCGGCCACTGGGTATCAAACCCGGGTCCCTTCATGAGGGGGCCCGTGCCCGAACCACCTGAACCACTCCACCATTACCTTTCCAAATAATTATTATTATTATATAATTATATGAATACCTTATCATATAATTATTTGGAAAGCTAATGGTCTTATTAAATTATCATACCACCATTTATTACATAAAAAAGGGAGTATATCAGATTCCAATCCCTCATCTAGGGTTTTCCACTAAATAGGTTACACCATGCCATATTGTGCATGAAGTATGAGTTTAAACTTCATATCGTTCAGAAGATAAAAGTAGGTGCTATTCTTTAACAATCTAGAGATATCATTCATCTCATACATGTGGTATCATCCACCACTCATCTCGGTTTACCCATCATCTTGGGTTTCCAACTCTATGTTTGATTAGAGTGTTCAGCACACCTATATCATGTAATAGGTGTAGTCTAGACTTGTATCATGCCTAAGGATAAGTGGGGTATCTCTCATATCGTGCAACAAGAATGACTCATATCATGTATGAGCTAGCATCCATCTTCATATCGGGTTAACCCTATCTAGGGTTTCATATCCGGTGGATGTATTTCAACCATATCGGGTTACATTTTGTTCTTGAATCCATACCTTGTATCGTACATTAGGGTTTACTTAAGCATTCATATTGTGCATCAGATGTGTGTACTTCAAGGTATCAGGTACCAATGATACATTACATGATCATATCATGCAAGAGCACTTGCTATTCTTTACTCATATGGGGTTACCCAAATTAGGGTTTCATATCGGCTTTCAAGTATACTTTAAACCTTATATCGTGCAAAGAGTCTATTGTGGACTCCATATCGTGCAAGCATATAGTGTAAGCATATCATGTAAACATATCGGGCAAGAAACATTTACACATACCCATATCGGGTTAGAGCTACTTGTGTGTAAGCTTGAACCCGATATCACTTTATAAAGTGATACCATCTTCTTCAAGCTCTAGACGTCCATTCTAACTATCATAGTTTATGGAAAAAGGTCTAGGAAACTACTAGAACTCATAATTTCATCAACTATTTCATACGATTTTGGAATAAAAAGTAGTTCATTAATTGTAGCAATTTAGGTGATGAATAATAACATGATAGGATTCAAGTTATATAACCCGCCTTGTGATCAGCTTCAAGGCTCCAAGCTCCAAAGATTCACGTCCTAAGGTTGACGAATAACTTCTCCAAGGTCTAGGGCTCATTCACAACTCCTCCATGGACAAGAGATCATCATAGTTAAGCACTTGGTGAAGAACGAAAGAAAAAAATATCCATAGCCTGATATCCTACTTCAACCAAGGTTGAAGGTGACCAAAGCCTTACCTAAAGCTTGGTTCTCGAGCTCTCCTACCTCCTTGAGCTGCTTTGCACGATACCTAAGAGTCTTTTCACGATATCTTCAAGGGGAGTGGTTATGAGGATCGTAAACTTTCATAGGTTGGTGAATGGTGAAGTATATATACTTGGATTCATAAGATAAAGCATATAAGAGGTGTCTTCACCTTAAGCGACTAGATGACATGTGGCCATGCATGGTTGACATGTGGTCATTCATTCACACATGTATATCTTGCCATGAAATAATCTTGGGGATAACCTAGAGACAATATCTAGGCCCTTACTTATCTTGTTGGGCAAGTTATCTCGTCTTTATCTCATTAAATAAGCAACCCAATACACTTTTTATAAGGAACTTTGAAACCCATCATGGGCCACCTCCTTGAGGTGCTCTATATGTCATGGTCTTTTCCAAGGCTCAACAAACCGATAGGAGGCTCCCACTTTGTCTCCTTGGCTGATAGGGCTCCTTATATCAAGTCTACAACTCGATACAACACATATAAGGCTCTTGCCTTCAACTCATTCTTGGTCTTTTATTACCAAGAGTATCATCACTCAATGGTGATTCAAACATAGAGCCCCCTTCTTTCTATCTCCTCTAAAAGATACATAGAGGAAGTAGGGACACTCTAGAGGTGGTATTTTACATTTTAACCCCACATATTGGGTAAATTACAAATTGTACCAAAATTGGTGTACAAGGTACTAGCATTGTTCAAACGAGTTGTAACTTGGGATTTAGGCTTTCCACAAGCCACCACTTATCATCATTCTCTTTCTTGAGATACTAAAACACTTGAAACACATTCCACATGTGACATTTTGCAATGTAACCCCTCATCTTGTGTAAATTGCACTTGTCACTCAGACTTTCATATAATGCACAATTAGTTTGCAATTAAGCTCAAACTTTGAAAACAACTTCACAAGAAGCCTTAATTACTTTTCAAAAGATTAGAACCAGTTGGTAAGTAACTTATTTAAGCAAAACTTCTAGGGTTAGGCCATAACCCAGGTCAGGGGTATTACAGTTACTGTGTTGGTGATATGTTTCGGTCACCATGTGCATTACATTTGTGATGCTATGCATTTGTTGCAGTTGCTATCTTTCATAACTCCGAAGGTCGCAATGTCTGGTGATGCCTGTTGCGTCCATAGCACTGTTGTTGGGTGTTGGTCGCTACACCTTGATCCATGGTGCTCACTATGCTTGGTGTGCTTTCTTGAGGTTGCTACTTTTCTTGAGCTATGATGGTCTCTACCAATGGTGATGGTCACTATATGTAATATGTGGGTTTATCGCTACAGATGACCTAAACCTAGTGGATGCTAGGGAAGCTAATGCCTAGTGGTTTCTAGAGGTAGTGTAGCTCATATGCTCGCTACATGGGTGGTCTCTACACATGATGATGTACATGTTTGGTCGCTACACCTTGTTGGTTTCCTTGATTGTAAGGTATCATGATGACATTTGGTCTATGGCTTCCAAGAATGTGGGAATGATGTATTATAGGATATGATGCTAAGTGTTATATGAGAAACCCTAACCCTAATTATGAGTACATGATGTAACATTTACCTTGCTTGACGTGATTAACATGATATGAAGTATTTTCTCTCTTTTCTTTGTGTAATGACATGGTACTTTGAACGCACTAACAAACTCACTTGGGGTTGGAACCTCGAGATTTTACCAAAACCAGAGTGCAATAATACCACCTGCAAGTGGATGAGTCTTATCGCAGTATAGTTAAGGATCGAACCCAAAGGACAACCTTTTTAAGAATCCTTGTCAGTCGAATCTGTCTCAAGTAAAACTAATGTTTAGAATGATTGATTGATTTGAGGTTACTTAAACTAATTGCAAGAAAGTAAAAGCTGAATTAAAGTTGGGTTTAGATCAATGATATGGAATCATTGGGATTGTACCGTGTTTCACCACCGCTACACGTGCAAACACATTCAATCATAAACAAACCAGGAAAGATATATCAATCCAAATAGAGCTGCTGCAGAACCCCCCGTGAGGGCGTTAGGTTCATGTAAGCATCACCTTAGGCATCAGATGTCTCGTCACCACCCAGATCACTTACTTACGACTCCTAAGAAATCCCATTCTATTTATAGCTTGAGAGTCAACCGCATTAAATGATAAGCAAGCAGGTGATAGATCTACAAACTAACATCGACGGTAAACAAGATAATACAAAATCCAACTAAGGCTGTGGTCCTCCCTGAGGGATGTTTAGACCATAGAAGTGTCATCGTAGGCTAGATGTCTCGTCCCCTCACGGATCATACACTTACGACCTCAAGGAATCCTTTCAGAAGTTCTCGTCAAGGAGTCAAACTAATAAATCTCCATTCCACCCCATACATAGAAGATTTTACAACATAGGAAAGAACAAGATGAAAGCAAGTAGATAACCAACTACAAACATACCAACTAACAACGAAAAGGGAAGTTATACACATTGCCATGGAGAGTTTAAAAAAAGAACATGATTTGCATGGGCAGCGGGGTTAGTCCCCACACCCCAGCGAAAAGGTACTACTCACTCATGATGCGAGAAATAAGAAGAATGAGAAAGAAAGAGAAATCCACCATGAACTCAGCGCAGAAGGTAGTCGCAGATCAGTGAAGAAGATATGGCCTCCTACGTCGTGTCGGAACAGATCTGGACACGAATAGGAGTTGCCAAGACAGACCGGACAACCTCCCTTGCTCCGTCTTTCCTTCTCTCCTCAGCCTCCTTGGTTGCAGCACGGGCAGTAGGTGAAATGGAACTGACATAAACTGGACTGGATTTGGATCGAAACTGTGTTCGGGCATCCTGGCGGTGTCTGGATCCGATGTCTAAGTAAGGACCCTTGGGGTCCTATTTATAGGCATAGGACTAACCCCAAATGGTTTCTGATTAAAAGGGACCAAACGGTCTGCTGCTGTAATGGGCAAACGGCCTTTGCTTCTTTAACTTTTTCAAGCGGTTTGCTCCAAATAGTTTGGGCAACCGACCCTGGACAGAGGCAAACAGTTTGTAAACTGTTTGCTAGCAAATAGTCTGGAAAGCGTGGCTGCCCATGCGGTTTCCTCCAAACGGTCTTCAGCTCTGGGGCCAAACAGTCCACGATGAATCCTCCAAACGGTCTTCTGTACTCAAAGATCCAAACGGTCTGTAGCAGCTTTCCTCCAAATGGTCTGTAGATTAGCAGCCATATAGTTTGTAAACTGTTTCATATCAAATGGTTTGGAAACCGTTTGTAAGAAAACGGTCGTTGCTTTGGTCAACGCTCCCAAACGATCTTGGATCGACATCGAGCTAATCAGTCCTGCTTCGCTCTATGCTCCGCAAACGAGCAGTAGAGGGTATGCTTGGTAAATCGATTTAGCGGCTCTCTGAACTATCAAACGGTCTCCGGCCTTCTTCTATAGGTGTGGTGGCCTTGGGGTGACCTTATTTGGTAAGCGAAACACCTCCAATCGATCTTGTACAGTAGCTGCAAATAGGTGTTGCTCGGAGGTTGAAGACGACGTGCCACGGTCGTGGTTGGGCACCACGGTCGTGGTGGAGCTGCTGCCCCACGGTCGTGCCACCTTGTACGGGCGTGGTGGGCGAGAAAATGGGCTCTGATGACATTGTGCCCCAGTCATGGCGTGACACCACAGTCGTGGTGAGGTAGCTGCCACATGGCCGTGCTGCCTTGCACGAGCGTGGCGAGTATGAAGTTAGGTGTTGGGGATGATCCACCATGGTCATGGCCATCTCACACGGTCGTGGTGATGGCAGAAGATCATGACCATTTTGGACCACCACGATCGTGGTCAGGACTCTCCTTCGCGATCTTGAGTTCATGCATTGCTCGGTCCTTTGCGGCTGAGTGATTCCTCCCAAACGGTCTCTGCTGCTCAAACGGTCTCGAGACCGCATGGACCCAAACGGTCTTGGGACCGCATGGACCCAAACAGTCTTGGGACCGCATGGACCCAAATGGTCTTGGGATCGTATGGACCCAAACGGTCTTGGGACCATATGGATGGAAATGCTTGGTTAGATTTCTTGACCAGAGCCAGAGATGAAGGCGGACCCTGACTGCTTGTTAAGCTTTGTCAAAACCTGCATTAAATGAACAATATTTAGTTAAAACCTTGATAATAGAATCAATTAGGTAGATTTAGGCATTATGATTCACATTGGTATTTAATGAGTGAGAAAGTATATATATGGAGTTGAATTTGTTTCAAAGTGATAGTTGAATTTCATGATGAATTTGCATTCATCAAAACACCCCGAACTTAAACATTGCTCGTCCTCGAGTAACACAAACTCTGAAATAGTCGCCAAATGAATACTTTCAATTCGTGTGATTGCTTTATCTTCACATCACAAATGTTTTCTTTCTGCTCAATATGACTCAGTATCTCAACCTCTTGAAACCACTAAACACATCTTACCATATCTTCGTTCCTGAGTTCGTTTTCCAATATCACTTCCTCCTCACTTTTTCCAATAACAAGCATGTCAAAGCGTTTTGTAAGAGTCCAGAGACACCCGCTGAACAACAAGTGTGCATCCGATCTGACACTGGTATTTTTCAGGATAGGTTAGGCAATCATTGTGCCATTAGGTAGAAAAGGGAGTGAAAGGTGGAATGGAAGGAAGAAGCAAATATGTCCTCTATTCGACTCGAGATTTTTATTTGCTTTGCAATTTCATTTATTGCATTTTTTTGTGTGTGAATCTCTCCTCTATTCGACTCGAGATTGTGTTTCTTTTTGTGTGCACTTTGGCATCTTTTTTTTTGCAATTCTCTCTATTCGACTCGACATTGCATTTTTGGTGATACGCCCCTATTTTATTTGCGAGGGGTATGGAAGAAGCGGATAAAGAGGGGAGTGGTGTGCCACCCCAAACTTAGGGTTTGGCACAAATTCGGCTATTTTTGTTTCTTTTTTATGAATGGAGGGATACAAAGATGATAGAAGAGGTGTATAAGAGAGTTCAGATCAGAATGCAACTTGATTTACAATTCAATGTACCGGGTTGTTCTCTTTGTCGTACTCTGCTCAAAAAATGACTTGATGAGGATCCCGTGGAGATTCCATGTTATTGTTCCACTAGTCAGTTAGGAAGCACGACGTGTTTGATCCCTATCAGTTTGACGGATACTTAGCATTTTTGCAAAAGTATCATGATGTTACGAATCATAAGCTTCACAAGATAATTTCAAGCAAAAGGCTTGTTTCAAAAATTGGTCCTTTGGAGGATTTACTTCGAATAATGAGGATATAATGATTGAAAATGCATAGCAAATTAGTTAGTGACTTTTAATGAAATCATGAAGTGTCAAAAAGTGTCAAAAATTCATCAAGTATCTGTTCAATCTCTTAGAAAAACATTAAAGAATTTTGAAAATTTTGAAAATTTTTAAGTATGAAAAGGATGGGTGTAGGTGGGAAGTAAGGTACGTACCACCCACCCTCCACCCCAAACTTAGAGATTTGCTCGTCCCTAGCAAACCCTAAATCCAAGATGGAGGGGAAAATCATGCCAGAATGACCACCAGGTGTGGTTGCGTTCCGATCAGCGAGCATCCTTTTATCTGAAAATCTCAAAGGTAAAGAGAAATTAGATCTTAAAATAGCATCTTGCGATGCTAATTTTATTTAATGAAAAATTAACTAGAAGGTAAAAACAAAATTGAGGAGAAGTAAAACAAATTTATTTATTGGGTTGCCTCCCGACGAGCGCCTTTGTTTTACGTCGATGGCTCGACTGGATCCTTCAGCTTCACGGTGGATCCTTTGGATTGGTGAGTTCCAGCATTGCTTTGGTGCCTATGTTAGTTAAGGTGAAATATCTCTTTAAGCGGTGACCATTTATCACAAATTCACCTGAATTTTCACTCCATAATGAGAAGGCACCATGTGGGGAGGTGCTCTTGACGATGTATGGTCCACACCATCGTGAGCGGAGTTTTCCTGGGAATAACTTAAATCTTGAGTTGAATAGCAGAACTTGGTCTCCCACTTGAATGCCTTTTCTTTTCAGATGTCCATCGTGCCAAAGTTTTATGCGTTCTTTGTAGATTTGTGCATTCTCATAAGCTGTCATCATGAGTTCATCCAGCTCTTCGAGTTGCAGAATCCTAGCTTGGCCTGCTTTATTCATATCAAAGTTTAGTTGTTTAATTGCCCACCATGCCTTATGTTCCAGTTCTACTGGCAGGTGGAAAGCTTTTCCATATATTAATCGAAAAGGTGTAGTCCCAAGGGGAGTTTTATAAGCAATTCGATAAGCCCATAAGGCATCATTGATTTTCGTTGCCCAATCCTTTCGATTGCGTCCTATAGTTTTTTCCAGGATGGCCTTTAGCTGACGGTTAGAGACCTCTACTTGTCCACTTGTTTGTGTATGGTAAGGCGAGGCTACCATGTGTGTTACGCCGTATTTTCTCAGTAAAGCCTCAAAGCTTCTTTCAAGGAAGTGGGAACCTCCATCTGATATCACGGTTCGTGGCACTCCAAAACGGGGGAAAATAATATCTTTGAATAATTTGATGACGGGTTTGGAATTGCTAGTAATGGTTGGTATAGCTTCAACCCATTTAGAGACGTAGTCTACTGCCACTAGGATGTATGAAAATCCATAAGAATATGGGAATGGACCCATGTAGTCTACCCCCCATACATCGAATATCTCTACTTCTTGCCAGAGATTCAGCGGCATCTCATCTCTCTTTGTTATATTGCATGTTCTTTGACATTTGTCGCATGATATGACAAAATAGTAGGAATCTTTGGATATGGTTGGCCAGAAGAATCCGCATTGCAAAATCATTAAAGCAGTCTTTTTGGAGCTCATATGTCCTCCCACTAGTCCTGAGTGACATTGTTCCAAAATAAGTTGAGCTTCCTCTTCAGCGATACATCATCTATACAGACCAACGGCACATAGTTTAAAAAGATATGGCTCATCCCAGTGATATTGCTTTACATCATGCATGAATTTCTTTAGTGCATTTCCAGTGCATTGAGGGTGGATCACCCCAGTAGCAAGGTAGTTCACAAAATCCGAGTACCATGGTATAGCTTCTGAGGCCTTCATTAGTTGATCATCTGGAAGGGAATCATTGATCGAAATCTTCTCAGTATCCAGAGTGTGGATGCGACTGAGGTGCTCTGCTACAACATTCTCTGTACTCTTTTTATCTCTTATCTCCAAATCAAATTCTTGTAATAGGAGGATCCATCTAATCAACCTGGTTTTGCATCTTTCTTTTCCAGAAGGTAACGAATGGCAGCGTGGTCTGTGTAGACAATGACCTTTGAACCAATTAGGTAGGATATGAACTTGTCAAAGGCATACACGACTGCTAGAAGTTATTTCTCGGTAGTAGCGTAATTCCTCTGGGCTTCATCAAGAGTTTTTGATGCATAATAGATCACATAGTGTTTCTTCTCTATATATTGCCCTAAAAAAGCACCCACATCATAATCACTGGCATCACACATAATTTCAAAAGGATAGTCCCAGTCAGGAGCTCTAATGATGGGGGTGGTTGTAAGGGCCTTCTTCAGTGTGTTGAAGCTTTTGACACATTCTTCATTGAAATTGAAATAAGTATCCTTTATTAATAGGTTTGTCATTGGCTTCGTTATCTTGGAAAAATCCTTTATGAATCTTCTATAGAATCTGGCATGGCCAAGGAAAGCACGAACCTCTTTGACATTTGTGGGGATAGCCAGTTTAGAAATCACTTCAATCTTGGCTTTATCGACTTCAATTCCTCTATTGCTGACCCTATGGCCCAGGACAATGCCTTCTTTTACCATAAAATGACATTTTTCCCAATTTAGCACAAGATGCACTTCTTCACAACGTTTGATGACCAGGGAGAGGTGCTTTAGACATGAATCAAATGAATCTCCATATACAGAAAAATCATCCATAAAAACCTCCATAATGGTTTCGGTGAGACCGGCAAATATTGCAGCCATGCAACGTTGGAAAGTTGCAGGTGCATTGCAGAGGCCAAACGGCATTCTTTTAAATATGTATGTTCTGAATGGGCAGGTAAAGGTTGTTTTCTCTTGGTCGTCTGTATGTATGGGTATCTGATAGAATCCATAGTAACCGTCAAGATAACAAAAATATTCTAGGTGAGCCAACCTTTCTAGGACTTGATCAAGGAAAGGCATTGGAAAATGATCTTTTCGAGTTGCCTTGTTTAATTTTCTATAATCTATGCACATCCTCCACCCGGTGACTGTTCGAGTGGGGATGAGTTCATTATTTTCATTCCGTATAACAGTTGTTCCACCTTTCTTCGGGACTACATGCACTGGGCTCACCCATGGTGAATCTGATATCGGATAGATTATTCCAGCTGTGAGCAGTTTAATGACCTCGTGACGGACCACTTCCTTCATATTTGGATTCAACTTCCGTTGATGCTCAATAGTAGGCTTGTGATCTTCCATCATAGGAAACTTGTGCATACACAGCGCTTGACTGACCCCAGTGAGGTCACTCATTTTGTAACTGATGGCTTTCTTTCTTTCCCTTAATTCTTTTAGGAGTTTCTCTTCTTGTTCAGCTGTTAGATCGGAATTTATAATAACTAGACAAACCTTGAGATCGTCTAAAAACACATACTTTAGTCCTTCGAGTAGGGGTTTCATTTTGGGAGCTTCTTGTTTTTCGCTTGTTTCTTCTGTAGTTTCGATAACTTTGAGTTCTTCACTAGTGGCTTCGACATCTTCTTTAGCAGAGTCGAGGGTTCAATGCAATCCTTTACTCATTCATCGATTGGTTCATCCACTGATGGGTTTGTTAGAGCAATTTCCAAGGGATCGTTTGATTCATGATGCTCTTGAGTCAGGAGTGACATTTGTTCAATGCAGTCAATCAAATATACTTCTTCCTGCATACTTTTTCTTCTCATACTTTCAAAAACTTTGAATTCAAGAGTTTCTTTGACTAATCTGAGCAGTAAGGTATCGACTTCAACATCTATCAGGGATCTTGCAGTGGCGAGGAACGAACGACCAAAAATGAGAGGATATCTGGCGTCTTCTTTTATTTCCATAATGACAAATTCACATGGAACATATGTGTCCTTGCCCACCTTGACCGGGACATCTTCGAGGATTCCTAACGGACATTTTATCGAATTGTTTGCAAGATGTATAGTCATACCAGTAGGAAGCAATTATGCAAACCCTAGTCTTTTGCATAGGCTAAGTGGCATAATAGAGATGCTTGCACCGAGATCTGCCAATCCTTTCTTGCATGATGAGTCGCCAATGTGACATGAAATTCCAAAGGATCCCGGGTCTTTTTGTTTCTTTGGCATCTTGCTCAATATGATATCCGATGTAGTTGTAGCTAGTTTTATGGTCTCATATTCTTCAGTTATATACTTCCTGGTGAGGAGTGACTTTAGGTACTTAGTCCAGGCTGGTATCTCAGCCAGAGCATCCAAAAAGGGTATATCAACATGAAGTTTCTTCATAGCTTCTTTAAACTTATTGAATCTAGTATCAAGCTTGGTTTGCCTTAGACGGGCTGGGAAGGGTATACGAGGCTTATATACAGGAATATCAGGTTCTGATGTTTCAATTTCTTCATCAGTAGATTTCTCAAGACTTCCCTTATCTGTCTTATCTTCTTTTGATTGATACTCTAGTGTAGTTGAGTTTTGGACAATCACAGGTTCATCTTCGTCTGTAATAACCACAGGTGTCTCTACTGGGGGATCCGAATAATCTTTTCCTGACCTGGTGGTGACTGCCTTTAACTGTTCAGGATGCTTAGGATTGTTCTTGGGTTGTCCAGCAAAGACTCTAGCAGGTGGCTTTATGCTAGCTGCAAGTTGAGCTAATTGAGATTCAATAGCCTTCTGCTGAGCTTGTTGGTTAGCTATCATGGTTTGCTGAGTTTGCAACATCTTTTCAATGGCTGATAGCTTGTCATCAGAAGAGACGTGTCCTTCTTGCTATCCTTGCTGTTGATTAAGATTCTGATACTTACAGTTGTTTTGATAATTGTTGTAGTTCCTATTCTAAAAGTTCCCCTTGAAATTTTCTTGATTCCCAAAATTCTGTTGTTGATTATACTGGAATCTTGATGGGCCTCTTGATTGATTGTTTGAACCAAATTGATGCAAGTTTACTGCTCCAGAGAGGTTTCCATATTGAAAACTTGGGTGATTCCTATTCTGATTCAGATTGTAATAACTTTTCCCAGGAATAGTGTTGATAGCATTAAGATTTTCCATCTGACCATTATCTCCTTGTCCACATACATTGCTCAGTACAACGTCATAGAGAACATTGCATGATAAAGTGGAATGATCGGTGCTCTTACATGCTTCACAGAATAGGGAAGTGGACTTGACCTATTCCGGTTGCTGAGTGGGTGAACGTCCTCTTCCAATATCAGCTAAAGATGATTCAATATGGTCTTGCTTGGCAACTAAGACTTTCAAGGTTTCAGTGATAGACTTGTACTCAGGAATAGCTTCGGCCATAGCTACCTTCAAGACTCCTTTACCTACAGATCTTCCCCAATTGGCTTGATTTTCTGCTCCCAGGGTGATGACTCTCCATGCACTGTCATAACTTTGACGCATGAAGTTTCCTCTAGACGAGGAATCTAGAAACCTCTTAATATCATCATCCACACCCCTATAGAAAATCTCAATGAGTTGGTTTTTGGGAATTCCATGGTGTGGACATTTGCGTAGAAGCTCTTTGTACCTATCCCATGCTTTAGAGAGGGTTTCTCCAGGGACTTGGGTGAAATTTGTTATCCACCCTCTAATTTCATAGGTAAGAGATTGAGGGTAGAATTTTTCTAGAAACACATTTTTGAGTTATTCCTAGGCGGTGATGGGTATTTCACTTTGCAACGAATTGTACTAACTTATGGCTCTATCGGCAAGGGAATATTTGAAGAGACGGAATCAAATGGCATCATCCGTGACTCCATTCTGCTTTGCCATAGCACATAGATCGATGAATCTCAAAAGATGTCCTTGGTTGTCCTCTGCTTGTTTGCCATAGAAAGGGTTGTTTTGAAGCAATGTGATCCAATGTGCCCTAATCTCAAAATTGGCAGCATTTATGGGACGATGTTGTACTGGATGATGAACATTCGCAGCTTTCAGGATTGAGAACTCTCTGAGATCCTTTTGTAGTTCAGCTTCTTGCACTGCTACTTGTGCTGCTAGGATTTCCTGCTGAACCGCAGCCCTGGCTTCCTGCATGAGTCTCTCTCTTTGTGCATTGATTGCTTGAGCCACCCTTCGGGCTACCTCTTCTTATTGATCCATCCTTGCTTGATTCTCTCTGATCTGACGGTAGAAAGTTCTGTCTATTTTGGGATCAAAGCTCGAAGTGAGTCCGGGGCTGTCCGAACGGTTTTATACACTATGCCTTGGGTTGTACCTGAAAATAGAAAGATTTTGAAAATGAGATCCACAAGGTAGAGTCAAATTCAAGTAGATGATCGATTGTTTCAAAAGAAAAAGAAAAATCCTAGATTAGTCTTAAAAGAACTAGATTTGACTGACTGATTCTGTTGTCCCCAGCAATGGCGCCAGAATTTGACGTGGTACTTTGAACGCACTAACAAACTCACTCGGGGTTGGAATCCCGAGCTTTTACCAACACCAGAGTGCAATAATACCACCCGCAAGTGGATGAGTCTTATCGCAGTATAGTTAAGGATTGAACCCAAAGGACAACCTTTTTAAGAATCCTTGTCAGTCGAATCTGGCTCAAGTAAAACTAATGTTTAGAATGATTGATTGATTTGATGTTACTTAAACTAATTGCAAGAAAGTAAAAGCTGAATTAAAGTTGGGTTTAGATCAATGATATGGAATCGCTGGGATTGTACTGGGTTTCACCACCACTACACGCGCAAACACATTCAATCATAAACAAACCAGGCAAGATATATCAATCCAAATAGAGCTGTTGCAGAACCCCCCGTGAGGGCGTTAGGTTCGCGTAAGCATCACCTTAGGCATCGGATGTCTCATCACCACCCGGATCACTTACTTACGGCTCCGAAGAAATCCCATTCTATTTCTAGCTTGAGAGTCAACCGCATTAAATGATAAGCAAGCAGGTGATAGATCTACAAACTAACATCGATGGTAAACAAGACGATACAAAATCCAACTAAGGCTGTGGTCCTCCCTGAGGGATGTTTAGACCACAGAAGTGTCACTGTAGGCTAGATGTCCCATCCCCTCACGGATCATACACGTACGACCTCAAGGAATCCTTTCAGAAGTTCTCGTCAAGGAGTCGAACTAGTAAACCTCCATTCCACCCCATACATAGAACATTTCACAGCATAGGAAAGAACAAGATGAAAGCAAGTAGATAATCAACTACAAACATACCAACTAACAATGATAAGGGAAGTTATATACATTGCCGGGGAGAGTTTAACAAAAGAACATGATTTGCATGGGCAGCGAGGTTAGTCCCTGCACCCCAGCGAAAAGGTACTACTCGCTCATGATGCGAGAAACAAGAAGAATGAGAAAGAGAGAGAAATCCACCATGAACTCGGCGTAGAAGGTAGTCGCAGCTCGGTGTATAAGATACGGCCTCCTACATCATGTCGGAGCAGATCTGGATGCGAACGGGAGTTGCCAAGACAGACCGGACAGTCTCCCTTGCTCTGTCTTTCCTTCTCTCCTCAACCTCCTTGGTTGCAACACGGGTAGTAGGTGAAATGGAACTGACGTAAACTGGACTGGATTTGGATCAGAACTGTGTTCGGGCAGCCTGGCGGCATCCGGATCTGATGTCTAAGTAAGGACCCTTGGGGTCCTATTTATAGGCATAGGACTAACCCCAAACGGTTTCTGATTAAAAGGGACCAAACGGTCTGCTGCTGTTATGGGCAAACGGTCTGTAAAAGATCTTCTCCAAACGGTCTTCGCTTCTTTGACTTTTTCATGCGGTTTGCTCCAAATGGTTTGGGCAACCGATCCTGGACAAAGGCAAACGGTTTGTAAACCGTTTGCTAGCAAACGGTCTGGAAAGCGTGGCTTCCCATGCGGTTTCCTCCAAACGGTCTTCAGCTCTGGGGCCAAACGGTCCACGATGAATCCTCCAAACGGTCTTCCGTACTCAAAGACCCAAACGGTCTGTAGCAGCTTTCCTCCAAACGGTCTGTAGATTAGCAGCCATACAGTTTGTAAACCGTTTGATATCAAACGATTTGGAAACCGTTTGTAAGCAAATGGTCGTTGCTTCGGTCAATGCTCCCAAACGATCTTGGATCGACACCGAGCTAATCAGTCCTGCTTCGCTCTATGCTCCACAAACGAGAAGTAGAGGGTCTGCTTGGTAAATCGATTTAGCGGCTCTCTAAACTATCAAACTGTCTCCGACCTTCTTCTGTAGGTGCAGCGGCCTCGGGGCGACCTTATTTGGTAAGAGAAACACCTCCAATCGATCTCGTACAGGAGCTGCAAATAGGTGTTGGTCGGAGGTTGAAGACGACACGCCACGGTTGTGGTTGGGCACCACGGTCGTGGTGGAGCTGCTGCCCCACGGCCGTGCCGCCTTGCACGGGCATGGTGGGCGAAAAAACGGGCTCTTATGACATTGTGCCACGGTCGTGGTGTGACACCACGGTCGTGGTGAGGTAGCTGCCACACGGCCATGCTGCCTTGCACGGGCGTGGCGAGTATGAAGTCAGGTGTTGGGGATGATCCACCACGGTCATGGCCATCTCACACGGTCGTGGTGATGGCAGAAGACCATGGTCGTTTGGACCACCATGGCCGTGGTCAGGACTCTCCTTCACGATTTTGAGTTCATGCATTGCTCGGTCCTTTGCAGCTGAGTGATTCCTCCAAACGGTCTCTGCTGCTCAAACGGTCTCGAGACCGCATGGACCCAAATAGTCTTAGGACCGCATGGACCCAAACGGTCTTGGGTTTGGATGGACCCAAACAGTCTTGGGACCGCATGGACCCAAACGGTCTTGGGACCGCATGGACCCAAACAGTCTTGGGACCGCATGGATGGAAATGCTTGGTTAGATTTCTTGACCAAAGCCAGAGATGAAGGCGGACCCTGCCTACTTGTTAAGCTTTGTCAAAACATGCATTAAATGAACAATATTTAGTTAAAACCTTGATAATCGAATCAATTAAGTAGATTTGGGCATTATGATTCACATTGGTATTTAATGAGTGAGAAAGTATATATATGGAGTTGAATTTGTTTCAAAGTGATAGTTGAATTTCATGATGAATATGCATTCATCATGTAACACTAATGTTGTAGGTTGAATAAACATCATAGATTAAGGTTTCTATGGTATCTCTAATGTGACACAGGGTGATGATTATGAGACTTTATGAGGCATGATGAGATAATAATGTTATGTAGGAATTATATGATTAGGTCTTATGATCTCGCAGAGGCTCAATGCCTAATGTGAGGTGATATCCTTTGATGATGTGATAAGGGATGGTCATATCATGATGATATGATAATTGTGATGGCTTGGTATAAGGCAGTGAGACAGTATCATATGATTATGTGATCAACTTTATGCTTACGTTTCATATCTTTTGATGCTGCAAAATACATCTATCCTTGTAGAATTTATTTTGGGTTTGTACATTGTAACTTGATTGATGCACTAAGAGATACCCAATTGGCAATAATTAATCAAGTGGAACCCTAATAATGCAGGTTACCCTAAGCTATAGATCCATCTTCAACGTCAGTACTTGTTGGATGGTGAAATGACTAATTCCTAAGGGAAACTTTGAGCACATATTGTTGAATATTTGGGGTGCAAGTTGCAGATGTATCCTTGCATCCATAATTATATGATTGGAGGATGGTTGTGGCCATGCTCCAGTAGGATAATGGCTGCGGTCGTATCTCATTATATGATGTGATATAGGACATATTCGGTTGTACATCAAATGATTGGGTTTGTATACCCTATTTTCTAGTGTTGTGCATATATACCAAGGCATATTAGGTTGATTTGTAGTTTGACTCTATATGTCACTATGGCGGACTCAGACTGATTAAGGGTGTGGGAGATCATAGGAGTTCATCTCTCCTAAATCTTATATGGCACTAATTTCGACTTAGCAGTGGTCAGTTGGAGTATGAGTGGTATATCTCATCTCCACAGGGCATTAATAAAAACCTAATACAGCTGCGTAGTATATTTTCTTAGGGTTAAACATGATTCGCATAGGATGACCCCTTTGCCTTGTTTCTTATATTATTTAGTTTATAACAGTTATACAAGTTCTTTATATTCCTTATAAAAGAATATGATGTTCTACTAATCAGTTTGTAGCTTCTTAAACTGCTTAATATGTGTTATCAATTTTAATTATTCATTTAGTTGAATATGCTCATAATGTTTAATCTGTTATAATCTATCTGTGTTAACAATAGTTGTTGGCGGAGAGTTATATCTCTTGATGGAACTTTGGTCTCAACCCGTGGGCTTCTACATCTTTTAGGTGGTTGTGAACGACGTGGTAGAGATTGTGCGGTTGAGGAAGAGCAGCAAGGAGATCAGTAGATGTTGAAGGTTGGATTTGTTGCTGGTATTTTGTAGTAGAGTCATATGTGTCATCCTTGTACTCTCAGCACCTTGGGGGTGTTTTGGTAGATGTTATACATTGATACAAGGTTTTGGAAGTACACCATGGTTGTAAATGTATGGCTTGTATATATGTAAACAATATATCTTTTGTAACATGTTTGTGGCAAGATGGCCACTATACAATGAAGTGTATACTTTATTGTATGATATGTTATATAGGTGCCATAGTTTGTATACTTTCATGTAATATGCTTTGCTTTTGTGGATGTATATATAATCGGTCTTAATTTACCATGTTCTTGGTAATCAGAATGTTTACTGTTAATTCTATACCTTAGTTTTGAGTAATCTCACTTTGGTGTGACTGGTGTGTCACAAACTTAATTGAATCAAAGGGTCATAATAGAAGGATATGGTAGAATAGGTGATCATGATAACACTTAATATGAATTAGGGTTCTTAAGTCATTGGATCAATGAACATGGAAACTAGAATATCAAACATTTGATGCCAAGGAAACCTAAACCCTAGATTAAGACCCTGAGTAGGATTTGATCTAATTAATGTGATGGTGACACTTTAGGATTCACATATATGTAGATTAAAGTTGATTTCTCGATTTTCTGTCTTGATTGGATAATATGCTTGAAGTATGATTGCATAATCTGCATGGCTCACCGTTGAGGTACGTGGTTACACCTATGACTAACCACATTAGTTTGTCAGTATTTGTCGAGTGTTTCTCAAAGATTGAACAACTAAACTGTTGGATAGTTATTTACATTCTATTTAATTATAATGCCACTATGAGTATCACAAAAAGGAAGATTATGTGAAGAAAATGATTGTTCTTATTTACAAGTATTTGATGGAATATATGTTGTTAGTTTACTTGCACATTTTTATATGCACCCCACATACACAGTATAATTTGTTATACTGATCTGCATTTTGGTTTCACGGCATTTTAGGTACATACTAGATAAGATGATGTCAAGATATTATGGACAGATCAAGTTACTTGAAGACATTAAAGTTGACTTGTAAGGAGGATTGGATAGATACTTCTTCTCATATAGTTCTCATATCACTACAAGAAACCTTCTCAATACCGATACCATGTCCCAGCTCCATATATATTGTGTTGGTATATATTATGTTTCCTGACACCTAAAAGTGGGTGCTGGTATGGGGATATATAACAAGGGTTAAGAAAATAAAAAAGGCCGAAACCCTAACTCAGTTAGACCCTTCAATAAAAATATCAAACACCTCCGGCCACAGTATTCTGCTAACTATCGAGACCTCTTTCCTAACAACATCCTTTCACGGGAAATTAGTCATCATCAACTCTACTAGCATAACAATCGTTTCCGGTTACCGTATCCATGAGAGCTGTCGAGCACACGATGTGCCTCTAGATCTAATGGAAGAAATAGATCTGACGAGATGTCATTGCCTTATCAAATGTTTGATACACCCCTTTTTTACCTTCTTCTTTTGGTAAGAAATGTTTAAAATTACACTCGCGTCCCACACAGGTGCGCTCTTAGAGAGATACGATCAAGTTCGTGGTTTCTTAGTTTTTATTTTGTATCATGAGGCAATCAGATTAGACTGTACCGAAAATTTATTTTGTAAGATAAACTTGCTTCATTCAGAATAAAAAAACATGTGCGTGAAGACCTGACAAATCATTCCTATTGTGAGTTTTGCAGTTGACTATTCAACATGGTGCATTCACAACAGCTACAACACATTTCAAACAGTGATCGAGATCTCCTTCGGGCAATTCATGTTTCTAAACCATGTTTTGTCCATATTTAATACTATATGAATTTGTTTGTCATGTACTGTTCTTGCTCTCTATTCATTATTATTTTTCATTTTTTATATCATTACATGGTGTGATTTCTCATAAAATGGTAGGTGTACTATTCTTTAAGACTAATGAGCATACATCTGGATACTTTTTATCATTCTCAATGCTACACTTACGGCTGTTGCTCCATGATCATATAAGGCTAGTACTTTTCCACTAATATTGTCTATCTTTTACTAAATATGCGAAGAAAACAATTATGTACCCATGAAACATATGTTTTTCTCTTGGCAGGTGGCCTTTATATTTTTCCCTTGGTTCTTATGTTTCTATTTTCACTAATAAATAGTATGGTATTGTGTTAATTTTGTTTCTTCTCATTTAATTGATATGACCCTTGTGTGTTTTCACTTCCTTTTTATTGGACAACATGCCTTATACTCTATGCACATTTATTACATATTCATGTTCCATGTCTCTCCAAAGCTGTGTTGTTTCCTACCTTCAAAGTTCTACTAATATTCTATGTAATCTCCTAAGCCAATTACGTCACTAGTCTACAATTGGGAATTCTATTTGATTTTTTTCTTAATTTGTATACAAGGAAACTTTCTTCACTTCTCTATATAATATATTTTTTCCAAGCTCTCAGACTCATTTTTAATCTTATGCTTCGTTTGACAAAGCGGTAACGATTGCTCAGGCAGCAATGGACAACCACGGGCAGCGGGTCATTCACTACCAATCGCATTGTCAAACACACGGTTGTCCACCGTTCTCATTTTACATTGTGTTTTGTTCCTTCATTTGGCAAAGCAGTGGCGATTGTTCGGGAAGCGATCAAATATTGTCAAACATGAGTGATCAGTTTGTAACCATTGTAATGTCTGGTCGACCGTTGTTGACTACTTGCACTATTTTCACATTTAATGCAGCATGGGTAGCATTTGTGGATGCATTTTTTATCGGAGAAAAATCATACGGTGATCTACCTTATTGTACCGAAGCGATGGCTAATCGAACGCTTTGCCAAATTTTTCATTTGTCTGGAGCGCACGACAAACTCTACCGGCTGCTCATTTCTCACTGTGAGAAATTATTCAATTAGACATCTATGATGGGCCACCAGTGATGAATGCAATCGTGTTGCCAATTGTTGCATTAACAAGGAGACGTGCTTGTAGTTGATACATTGTTTTATACCTCGAACACAAACATTGAGCTTCTATCTCTTGTCAACATGTATATGATTCACTATAATTAACCTATTCTATTTATCTATAATGAGTTTCTGCCACCATTATGGAATATGGTTCTCTTCTGATTCCATCGGATAGATTTGTTACTATCCACAATATGGTTTATTAGAGTTTGTTAAAGTAATACTAAATGGTTACCATGATGACATTGCATATGTGTATGTTTAACTTCTATCATGTAGAGTATTATGTATCGGTATATTGAATAATAAAGTAATTGAATAAAGCATTGGCATATAAGTCTTGATGTTCATGTTTGTCATACATGCGGGGTTAAATTGTGATCTCTCACTTCAATATGATATTATATGATATATGAAAATTTGAAACTTCCGTGTTGATCTAGAATTATACGATTCTTAGTGACACGTCTAGATTTGAGCTTTATTTATTGAATTAATTATGGAAGAGGGGGGTTACTAGGAATAGAAATTTGTTGAGTACAACATGCAATTTATATACATAATCTATACGTCATAAAGCGGGTTTCAATGCATCAATATTATAACAGGATTAGTACCCCTTTGACAAAGTGTTCAAATCTACTAGTAAAAGTTGGATTCATTATTTTAGGCAACCTAATTGTTAATGCATGTATCTTTGTATAATATTCTCATTTATCATTATATATTATTAATTTATATATCTTTATTAATGATTGGTTGTAATTCATGTGTTTCATTATGCAGGGGAAAAGTATTGTTGATGAAGAAAGATGAAGAAAGAAGACGTCATTTGTTATCAAAGTGAACCAAGTACTTTTTCCTTGTTTGATCAAATCTCTTAAGGCAATGATCATCTTGTATTCTAAGGCTTGTGACATCAAGCAACTTAAATGGTGTACCCTATATATGAGGTAATCAAAAGATGTACCTAAGTGATGTAAACTTCTCAAAATGTTGAATACACAACATTTTTCTTCGTATCTAGATTTTATCTATTTGATTATAAGTTATGATTTCTACAAGGATTAAGAGTTGGGTTTTGGGTACACAACTTGTGAAATACCATGAATATCCTTTTAACACTCTATGATGATTCTGGTATCTTTATACCACTAAAGGATGTACGAATAGTTGTGCATCCTAGTTACCTATCGACCTTAAGAACCAAAGACATATTTACCAAAATAAAACTAAAAAAATTTATAACATCAGCCTTAACATGTACATAAACATTATCCTCCATGTCATTAAAAAACTCTTATGTTTCTAGAACATATACCAACATTTCATCAATGCTGGTGTAAAATTTAAAAGTTAGTTATATTTTACGCTAATAATATATGTGCCATCAACCATACAATTTGTGTTGGAAACCACGTAAGTGACGGCTTAGAGGGCATTAGAACTGATGAGGTCTAACCGGACACACCTATACCAACATTCACAAGTGTTACTATAGCCTTAAAAAATGTTGGTAAAAGCCTTTTCCGATATCAGTTTAGCCATCATTTGTTGGATGTTGGTATAGCCTATACCAACATTTTCAAACATGTACTGGCATTTTATTGACCGTTGTTATATGACCATATTGTTGTAGTGTATGTACAATTTTGATCATGGAAAGTTGTGTAACTTCTAGATGAACATCTTGTAAACAATATATTTAAATTAATAGAAATTATTTACTATTGATTATTATTTTTTTAAAATCAATATCCTTAGAAAAGAAAATAGGTAAAAATATTTTTGGCCTTCCTTAATTGGGGGTTGCTGAAAAGTGAGGTCGTTACATTTAGTACCAGAGCACCAGATTTTCCAAATAATATTTAATAATTTATAAATTCAAGTAATCTGTAGAAATAAGAGGGAATTATTAGGGCATTTTCTAAAAATAATGGTGCCAAGAAGGGACGACGACCCGGGGGCTAGCAAAACTTTCCTCCACATTGCTAGTCAGTTTATGAGGACTCCTGGGCCTGTGCATTCTACCTGGCTAAATTCAAACAATTTTTCCTGAAGCAAAATACCTTTAGGGTGTCTTCTCATCTTGATTTATCCATTTCTCATCCTATTTGCTTAATAAACCCTAAAAGGAAGTTTCTCTCCTCATCAAAAGTTAGAGTTTTTGACAAGAAGTAGGATTAAGGCATCCTCTGCCAATTAATATACATGTAATGTGGAAATACTAATCTACATGTAATATGAAAATAATAATATACATGTAATTGTGGAAATAATAATGTACATATAATGTGGATGTATATGCAGTGCAAAAATAATGATAAAGTAAAGAAAATTTATTTATGATTTATAAGGGTGAACTCTAGATGGGGTTAGGGTTGGTTTAGAAGAACCCTAATGGATCAAGGGACATAGAATCCCTAAGAGGTAGGGTGTAGCCTCTAGCCTAAACCCAAAACCTTAACTATGGGGAATGAGAGTAGTGTGATGATATAGAACACTAACCATATGAACCTTGAAAAGGAATAAAGAAAAATATAAGTAGATGAGTTAGGTGACTCAGTCTTCCATGCATATATACATATGCAACAAGGCATTAATGAGAAAAGTTTCAAGAAACATAAGCAACCTACAAATAATGCATGTATGGATGTAACCTTTGCTCAAACCCTATATTGGTCTTTGTTGTATTAAAGAGCATGGGGTGTATAAATTCATCATGGAGATGACAGGTGATCGAGCTTACAAGGGTAAGCATATGTATGGATATGAAATCACCTTGGTCCAAGATAGGAAGGCATGTGTTATGAAATGTCCACTACATGGATCCAGCCATTAGAAAAGGTTCCCATATAGAGGCTCCTCTAGAAAGAGGGCACACCATTGAGGAAAAAAACATAAGGGTGATGAAGTTAAAACAAGAAATGCTTACTTAAGTTGTATAAAAAGATGGTAATATGAAACTTTTAGGGTAAGATGAAACAAGAGATATAACTAGGTTTATGTGACCCATCCTCCCATGCTTGGATGTGGAGAAGTTCATACATGATGCGGGTGAAAGGTTCTGAATATACTTGAGAGACATAAGTAACTAATGATTATACATGAAAATGAAAATGAAAATAAAAATATAAATTTCTCATTACTGTAAGAGCTATGTCTAGAGGAATGGAGGAGTAAAGAATACCCCAGTGAGTGGGTATCCTACCCCAGTGAGTGGGTAATCTATTGAATGTACCCCCAGGGAGTGGGTATGCAATTAAAACTACCCCCATCGAGTGGGTATGATATCGACATTACCTCTAGAGAGTGTGTATGATTAGTGATTACCCCCAGTGAGTGGGTACATCATTGTAATACTCACAATGAGTGAGTATGATGTTGTGAAAACCTCCACTGAGTGGGTATGGATGAAGCTCACCCTAAGAGAGTGGGTAGATCATTGAAATACTCCCACCCACTAAGTATGAATACCTCTCAGTGAGAGGGTATACCCAGAGGATGAGCAAGCACTTGCTAAGAAGTTATGATATAAAATGTATGTTCAACATGTTATGGTTACAGAAAAAGAAAATTTGACATTTAGGGTTGGTGTCTGAAATTGGGGTGGGTCGATCCAAGAGTGGGAAAAGGACCTATGGGGGAGGCAAAACATTAGAACTTGGGGTTAGGTTGTGGCTAGAGAGCCTAACTTCTTCTTATGTGCCAAGAAGGCACCCTAGGTTAGGACCTTCCCTAGAAGGGTGAGATGATAAATTAATTTAAGGATTGAGGTAACTATGAATGTCACCTAAAGTGTAAACAACTAAGGATACAAAATATGAAAGCACATATATTGAGTATGATTATTTGAACCCAAGCATGCCATCTCAGAGGAACATGAGGAAAAGTCACTATGGAAGTGGCTGATAGTATGAGACCAAGTCTAGAATAAAAAGTTGCCATGAGCCCAGTATCAGGACATAAAGTGAATAATGAGCATCATAAGAGATATAGGAAATTTGGTTTAAAATATTACATATGAAAATAATGTTCTCTCAATAAACATTTGGGAAGAGTAGAGTCCTAAGTCAATCCTAAGGTCAAGTAGGAGTACTAAAGGTACATGGGACCGATGGGATTAGGAGTTGATTGTTCTTTGAATGCACAAGACTATCTGGTTGGGAGGTAACAACTATGTTTGACGAGGCCCATGTCTTGAGAGATTTTCCACCTTCATGATGTTCATGTGACCCAAGGGGTGAATGTGAGAGGCACTCCCTAGATCCATAAGGATGAGATCACTCCAAAGTACCTTTACCCTTAGAGACCTCAGCGAAGTGGCTAAGGCTCATAATACATGAGATGTAAATATAAAAGACACAAGAAGTCATGTAATAATGAAATCTTAAAAGGAGTTGTGTACAAACTTGAGACTGAAAAACGCACTTGACTTCATGAAATATAAGAATATTAAGAATTGAAAAGTATGGTTTGGATTCATGTTGAGAATGATTCCACATAAAATTGACATATAAGGATGAGTATCTTTAGTTGAAATTGATGGCATGATCTAGGGTTAGAGGTGTTACCTCACCCTTATGTGAAAATAAATGAATAACATGTTGAAAACCTAGGTGAAAAGATAATCACCAAGTGAATTGGAATCGCATATGAAAATGTAATCATTAAGAGATGATATCATGCAAATACTAAGGATGTGGATATACCTTGAATTGAATTTATGTACCCGTTTTAATAATGATGTGAGGTTTTTGCATATCAATAAAAGTTGTTAAAAATAATTTAATAAGGATTGCTAACCCTAAGGCTTGGATGTCAAGTTGAGTATCCTTCACCTTAAGCTTACTAGGTTTGACTTTTTGGGGACAAAATTCCTTTTAAGGAGGGGTGAATGTAATATCCTCAATTTTGTGAAATTGAATTATAGGAATATCAGGCATGAATCAATAAATATTTTCCCTATGATATTGTGGAAAAATAATATTAAAATAGTTTGTGGCATGGGTTGACCCATGGCCCAAGTAAGGACCATGAGATTAATTTCTTTGCAAAAAGGATCTTGTGGCACAAATTAAAGAAATAAAAGGAATTAGCACATGAATAAAAGATAATGGCCTCATGAGATATTGGATAACTAATATATGAGGAAATTATCTCATACCGTCTTCCTGGATGACTAATCTAATTCTGATGACAAAATTCCTATGAGAGGGAAAGGATGTTAAGTCTGGTTGTTCCCATGTTTTAATATATTTGTTAAAAAATTAATGTAATATGAAGGAAACATTAGAAAGATGGTTCCCAATGTGTCTTGTTTAGAAATAGTGTGTGAAAGTGTAGATACTACATATGGAATAGATCTCTATAATATACTAGTTTTAATAATCTATTAATAGATATTGGATAAAGAAAGAGAGGAAAATTCAATAATGAGATTTATAAAAGTAGTGGACAATTTGTATTGTAAATATGGAATTATGTGGAATGCTATACAAAAGAGAGTTTTTGTACATAAATGAAGGATAATAGATTTATGGTTTGGTAAATAATTGAAATTTTGAATAATATGTAAGTTGCTAAAAGGAAATAAGAGGTGTGGAATTTTAGATAATTAAAAGGATAATTGTCTAGCTAGTTTGCAACACATGTTAGAGGCATCAATTAGTATTATTTTGATCTAACTTTTGGTATAATTGAAAATAATAATGTCAAGAAGATAATTCTATAAATTGGGAGAGATAGAATTATCTAGATCCCAAGCCATAAAGGGGTTTCCTAGTAGACTAATAGTCTTGTCACCTAATATGTGACTTATAGTCTGTATACCTTTCCTATCTGGCTTTTTGGTCTACCAAAAAGTATTACCTTTTCTAAAGGGGTTTGGATTAGCCAAGTTTCTATGTTTGGAAAATAGTAATTAGTCTTGGAAACACTTCACCACAAGTTTATATAAATATATATATGGCTAAGAGAATTATGTGCCTAAGTATGTGTAGTTTACATGTACCCATCTTCATTTATGATGATTACAAAAGTATAAAAAGCAATCCAACCTTGCAAATGCGACGCACCCCCTTGGATAACATGTGTATCAAATAACTTCAAATTGATTTTCCTAGATCATCAAATGAAAGAAAATATATATTTCCTAATCAACGGTAAGTTGTAGAAATTGCAAAAAATCGTTGAATGATATATTGTTGTACTCATGATTTACATGAGGTATGTTTGTGATTTTTTGAACTCATATAATCTATTGAATTTGATTCAATCCATAATTTTGTATCCTTTCCATGTTTATGGAACATGGTATGAGTTTGTTTCCCTCACCGCATGTAGGAAAGGAAATGTAGGCTTTTGTTTTGAGCCAGAACATCTCTCCCTCTCCCCTCTTTACTCTTCTCCCTCCTAACCCCTAGGGCTTCCACCTAGAATCTATATAAGGGGTCCCAAATAGAATATGGGTAGATGGGAGGGGCTTCATCAAAGCTGCCGAGAGAAGCCACCTGTGATAACCCATTACACTAAATTAAGCAAGTTTAGGCGTCTTACAACTATAAACCCCTAACAAGGATTTCTCCCCCAAAATCCAAGGTAAACAAAGATGGGTACTTCCTTTGCACGTCATCCTATTACCTTCACATGGTTACTTGCATATCATGGTGATGTCAAATCATTCATACATATCTCATCTTGGGTCAGCACAAAAAAACCCACCTAAGAAGACATTCTCAATATGGAATGTAGAAACTTGTTGTGACATCTATACAACTCTAGTAGTAATGTTCAACTTTAAATTCTAGCTATCATCCAAAACTTATATCTATTGTATCAACGCATTGCTCAAAATTCATACTTGCTAGCTTTTTACCAATCATGGTGTGTGTCCCATACCATTCCTTGAAGCATAAAAAAGGCGATGTATCCATCCTTTTTTTGGATACACTGACACTGGAACACTTGTCAGTTCTTTTTCAGCATCAAAAGAAATGTTGACGTTGGCACCTATCATTCCATACACAGAAACATCATTCCAAGTCAACCTTGTTAGGGGTGAAACAACAACACTATATTCACCTTACTAGTGTTTACACAACCTACTTAGAAGACATATCATGATCCCATAAAGACATTTAATCAACCCCATATCACTCTTGTTCAACTTGTCTCATAGCTATTGCTACTTCGGAAACCCTAAGGTTTTTCAAGAAATATTGATCATATTTTTGACCATATTTCAAATATTTTGGCATGTCATCATTCAAAGCTTGATATAACTTATATGACATGATTGGAACACTATGTTCCTCCTATTCATAAATTCTATTTGTACATTGGTTAGTCTAAAGGACATAACCCTAAGCTCATCATGTTCATGTAACTTATGTCATCCACTCTAACTCTTATCCATTTATATTCTGATCCTAGGTTTATCTTAAAGGAACACGGTAACACATGTTTGTTGATCAACAAACCATCTATCCTTGATAGTGGTCTTGCCCATCTATCACCAGACCATACACAACATTATAGAATCACTTTTGTTTTTCCTTTCAAACAAAATTTAGAGGGTCATCATCAACTCTCTCTCTCTCTCAGGGAGAGGAATACTTGGAATGTTCATTTAATAAACATCTCCAACCTTCACATACTTCCCATAATGTTGATACATCTTGGATACTAGGATTCATTACCTTTGTATCCACCTCATGTGCTATAAGGAACTCACATCCTTATCTCATCTACTCTTACCAGCATAACAAATTTCAAGACACATAAGAGGAGACTTCCTAATTATTTGAAGGCTCAAAAGCAAACTCATCACAAACTTTATGATCTTGGAACCATAGTCCAAGCAACCTTATGCTATAACAAGTTGTCCACCCTCATGTTTACATCCAATCCACACATACAAAGTGGCAATGATCCACTTGAAAGTTGTGTCCTAGAAAGGAAAGACGCAAAGGGAAACATGCATTCCCACATCATAGTAGTATAGGTCAAGGGTCACTAGAAAAAAGGTAACCAATTCTATTATCATTATGCAGGTTAAAACTTCTTATGTATCATTTTACCTTTTTCATTTCGGGTTCCTTGCCATTAGCATAGAAATCATCATGATTAACATATCTCATTACTCCTTCCTTGATGACTAGTTATCACACTTGGATATGTTATCTTGTTTTATTATGTTTTTCAATCACTTATCAATGGGTAAATCATCATATTCCACATTTTCTTCATTAAACATGGATCATCTCCCTTAAAAAAAATCACATGCGCGCCATGCTGATTTTACATTAACACTTTCTTACACACATAGTTTGGTCTGAGATTAACTCAGGTTCTACCTTATTCCTTTGTAATTTTTCCCATTCATCTTCTCATTTTATACTTGTTATAGGTGTTCTCTCATCTTATGTTGATTTCATACCTTGATTCACTTTATAAGCACAAACTTATCTGTCTTTTACTTTATTATCTTCTTGAATCACATCTTCAAGAACTCCTCCTTTTCTTATTTGTATTCAGATTTAGATTCCATGGTGTTGTATCTTTCTCTTATAGTTACCAAACATTAAAGTTTTGATAGATTATGATGCAATTCTCATCTTATTTAAGGTAGGATTGAGATATTCACACCATGATTTTTTATTCATTATGCTCTTTAGATTATCTAAAAATGACTACTTTATCAGAGTAATAAGAAAGATAACAATCTAAGAGTTCCATACTTACCTTTCCTTAATAATTGAATACATGACCAGGGCATCCAAGTGCTGAGATTAGGTAGTATGCACTATATTTTCATGTCATGTTCCTTACTTAAACATCATCTTAGTATGAAGTCCTAGTGTCCCTATAGACTCAGTGAACCTAAAGCTCTGATACCAACTTGTGATAACATGTTACACTAAATGAGATTACTCAAAACATAAAGCACAATCGATCACTATAATCACATACCCAAAAATATGGGTAAATTAAAACCAATTTCAACATCAGCACCTTCTCAGAAACATTTGCATAAGAGCCCAACATCTTTCTTATCTGGATGCTATGAGTCATGAATTGATTGGTTCACTTCTGAACCAGTTGGTTCACATGTGAATTAGTCGATTCAACACTTGAATGGGTCGGTTCACTATCTTTCCTATTCACAAATATATTGGCCTTTAATGTGACGATTATTGCACAATATGACATCAACATCAATCCTTGATTCAATCTTATTGATCGTTGAACTGACGTTGTGTTTCTTTGTGTTATGTCACGATATGTATGTAAGTAGACTATATGCACTTCGCTGATTCCTATTGGCTACCACTTCCCAACAATATTGAAGTATCTTAGTTACAACATTGAAGGGATGTTGGGATAGAGTTTGTTACGCTTATTACAGTCTTTTGTTCCCTCTAGTGTCAGTGTTGAGGCACTCCTACTTCATCTCATAAAATGGATGGTTACTTTTTAAAAACTCATCAATATCAAGCCTACAAATACTACACATGCTCCATACTATGCCAAGAATTTGATACAAATTGTTCTATTGTATTAGCCACAACATATATACACAGGAGAACAATATTTGTATATGCCACACAAACAAGCATTAATATGCTAACAAAAGTCTGATTCGTTTGAAACACCATAAATAGATTTTTTTCTCGCTCGGACCTGAGAGTACAGGGATGACCCTAGGACACACTAGACATCTAATCAACTTTCTCAAAGATTCATTACTATAGCTCCTCTTTACTGCCACAGGTTTGTTTTCATCACTTCATATTACCTAAAAAGATGTGGCGAATCACAAGGGTGAGACCCATGTCCCAGCAAGAGATATAACCTCCAACGACGCCTATTGATTACAACATTTTAAATAGTAGATAACTAAGCAGATGGAGTATTTAATAATCAATTGTATAAATTTATTAGTTCAAGTATGCTAAATAGATTAAGCAATTAATCTTAGCAACAAGTATGATCATCAATGCATATATAAATAACAAAAAAATCCATTTGTTTGGATATATATCTACTCAAATATCATCAAATTGCATCTAATAACAATCATTATCATTAATCTGACTATCATCATATTCCTTGCTAAAAGCACAAGCAATCTAGTAGCATAAGAATCCATGACATCATGAATATACCAAGTAGCATAACATGGCTATAAATATTGGCATCTCAAATAAAGTGAACAGATCTATATCATAAGTAGAGCTAACATCATAGCATAATTAACTGCATAGGCATGATTAGCAGTTTAAGCATTTATAATTACATGGGCATGGCTAGCAATATTAAACATAGCTAGCAACATCATCTTAACCATCAATGTCAGTATATTTGACAACGTAAGAATGTTTACAACATGAGTATAAATACAACATAAACATATCTATTATCTATTATTGTACTATACATGATCTCAATGAAAAGAAAGCAAACAAGGGTTATCATCCAATATGAAGTGTTGTGTATAACCCTACATAGATATTCTACATGGCTATCTTACATCTTTTATTATGCCCTGGGGAATTTGAATCGTACCATCCAAAGTCTAACTAACCCCTATGAAGGGCTATTCAGTTCCATACAAGATCTACGAGTGACATATAGTCAAAGTCTAACTGACCCTAAGATCTCTTCCCCTCGGTCATTACAAGTAAAAAGGCAGTGACATATTAGTCAAAGTTGCCACCACAGTGACATATAGTCAAGTTTCTAACCACTAGTCTGCCCTTGGTACAAGTCACGGCACTAGAAACCAAGGTATACAAAACCCTCTAATATGAGGTACAACCATAATTGTCCTCAATCACATCAGATGTATGAGGCATGACCATAGCCATCCTCCACAACCTACATTGTGGATGACAAGGATATATTCTCAACTTTCCACCCCCACATACTCAACAGTATGCGCTCTGAGTTTCCCTTAAGAATACTCATTTCACCATCCACCAAGTTCAGACACTGAAGATGGCTCTACGGCATAGGGAACTACATGATTAGAGTTGCACTTGATTAGTTATGCCAATTGGGTGAATTAAGGCTACATTAAACAAGTGAACATACAAACCCTAATTCACTTCTAGCGAGCATATAAATATCACAACTTTTAAAAGATATAAAATGTGTGGAACATAATTTCTCATCTCATCATCACATGGTACTATTCACTTGTCGTTCATGAGACCACACTAGTCATCATACTATCACAAGATATAAATCCTTTTCATAATATCACAGGGTATCAACCCTTATCAACACAAGAGGATTACACCTCATTCAGGGCTCAACCATGCCCAAAGGTCACTAAGGACATCACACTATCACAGGATATAAATCCTTTTCACAATATCACAGGGTATCAACCCTTATCAACACAAGAGGATTACACCTCATTCAGGGCTCAACCATGCCCAAAGGTCATTAAGACCATCATACTATTCCCTATAAGATCATCATTATCTTTGCATGCCTTATAACAAGGCTCAACAATATGACTTACATGTAATACACCGGATCAACACAATATTGCATTAATGAGCTAGGAGATATTCATAAACAATCATAGCAGGGTTATATTAACATTAAGAACATTCCTTTATTACATCAGCATGCAAGGAATCTATATATGATTAACCCTCATTATATTCATAATGCACATGTTTAGCATAAGAAAGTATCAACTATGTGGATATGAGAACCACCAATTAACATATTAAGGTTATGATCATATTAAGGAGGTTATTGCACCATAATTCCATCATATAATAATGTTAAACATGAATACTTATCTTTATCTATTTGCATGAGAGTTAGGTTCAACAAGATAAATATCATATTAATGTTACTAATCAACACTTATACCCAAGCCCTAACTCACAACATCCCCATTGGATCATGGATGCATAAGGTGAAACATCACCATCACATTACATACCATTCTCAAGTATGAACCCACACATAAATCAAGGTGTAACCATCGGGTTATAGCATACTAGGGTTTCAACAACAATAAGAGAGTACTCCATAATTGTTTTAATCTTTCAAGGACTATTAATACCCAATTACCATCATTTAGTTATATTAAAGCTAGGTACAACAAACTATACCTCACCAGGGTTACCCATTAATTCATTATGGTGATTATCAATCATAATCATACGAGGGTAAGGGTAATACTACAAGTTTTAGGCATTGAACCATAAAATTATCATCATTAGAATAATAACATTACACTATTGGCTTCACCCAAAACAATGAGAATATTGAGGCATCAACTTCAAACCATTAAATATTTAAAAGGTAAATCCATTGGTCGAACATATTGAACAAACCACCTATGAAGTATTGATTTTTTTCTCTATAAAGAGTCACCATCTAACCCTAGTAATCCCTTGATTAACAACATAAAAAGTTCCATTGAAAGTAGGGTAAAACCCACAAGTGATTGTTTATTTAAAACAAGTTGTCAGTAAATGAGCTTCTTAAGTTGATCTCATAAAGGAAACCATTTAAATCACTTTATTAGGACCAACATATTACATTTAGGCATCATTCCAATTTATTGGATGAAGAAACATTAGATCTTAACCATTAGGTCAAGTTCATATATTAAAACCATCAATTCGAGTATAGGTCCTACCATTGTATCAAATGACCCAAGAAACCATTGGTTTAAGGCTTAATTGATGCTACAACTACAAGCTTAACTCACCATAGGTTGTGGAGACCTAATTCACCATCAGTAGTGACCATTAATTCACCATAGGTTGTTAGATCGGCACCATATTCATTAATCACCATCGAATATCAAACTAATATCACCATTTTTGATAGCATCATTAGGGTACTTAGTTGTTAATCACTAGGCTTATAATTAGGCCAACACCTGAACTAAGGGGTGAAAGTTAGTTGACACCCTTGGTCACCACCATAAGTTGTCATGAAGACAACACCATCAGTTATTGCAATGGTACCACCATTGAGTCATGTGTTTATAGAAGAAATCAGCTTTAAACCCTAAAATTGACCATTGGTTGGTAGGTGCTTAGCACCATAGGTTGTCAAACCAACCTGATCCAAGTTATATTATACCTTTGGAATAATGTACACATGATTACAGGTTCATGTAGAATAGAAATCAGAATAGAGAACATTATAAAAATCAAAATTACAGTCAAGCATAGCTTTTTAGTGCATGGATCATCATTTAAAAGTAAGAACATGAGATAGCAAGCTTATGGTAAGAAATAAACGTGGAGAAAGTTATAAAACTTGCCTATTATTAGAATATAAACTCCCAAACAGAAGAAAATATGAGCAGGTAGGGTAGGAAATCCAAGCATAAGCTGTGAACTCGTCCATCTAGCACCTTTCTTCATCAAATGAGCAAACCCTAAGCATAAGGATCAAGAAAGGTTGGGTTTTAGAGCTTTAGAGCCATTTCTACCATGGAATAGCAAGGTTCAACTTGTACAAAGGTAGGAGGAAGGATAAAAAATAAATAAATAGAGTAAATAAGGGGATTCTTATTCTTTTAGGTCAAGATCACTAGAAGGAAGCTTTTAAACCCTAAAAGGAAGTCAATTGCAACCCTACATTCTTTTTCCAAGAAGACCCCCTCTTTCTTCTTCCTTGGATAGGAAATTCACAGAAGAATAGAGGGATAAAAATATTTGTAGAAGGCGGGAAGTGGTGGAGAGCAAATGGCTCGTTTGGGTGCTTAGGGATAAGTATATGAAACTTTAAGATAAAGAAAAAGAAAAAGTTGAAGTTCTAGTATCTTTCCAAGTGTCCATGGCCTTAAACTATTAAGAATATACAAACACACACACAAGAATATCCCCCACCATCCATATAGACCTGCTTATCTTTCATTTTTGAATTTCCAAGCTAATCAAATAATTCATTAGTTGATAGCTACTAAAGGTAGCTCATCCATGAAGGGTAAATCCTAAAATACCCTTGGAGAAAATACCTTCAAACCAAGGTTGAAATAGGTGCCGCATGGCACAAAAAGATCAAGAATGATGATAGAATATCCTAGGAACATAATTCAAGTGATAAATTGCAAAAAAAATCTCTCAATTGGGTAAATTGTAGAAAAGTTCAAAATGTGCATAAAATTGCATAACTTGCTCAAACAGTGTCCAAATTGGACCAAATTTGAAACGTAAGCTTGTATTATGATTTAAAAGCATATCAAAAGGTTATGTTAGGGTTATAAGAATTCAATTATGATAATTAAGCTTGCTCAACTCATTAACCAAGTTTAGGGGCCTTACACAACCCCTCTGTCACTACGTGGGAAACACAAATGGCTTGGTCACTCCTCCCCGCCTTGTAGCCAGAGTGCTAGGGAAATAGTGTTGCAAGATGCTATATGTCGAAGATAGGGAAGGTGTGCACTACCCAAGAAGGTGGAACAACATCGAGAGCTGGCACAATGTCAAGAGCTGGCGGAGGCCATGCACCTGTACGCTGAGAGAAGGTGGCCTGATATTTTGGAGTTGACTACTGCTAGGTGGCACTACCAGCTTCTACTCTATTAATGGGCGATGTGGTTCCATATGCCTTGTACACAAAAGGATGACTCCAAGGAACATAAGTGTGGGGTTGTATAAGGAGAACTGGTCGGTACACTAGAAAAGAAGAGTAAGGAATGGTTGTGTCATGGATTCATTGGGATACTGATAAGGTATCCCGCATGTGAGTCTGGGAGTCACAACTTCAGACAATGTGCCTACCTAGGACCTATGGTACCCAAGCCACTAGAGAAGAACTACTTGCTGCTCCATACACTCTGACCAGCTTGGAAGAGGATGTCCCCTCCGACACAGCACCCTGGAACCTCAGGGCATCACCACGGTTGACAGTTGTAGCTGTATCAAGTGTAAACGCCCTATAATAGAGTCAGAAAAGCATCCCTTCTATGAGGGGGCATGATGAATGCATATTAATCTTAGTTTTAGTTGCCATTTTGCACCCAGTTTTGCACTGAAAGCTCTAATATACCCCATGAATATGCTCATATATAATTTTCCTTAAGTTTTAGATGATTATTTAGAGTTTTGTTCAAATTCATTTGTCACCATTGTAGGATTAAGCATCGCACTATGTGCACCAGTGTAGGAGACAGTGGTCCCACTAACCGAGTAGCGGGCCCAAGAAACTTTTGATAATTTGGCCCCTATTTTTGATGTCCAGTCCCTTCATCAGAAAGCATCCTAATCAGTCAGAGGATTCATTGACGCAGGCCCATTGACCCATAGCAATACCCCCCCAGGTGGGTTTGATCCATGATGTCACGACTGTGGACAAGAAGACAATATCATGACTGCGGTCAAGAAAATAATGCCACAATCGCGGCTAAGATGTAGTGTCGACTGACACTCGACACGACCGGTCCCACCTCAGCACAGTTGGGCTGAGGCCAAGGTAGCGACCGCGACACTTCACCATGACCAAGAAGACCCCACCATGACTTCCACATACCAGTGCGATCGTGGTACAATCACCTCAACCTTGGCACGGTCGTGCACACCTGGCATGGTCATTCTGAGGAGTACCGTGATCGATACTGAAGGCTACGACTGCGGTAGTTAATACAGTGCTCCATAGACTTGCACCTATAAATAGACAACTCCCTCCTTCATTTGAGGCATCGCTTCTTCTCCATCCACACGAATAGGTTTCCGCTCTGTGCCCATCCAAGGAAGACAATCTCCCCTTCCAAAGACTATCTCTGTGGTGTCCTTGCTACTCCGCCATCTCCGCTCCATCAAGATCTATCTCCTTGCTATGAAAGTGGTGGGATTTTAGATATGTAGAACCTTCATCCATCAGCCATCTACCACTCCATCTCCAGTGAATAAGAGCATGAGAAGAGAAGGAATAAAGAGAGAAGATCATCCTCGTCCGTCTTGGTGTTCTTTCCCTCCTCATCCAGATTTTCCCCGCCATCGTGTAGAAGGCCAATTCTCCACTGAGCTACGACCATATTCTTCACCATGACCATGGTGGAATCTTCCCTATATCTTGTTCTTTTTGTTTCTATCATGAGGAGCAAGTAGTCCATTTTTTTGGGGTGCGAGGACTAGCCCTGCTTCCCGTGCTTACATGTCCATTTTATAACATTCCATGGCTTGTATATAACTTTCCATTTCATTGTTAATCATTTAATGCATACTTTGTGGAATGATCACCTGCCTTACATGATCCATTATATTCCTTTGTTGGGAGAACTTCAATACTTAGGATTTTAATATCGATTAACATGGTTGATGCCCGAATGATAACTTTTAAAGGGATATCTCTGGAGTAGTAAGTATGTGACTCGTGGGTAATGAGGCATCGAGCCCATGGAGATGCTTATACAAACTCTATTTCCTATTGGTTTGCTACTCTGTTTGGATAGTTATATCTTGCCTGGATGTGTTTTAGATGTATTTGCATGTGTAGTGGTGGTGAAACCCGATTCCACCCCAGTGATTCCCATCTTTAATCTAAACTCAGTTTTAATCATGTTCTTTTACTTTCCTTGTAATTAGTTTAACTAAATCCAAACCAACTCTTTGTTCTAAATATTAGTCTTAGTCGGTCCTGATTCAACTAGCAAGATCCTTAAAAATGTTGTCCCTTGGGATTTGATCTTGAACTATATTGTGATAAGACATGTCCGCTTGCGGGTGGTACTATTGCACAAGTTTATGGTAAAAACATAGGGATTTCATCCCTAGGTGGATTTGTTAGTGCAGCAAAAACCATGTCAAGTTTTGGCGCCGTTGTCGGGGACAACAGAATCATCTAGTTAAATCTAGTTCTATTGAGGCTAATCTAGGATTTTACTTTCACTTTTGATACTATTGATCATCTACTTGAATTTGGTTCTACTCCGCTCATCTATTTCCCGAAAGATCTTTCCATCCCAGGTACCCCCAAAGACTAGTGTATGCCATTTTCCAACAACATTGGCCTTGCAGCTAGCTTTGATCCTAAGATAGAATGGACCTTTCATCATCAGAGTAGAGAGAACCAAGATAGGATGGCACACGAGGAGGAAATTGACCAAAGGGTAACTCAAGCCCTTAATGCACAAAGAGAAAGTCTTATGCAAGAAGCTTGAGCTGCGGTTCAAGAGGAAATCCAAGCAGCTCAAGCAGCTGCTCAACAAGTTGAGTTACAAAAGGACCTTAGAGAGTTCTCAATCCCTAAGGTTGTTGACATTCAACACCCAGTGCAACCTACTCCCATCATTGCTCCAAACTTTGAGATCAAGTCACATTGGATTACACTAATTCAAAACAACCATTTCTATGGCAAGCAAGGTGAGGATAGTCAAGAACATCTTTAGATGTTTATAGATTTATGTGCTATGACAAAGCAAAATGGAGTTACTGATGATGCCATCAGACTCCATCTCTTCAAATATTCCCTTGCAGATAGATCCATGAGTTGGTATAACTCTTTGCAATGCGAACCCATCACCACTTGGGAACAACTTCAAAATGTTTTCTTGGAAAAATTCTACCCTCCTTCCCTCACCTATGATATTAGGGGCCGGATAACACAATTCGTTTAGGTCCCTGGAAAAACCCTGGCAGAATCATGGGAAAGATACAATGAGTTACTATGCAAGTTTCCACACCATGGCATACCTAAGAATCATCTCATCAAAATCTTTTATAGGGGTGTGGATGATGATATCAAGAAGTTTTTAGACTCCTCATCTAGAGAAAACTTCATGTGTCAAAGTTATGATATTGCATGGAAGGTTGTCACCCTTGGAGCTGAAAGTCAAGCCAACTGGGGTATATCTGTAGGTAAGGGAGTGCTGAAGGTAGCTATGGCAGAAAGTAGTCATGAGTACAAGTCTATCATTGAGTCTCTAAAGCTACTAGTTGCCAAGTAAGACAATATTGAATCATCTTTCAACACCTATGATAGGAGGCACTCGCCCCCTCGATAACAAGAGCAAGTCAAGTCAGCTTCACCATTTTGTGAAGCATGTAAAGGCACTGATCATTCTATGCTAGCCTGTAATATTCTCTATGATGTCATTCTGGGCAATGCTTGTGCTCAAGGAGGTAATGGTCAGATGGAAAATTTGAATGCCATCCACACCATCCCTAGTCAAGGGTATTATATTCTGAATCAGAACAGGAACCATCCAGGTTTTTAGTACAAAAATCCTTCAGGGGTGGAAAAATCGCAACAACTCAAGTTAGATAATCAACAATGAGGCCCATCGGGATTCTAGTATAATCAACAACAAAGTTTTAGGAATCAAGAGAACTTCAGGGGTAACTTTCAGAACAAAAATTACAACCAGTATCAAAACACCTCACAGTTCTAGAATCTCAACCAAATCCCACATCAACAATTACAACAAGGATAACAAGCTGATCCCATCTCTTCTGATGACAAACTATCAGCCATTGAGAAGATGTTACAGTCACAACAGACTATGATAGCAAATCAGCAAGCCCATTAGAAGGCTATTGAATCCCAACTAGCTCAACTTTCTCAAGCCATCTACTGGAGCTTTTTCTGGACAACCAGAGAAGAATCCTAAACATCATGAGAAACTGAAAGTTGATTCCACTTGATCTACAAAAGTTTGTTTTGATCCTCCTATCAAGACACCTGTGGTAGTTACAGACGCGCATGACTTGTTGATTGTCCAAGACACTGAAGTACTTAAATCTCAACCAAAAGAACCGCTAATGGATGATGAGGTAGACAAAGCAAGTTCTGAGAAACCTATCGTTGCATAAGTAGAATACATGCCTGAGCTAGTTATACCGATATACAAGCCTCATCCTCCTTTCCAATCTTGATTAAAGCAAACAAGGCTTGACAATCGTTTCATGAAGTTCAAGGAAGCAATGAAGAAGCTTCATGTTGATATACCCTTTCTAGATTCGCTGGATGAGATACCATCTTGGATTAAGTACTTAAAATCACTTCTCACAAGGAAGTATATAACTAAGGAATATGAGACAGTCAAATTAGCAACAACTACTTTAGATATTATTCAAAGAAAAATGCTTAAGAAGAAAAAGGACCCAAGATCTTTTGGGATTTCATGCCATGTCAGCAACTCCACGTGTAAGAAGGGACTATCCGACCTCAGTGCTAGCATCTCTATCACACCACTTAGCCTTTGAAGAGGCTAGGGTTTGTAGAACTTCTTCCAACTAGCATGACCATATAGCTTGCAGACAATTCTATGACTCTCAATTTGGGAATCATTGAGGATGTCCCAATCAAGGTAGGTAAAGACTCTTATGTCCCATGCTACTTTGTAATCATGGACATAAACGATGACTCCATATACCCTCTTATCTTTGGTCGTCCGGTCCTCACCACTGTGAGAGCTTTGATTGATGTTGAAGAAGGAACCTTGCTCCTCAGACTAGGCAAGGAAATACTCAAGTTCAGAGTTTTTGAAAGTATGCGAAGACTGAGCATGCAAGAAGAAGTCTATTTGATTGATTACATAAAGAAAATGTCACTCCTCAGACAAGAGAATCATGAGTCAGACAATCCTTTAGAAGTGTCTCTAACAAACCCATTTTTTGATGACTCCATCGACGAACAAGTAAAGAATTGTATTCTCCACCTCAATGCTGTAGAAGAAGATCCCGAAGCTAAATTTGAGGAACTCAGGCTGTAAACGTAGCTAAAAACCTATGTGAGAAACCAGAGGCCCCTTAAATGAAGCTCGTACCTGAGGGATTGAAGTATGTGTTTCTGGATGATCTCAAGGCCTGTCCAGTTATTATAAATTCTGACCTAACATCCGAACAAGAAGATAAAGTCCTGACAGAATTAAGGGAAAGAAAAAAGGCCCTCGTCTACAAAATGAGTGACCTCACCGAGGTCATTCAAGTGCTTTGCATGCATAGAATCCCCATGATGGAAGACCACAAGCCAATTGTTGAACATCAATAGAAGCTGAATCCAAATATGAAAGAAGTAGTTTGCCTTGAAGTCATTAAATTGCTCACGACCGGAATCATCTATCCTATATCTGACTCGCCATAGGTAAGTCATGTACATGTTGTCCCAATGAAAGGTGGAACTACCATGATACAAAATGAAAATAATGAACTCATCCCACTCGAACAACCACTGGTTGGAGGATGTGTATCGATTATAGGAAATTGAACAAGTCCATGTTGGGTTTTATGGCCTCAGAGTAGGCAGCGGAAACAAAAATTTACTGGCCATTAACCCATAATAGGAGATCGCATCAATGACTATGTAATGGGAAGGATGGTTTTAGCGATATATACCTAGTCATGGGGCTTGCCCAGTGACAATACCTCACAGCCATGTGCGGTCTTCAATGCCATGTCTTAGACGGTGTCTGTGTAGCTCTTGGTCTTCGCCATGGACTCTAGCCTCCACCACGGACTGCGGCTGATGTGTCCTCCTAAGCGGCAGACATATCCCGCCTCTGTAGATAGTCCATGTGGACCACGTGGAACTCCTACCATTCTAGAAGAACTGGCAGGAAGGAAATGACCCTCCTATTGGTGTACTAGCACCAACCTACTCTCCCAAACTCAGACTACTTTTTTGCAGTTGTCATTCCCTCGTTGTGCCTCCCTAGTCAGGTAGCACTTGCACGGACTCTCTCGATTACCAAAACTAGAGAGGAAAACAACTTTGCAAAGCAACTGATGCTCTGAGTTGTGTGTTCTACGAAGCCCCCAATACCCCTCTATTTATAGTAGAGGGAAGGGTCAGGGTTCCTAGTCTGTTCAGGAGTAGAAGGACCCAAAAATTCCATGAATACCTTGTACTACAGCAAGCAAACCGATCATTTCACAACTGAAACGGTCATTTGGCAAGGTGAGCCGATCGGTTCACTTGTGAACTAGTCAGTTCGGAGTGTGAACCAGTCAGTTCACTAAGTGAGGCAGTCATTTTACTTCATAGACTAGCCCACAATTGACTTTCCTTGATCGTTTTCAATTAATTCAAAGATTAATCCTTATTCCAATTGAATTGAACAAGTGAAACATGAAAGTTTTCCTCCAACTGGGGAAATCTTTATTTCCTCAATTGATAGGACTGTGAGCCACCACGTTCACCAAGTGAACCGGTCGATTGGCTCACACCATCTGACCGGCTCACCTAGGTGAACTGGTCGATTGGCACACACCAGCCTATCGGCTCACTTGGGTGAACTAGTCGGTTGGCAGTCCTAACATTGCCAATGCAGTCTCCAATCGACTTGACACTCTAACTAGCTATTTCAACACTTAAACTTGATAGTTCTGAGTCCATTCAGTCAATTGAATGTTTAACTAAGTACCTAAACACCATTAGTCTTAATCTAAACATCATTCATGGACAATCTCCTCTTCCAGGGGTATCCTTTGTGTGTGACCCTGTAGGTTCCAATTTACATTGGCAGTGAATGTTCATAACAACTTTTGACATCACAAGCAATTAGCAGAATCTAGTAACTCATCATTCCTACCCAAGTAACTCAGAAATTTGGAGAACAACTTCAACCTACAATATGTGATTAGTGTTACAATGATCGTATAGTTCCTTTATCTCTGACATCTGGATTGAACTCTAGGCATGGAACATCATCCTCTTCAACATTCAATCCATGTTCCTTGACCTAGAGCAGACTGTATGAGATGCATGTGAGTTCACATATCATATATTGATTCACATGAGTATTGTTATACAATTCTCAGTCTCTTTTATCAAGGGGCCCTGGATATCATACTCCTTGTAGGAGGGATAAATGCCATATCTATCACTCACAGTCAAATCCCCATGTGTCAAAGTCACCCAATCATCACCATTATAACAACCCATGTTTCAGAACTGTGTTTGATCATGTCAAAGTGTACCCAATGACATGTGATGAGTGCAGTGATTTTAGGTCCAAGAACCACAATCACCACTATCACTACGAGATATGATTGTGACTACCATTCCTTGGTATTCATGTATCACTCTCACGGTGGGTCTGTCTAATATATTGTTCTCTAACATATATATGTGTGCTTGACTTGATATCATATATCATGACTAATGAGACTCTGTCATCAGTCAACACACACTCTAGTCTTATGTATTTATGTTGTCTATTTTGCTTCCATAGTAATATCCGACTAGGGACATAACAAGAATGTATATACTCTTATCATACATATGGTCTCACTATTTAGGTCCTCAACCTAAAGACATATGTCATTGAGTCACATCATTCTTTAGACATCTATCATGTATGTGTCATCATCTCATGACTGAGACAAACATAATAGATGGAATTACCTTTATCATTATCAAATTAAGTATCTAATGCCTCATCGCAATCATAATATGACTGGCTCTCTGGGCATACCATACCAACAGACTCCCACCTACACTTAGAGCCAATCACCCACGAATCATATTCCAAGTGATCTTAACATTTCCATCATGTTTCTGCTACACAAGCGGTTTTATAGATGGTAAGAAACATTTGCTTCAAGTCGGTATATTGCATGTTTCACATCCCTTCGTTGTACGACAACTCATATGAGATGGAAGTATCGTAGTATGCTATCGTAGATTCCTTTTCCTAACCATTAGCTCCATTGTTGTTACAGTATTACTACTGAGTCTGCAATGCTCAGAACCTCCCACAAGTTCATCAATATGAACTTCTAGATCCATACATTATCCTTCACAATGTTCGTAACACTAAGTTACCTAACTTCTTATTGTAGAATTAATCAATTGTTTTATGTTGGATCATTACCAACTAACAATTCTTATTCCAAGTTCAAACACAGTTTTGTCATTTCGGAAGATTGCGTCGGTGGAACTCTTTACACCCAATTCTTCCTTATTACCATAACTAAAGAACTAATCCTTTTAGTACTTCACAAGTACACAAAGATGTCCTTCATGGTATTTTAGTAACTCTTACTGGAGTTTGATAGATATACATTTTTCATGTCCAATACATACAAGATAACTGGATATTTATAACATCTTGTCATATAAGATGATGATTTGATATCTTCTTGTCATGTCCAATACATATAAGATGATGAGTTCGTATATTCTTGTCATGTCCAATACATACAAGATCATTAGTTCATATTTTCTTATCATGTCCAATACATACAAGATAACGAGATGAGTTCATATGTGATAGATCCAATTGTGAATGCATATGGCATCTATCTATGTGTTCCTTATTCTTCATAAGAATTGGGACACTTGGCTCTTGAGAGACTAACTCCATGGAACATGGATAGGTTTTTTCTCACCATGTTGAACCCTTTAAACATCTTGCCAAAGTATGTTCTCTTTCTTAGGTCAAGATGCCCTCTTGATCTATCTCTATAGATCTTGATTCCTATCACATAGGATGCTTCTCCAAAACCTTTTAGAATACACTTTGTTGCCAAATTTTGTAGTATAAGGATGATATTCCCCATCAATATGTGGAATATACATATGCGCCCATTAAATTCTTGTAATCACACATTATATCTTCATTCTAACTCAAGTCAAACTCTTTGACTTTCTTGTCAAATTGAAGATCCAGTTCTGAGGTGCCCGCTTCAATCCAAAGATTGATCTATGAAGCTTTATAGACTTTATCTGCATTATTGGATTTATAAAACCTTTAGGTTGTGCCATGTACACATCATGTAAAATATTCCATTTAAGGAATGCAGTTTTAACATCCATATGCCAAATATCATAGTCGCATTAAGAAATAATAGAAAGCATTATCCTGATGGATTTATCCTTAGTAAGTGTTGAAAAGATTTTACCATGTTCAACACCTTGAACTTGTTAGAAACTCTTTTCAACCAACTTACCCTCCATGTCAGTCTTCTTCTGGAAGACCTAAAGTACCCTATGGGTTTTTACCCCTTCAGGTGGATCAACCAAATTCATACTTTTTTTATGTACATGGAGTCCATCTTGGATTTCATGGCTTCAAGCCATATCTCAGTTTCTGGTTCTCATTAGCTTCTAGGTAGACTGTTGACTCATCATATGATCAACTCACCGCCTTCTTGTCCATAAGATATCATATATCATTCAAGCTCTAGGTATGTTCTACCAAAATCATGAGTTTTGTGTGTTACTTATGGAACTTTGAGATTCCACAACATTTTGTGATTCTCTTTATTCTCAGTATAAAGCATGTGCCCAAAAGGAAATTTGAAGATTTAGCTAGTAATCACACTCTAACCCAATAAGGTATGATTCCTTCTTTCTGATACTTCTCGTGATACAGTATCACTGTGTTTCAGATGGATTCCATCATGATACATTATCACAATCTTCCAGAAGGTTCTCAAACTCTTGGTTCATAGTATCTCCAAATCAATCATATTGAAATTTAATACTTATACCAAGTTTGTTATGTACTTCATTTTGATCTTCTTGAACACTTCAAGAGATTCAAACTATCATATCTACTGAGGTCATCAGTATGTACATTGAAGTACTAGTGATTACCTTTAGCATTTATTCTAAAAGGACTATATATATCAATATGTATAATCCTTAATAGAATAATCGTCCTCCCACTACATCTAGTGAAGAACCTTTGTCATTTTGCACAATAAATGAGATTAGCATGTCTCTATTGGTTCAATAACTAAATAAGTCTAGATATCCATCATATGGATTCCATAACTGCAATTCCCATTTATGCGCTCTAGATGACATCGCTATAGGCATTCAAGTTTGAGTTATCATATCATTCATTACATGTGTCACACACATTTGTCTCTTTCACTGTCAAGTATTGTTGATTAGACATAGGCATTGCCATCAAATATCATATCTTTGAAATGAAACATCAGTCCATTACTCTTGCCCATACAATATGTATGATGTTTTCATTGTTGGAAGATATATCATAGCAATTCATTATTTCTATTACATGTGCATGAATGTCATATTACAACTACAGTGGTAGAAACTCTTACTCCACACAATTTCTAGTTCACTTCCTCTCAGGTCCTGAAGTAGAGATCTCTATCTCTTTCATCTTCCCAAGATCCTCTATAAAGAGGTTATTTCCCTTTCCAACTTACCCCTCTCCATATCCTGAGTGATGAAGACTTAGACCTAAGCTTGGCTTCAAAACACTTCTTGATGTTGCTTTAGTCTATGAACTTCACTCTACTGATCATTATCACATGTTTTATCCTTTATTCATTCAAGCTTTGGCATCAACATGCCAAGCACTTCAAACAATGGTTTGGCCAAGTTTCTCAACATTTGATAAACTAGCTATATGATTCACACAATGATTTGTAAAATCATATGTTTGGTCAAATCTTGTCCTTTAAGAAATCACAGTCAATATATATGCACAATCATATTGAGCATATGAGATTATACTTGATCTCCTTCTGTCTGATTATACTCAAACATTGCTTTGAAGACATTATACCTTTCATGTTTTACATGATTCTTAATATGTATAACCATCTCAAGAATGTCCATGCTTCAAGCTATTTATGCAACTCATAGTTCATATAGCTCAGCATAAGGTTGTTGATGTCTTAGGCATCATTGGCATACTTCAAGTAAGTATCTAATTTTAGCCTTAGGCGCATTTGGAGTGATTCCACTAGCTCTGATCTTTCAAGGACCTTGGAGTTTATACTCAATATTTATAACACTTCTCAAAGTCCTACACCAATTTCAAAGTTTATCTAGTTTATGAACTGATCGCAACGATAATGTATTTGTGTTTGCCACTTGGATTCCACAAAAAACTTTGCAACATTTCAAAACATTTTTTATTTGATTGATATGATAAAGTTGACGATACTAATTAGGTCTTTAATTAATTATCACTCCCACTATTTTGATCAAATTGATAGACCCCACCATCAATTCAGAAGATTGTAGCATACAACCTTCTAGTGATCCAAGATCCAAAACAATTGAGTTATTACCCAGCCAACGACAGCGTCCATAATCAATTATTAAGGTAGGTAACTTTTACAAATTGCATCATATGCAATTCTTGGATAGATTATATGCACAACTCTTTGCCACAGTGACCGGCCTAAATCACGCATCCAAAAGGAGAAGATTTGAAGTAGTCAGACTTTTAAATAACCCGACTCTTAGGCCCCTGCAATGATGACGGGGTCTGAAGTAGCGATCGGGGTCGAACCACAGGGACAAGGGTGGTCATGCTAAGAATGTAGAATAAACACTCTACAATCCGATAAAAGAAGGGTAAGAAAATGTTCCCAAGGGAACGGTAGATCAAGATCAGTAAAACAAAACAAAAAAGTGCTATAAAGAAAAGTTATCTCCAACTAGAGTTACAAGGAAGATTAAGGTTTTGGCATTTATCAATTTTTAGGGGTTTTGTGTAATAGAACCTGAGGAGATAACATTATTGCCTCGGTAAGGAACGAAGGAGGAAAGCTTAGGCATAACAAGCGGCAGCAGAAAACATCCAGTACCCCTTATCTCAAAGAGGGTACCTCCAACTAAGCACCAACACCCTCTCTCAAAGGTAGTGGAGTCGGGTTGGAGTGGAAAGATAATTGAAGCAACTCTGACCCTAGGTACTCTCATACTCCCTGATCGGACCAAACGCTAGAGTTACAACACCTCTCTCGAGGGAGTTGAAACGGGAAACACGATTCGATATCTAGTCAAAGCATGATCCAAGCATACAAGCTAGAGTTCGGATGCTAAAAAGCAATCATCCAACAAAAAAGGACCAAACTTAGAGAAATAGGTATTAAAGCTCCACTAATTCCATTAGCATGAGCATTGTATAAAAGGGTTTAGTTACATTGCGTAAATAAAGAAAGTAAATGACTATAAAAGGGAAGATAGGTATCGGCCTCCTTGATATAGGAGGTCGACATACAACAACAGACCCCTATGGCGTCTCTAACTGATACCGGGCAAGATCTCTGCCCGATATGCCTGTGTCGGGCGGCAATCCCTAACGGGCTATAGGTCGTGATGGGTAGGCATATCGGTCAAGGCATCTCGGTCTGATACAATCATACTGGGATACCACCCTCTCAGGCGACACATCGTGATGGGTAATCCGTATTGGGTTCGGTATCATGTCGGGTTAGAGGGGTCTTAGGTTCTCAAGTTCCTCGTATCGAGTATAGTGAGCAAGTCGTCTCGGGTAGGGGCCCATCTAGGAACCCGGCACATCGGGTGGCCTCCTTGGTCAATATCGGGCTACTGCGGCTACCAGGACGGATTCTAAGTGAACCAGTCCCACCCCTCTCGGGTTGGGGAAGTGCTCACCTAGTATCGCCCGGAACGCCTCAGGGATGCGACACACTAGCTCCATATGCTTTCCAAAGTTAGCCTTCACGAGAGTCTGACCCATCCCATCAGGGTCCTGTAGCTGCTATTTATAGGCAGCGGTTGGAAGAAGTTGCGGATCTCTGGGCGCCATGTACCCTTTATCAGCTCCGCACATGTGGCTTCAGGGATGATTGACGCATGTGTGTCGTCCGGCGTAGCTTGGCTATCACGTGTCGGGTTATGAAGGTATCAGGCATGATGGGAGGTTGCTTCCGGTGAGTGGCTCGTATCGCATGACATGCCATAATTGGTTGATTAGTCGTGGCGGGTAGAGCTCTCTGTCAGGTAAATGGCGCATCGCCCGTTAGTGACTACACCATGCGACACACCCATGTCGGGTTGTACCCATATCGGCCAGCGTCCACAACAGGTAGTGGATGTGTCGTGCGGCTAGTAAAAGGTTGATTCTTTGTAAGTGGGCCAGGATGGGCCGTTTTGCTGATTTTGAGTGGAAAAGTGAGGAAAACTCTGTAAAAGATGATAAAAATGAGTTAAGAGCATAGTGTGACTTATTTTTCTTGCCTTATTTAAGCAAAATTTTCTCTTCAGCTTCGGCGAGACTTAGGTGCATGATTTCGAAGTTAGCTTTCACACCAAATAGCTTTTGGGAACAGAAAGTTGTGTTTTTTGGTAGGTTTAAGGCTTTTTGGGTTTTTCTTGTTCCCATTAGTCCATCCAGGTACGGGTCCGTTAACGGGAAAGTGGTCCCTGCAGTCCAAGCCAGTTGGCTTTAGAGTAGTGATTTCACATCCTATGTACCACTGCCCTAGATCTACCATGCCTAAATATGGGTACTTTCGGAAAGACGAGAGTGTGTATTTTTCTTTTCATTTGGCACAACACTCGTGTTTTTATTCACTGTCATAAGGCTTTTCTCTCTTTTTGGGGTTTTGTTGGGTAAGGGAAAACAAGAGAAATTTTTGCTATTTGGGTAGCTTTTTCCTTCTGCATACACATCTCTTAGCTGTTGTGAGATTATTTTTCAAATTTTTGGTGTGGAAAGTCATAGTCTTTAGTCGTTTTGAGACTGCATTTTCAAAAAGAGCATAACAAAAACCTGCACCACCTTAGATAGAGAGAAAACAAGCTGGAAAGAAGTCGTATCAGGTTTTTACTATAGAGTATAAATGTTGTATATGCAAAATGTTTGTATCAAGCCTGTATATGTATATGTACACAGGTTATTTTATAGGAAAAAGAACAAAAGGTAAAATTGGGAGAGATTTTAGTACCTCCCTCACTGATACATAGAACCCCCCCCCCAAAAAACTTATCCCACACTCTATCCTAGAGTTGTGAGATAGAAAAGGTAGGGTAATGTTAACTCAGTGAGGGTTAGCTGGTGATCACACCTTTGCTAGATAGAAGCTCCCACACATATTCTCTGTGTTTTCTGTGATAGTCGATGTGGTGGAGCTGGTCAGGCATTTCCTGGTTAGATATCCATTCCAACACAAAGATGTCGCAGTCATTGGATAGTGGAATTTGTTGTGGACTGCGGTGGCAGAACTGAAGCTCGTGCCATTTGCTTGTTGATGTCTCCAGGAATGGTTGGATCAGCATCGCCGCCTCATTATAGTATTTTTATACTAAGTGCTCGGGGGTTTTCAACATTGTCGATGTACACTATACTGGATGATCTTTGTTGTTGTCCGAGCTGTTGTAGAAGATTCCTGCTCGTGGGCAAGTGTACATCGTCAGGATCATCCAGTGGTTGTAGTGCAGGATAGGAAGGAAGATGATATGTGGCATCATGCCCTGTAACTCTTCCAGAAAAGATTGTTTCACTCCTGACTCATCGGCAAGGCAGATGTCATTGAACAGCATTGGATGGGCTATGTATGTGTGTTCAAAGTTTCTTTGTAGTATCTGCATGTAGGCGGCCGCCACTGATATCACCAAACATCCTCCTTCTTTCACCATGTCCCTTAAGTCGTCAACTGGGACTATGACATTTCCTACCTCGTAGATGATGTCTGTGGGGGTAGAGTCAGCTAACTTCAGGAGAACTTCATTGACCTACTCCTGTGTGAGTGTAGAACATGAGAAACAGTCAAAGTTGATGATCATTTCCTCTGAGGTTTCAAGCGAAGCGGGGTCTTTATTTCTGCATACTTCCCGCAGGATTTCTAACTGCTTGCCTGCCCCATAAACGTCTGCGTCCATCTCGGCTTCTTTTTCTGGAGTGCTGCTAGGTTGTGAGGATTTGTCTTCTCGATCACTATCCAGCAACTTTTCCGGTATCCTCGCATCTTGGAAAAAGCACTTGTCTTTGATCAGTAGCAAAGAGTAAGTGCTCCTAAGATGGAAGAAGTCTTGGCGCTGGAGATGAAGTATCTTTCCAAAGATGTTGATCAGCTCCATGATGCACAATATGGCAAGGGCGCTATTCCTACTTCCTGATTCTGCTTGGATGGGGAAGTCTCTGATAGAGAAGAAGTTCCAAACACCGCTATGACATTGGACTCCTTCCTTGATAACTCGGAGAACACGCAGCGGGAGAAGCCTGAGACGTTTATCCTCCGGGCGAGCGAAGATGTGTCCTGAGTGTGGGACCTCCTCGTTGCAGCAGCTGAAGAGCTAGACGTCATGGTTCCGGAGGTCTGCCATGCACAAGAACCAGTTATTGCGGTGCTTGTACGGGGCCAACATGAGGTTCGTGTTGTGTTCTTCAATCTGTCGCAGCATGTTGGCCACCAAAACGGAGTCAAATGCTCCCATCATCAACCTTCTTGCCAAGGCTGGGGTGGCATTGTATATTGTCTGTCGGCCTGTCCTGGTGCTGATATTCTGGACTATTGCACCCTCTAGGACCCTGAATAGCTTTTTTTCCGACGACGGCTGGTGAGCGGAACATGCTTCTCAGTGCTCCCCATCGTATGAAGAAGTAGTCGTCACTCCAGACGACGTCTTCTTCATCAGCCTACAACCTCAGGACCTTGTTCAGTAGTTTTTGGTCCCTGATCGTCAGGTATCTGATGGCCCTCCTATCGAAGTCGGCCATCTCAAAGGAAGGTATCTCTGACGGCACAGAAAATGTGTTTGTCGTCAAGCTTCTTCCTCTAGGGGGTGTCTTTTATTAACGGCGTAGATGTCCCCCCTTCTCCCTCTGATTCGTCATAAGTGTCCTCCCCGATGCTGATTGATTCGTCATTGTCTTAACTTCATCCAGGGAGGCTAAGGGAGAAGCTTCTCCATTGCCGCGGGAGATCGCTTGTCCTGCTAGAGCTCTGTCGGCTGACTTGTGTGTCGTCCCTTCCTCGGGCGTTATTGATGGCCCACTGGAGGAGGAAGTGGACGACGTCCTGGGCGAGGATGCTGACGAGGAAGGTTGGGAGCCTGAGCCAGGAGGTGATGGAGACCTCCTTGGTTGCCTTGAACACGGATGGTCATCCCTCCTGTTCAACCTCTCCTCGATCACGTCAAGGCATTGGAGGGCATGTTGCAGTGTCTTGTTGAGTGCCTCTAGTTGGCCAGGAAGGCCAACTAGAGTCAGTAGTTGCCACTCCTGGTTGTTTGTCCTTTGTTGGAAAATAGAAAACTTATGGGTAAGTGAAGCAAGAGTAGCTGAGTGGCCGCTTGTTACCTCCCGCAAGTGGTTAATTCTTGACCCAGCATCTATCCCAGTGACGGAGGGGCTGCATCAGATCTCCCTCTCATCCTCGTAACACTCCTCATGCGTGAAGTTCGACCTGATGAGTTTGCGGCCTCACTCAGGGTTTTATCCATTTGGATTGTTTGTGGGGGCGTCACTTCGGGGTGAGGTGTCAGCACCTTCGAGGTTGTCTCTGCCTCACCCATTTTTGGTGGTAGAGAAGGGTGCGGTGTGGGTGGTTGATGCTCCACCTCTCTGTTGTTGGCAACCTCCTCTACAGCTACCACTGGAGACACTTGCGGCGGCAGCGGTGTGGGATGCACAGCCCTGAGATCCATCTTGAGGATCTCAGCGAACGCCCCATTGGTGACGTCTGGCTACACCATTTCCTCCGCCACTGAAGGCACAACAGAAGTTTCGGGAGCTGCGGCTGTCTCTCCCATGGTAGCTTCCCTCGGGGCTATCATCATTGTCTCAGCCCCGGTTGTCTCGGCGACCTCCACGATCGCCATCACTTCTACATCTGTGGCAGTTGTTGTTGTGGCAGCCACGGCTGGTATGGGAGTAGCGACGATAGCTCTATCAGTGGTTGTCGCCGGTTGAGCTGGGGCGGTGGGTGGCTTGGCAGGAACTGTGGAAGATTTGCCCTGCCAGGCATCAAGAGGGACAGGTCCTCCTTTCACGGCTACCCTCTCTTGTATCCTCATGGTGGCAGCATAGGAAGCTTCGACTACCACAACTTCAATCTCCGCTGTGGTGAAGACCAGCTTTTCTGCATCGTAGCTGGCGCAGCGTGGGAGCGGAAGGAGGGTGTTTGTACTTGCGAACTTATAGAAATAGCATCGCCCCTCCTTCTTGATGATGGTGGCCCTCATTAGGAACTTGAGGTCGATCTTGTCGTCACCTCTTATCCTTGAGAAATTACATGGCTCCCTTGGGTATCCTAACCCTACCGCAATCAGATTCACCAGTCTACCCATGTTGTAGTCTTTGGTGGCATCCTTTATTGGATGAAGACGGTTGAGGAGGAACCGCCCTAGATTGATGGTGCATCCTTCCATCATATGTCATATGAGGTGGAGCTCTTCAGTATAAAGATTGTTCGATTCGTACTTATTGAAGAGCAGGCATGCCATGATTTTGTGTACTATCCTCCAGAAACAGGAATGCACTGCTGCCACCTTGCTTCCCAGCTTGAATGCTGACTCACCAGTTAGCTTTCTCCAGAGCTCGACCGGATTGAACCCGTCACCTTCGGTGATTCTGACACTGTTGTTGAGCAGTTCTTTTTCTACTTCGCTGGAAGAGAAGATTTCATTGAGCAGCTTCTCTGATATGTCATGCTCAGCATTATACATCCGTCCTTGTAGTCTATCCGCTCTGCCAAATCTTTTTATTTCATCTTGTCTTTTATGTACCTGGCAGAGAGACGACATGAACTCCCTTGTGAGTTCTGTGTAAGAGGCGGAGTGGCTGAAGCAGATCTTCCTCAGCCCGGCTTCCGCTAGGACATTTTCCAGCATGTCGAAAATGCCTATTTGGTGGAAGGACGACTGATGGTAGAACCTGCTTGGTCTGTAGACCTTGGCTGCTAGTTCTATGTACTGTCGCCTGTGCTCATCGTCTCTGGGCATGAACCTACTTGGTGAGTGATCTAGAGGTTCCGGTTCAGCAGCCGTGGTTGAAACTATTATTGGGGATGTTGCTTCTTCCATCCTAGGTCTCTTCTCGGCCGCGGATGGCCCAGCTACATCAGGATTCAGGCATTTCTGTCCGACTATTGTGGCTTCCGTTGTGGCCTTAATGTTGATCCTCCGGCCTTGTTCATCTACTTGGATGATGGTTTGCTTGGTGCATGCTATTTCTGTTATCATATAACAAAAGTTTAGTAAGCATCAATTTTATTGAATGATTCACCTTGCCTGATATCAGGCGGCGGGGTGTGTCGCCTGATATCAGATAGGTGATATATTTTGAAAACTGACTAACAAAACCCGATAGAGTTAAGTTGATATCGGTCATAATTAACAAAATCAAGATAGCCTGACACGGTATCAAATAGGTAAAATGTAAAGTTTGTTGTGCGATAAGTCAAAACAAAAGGCTGGCCCGATATTAGTGCTACTCAATACAATCGTATCGAGCGACAAAACTGGATGATATGGTACTTTGCCCGATATGCCTGTATCGGGCGGAATGAAGTTTGGACCGATACTGCCACAAGGCTATCGTGCAACATCGGGCATCATCACGAACAGCTATCCTTCCCGATACGATCTCTTCAAAAAAGGGTGTCGCCCGACACTTGCAAGACGTGAGGCAACACAAGATAAAATTTTATTAAGAACAAAACTGTGTGACACGGGTATCGCCCGATATAAGGTATCGGGCAGGCGCTCGATATAAGTATGTCGTGTGATGTAGTCAAAAGGTAGGATACCCGACACAAGCGCGTGTTGGGTGACACAAAAAAGAACTAAAGCCATGTGCCCAATACGAGATGTGCGACACGAGAGGCATGTCGGGTAAGTCACGCAATATGTGTATCGTGTTATACCTTTATCTTTTGAAGGTAGCTGTGTGACACGAGAGCAGAAGCAAAGTTGTCCGACACGAGAGCAAAGTGAGAGTTAAATGTGCGATACAGGAGCATAAGCAAGTTTGGCCGACACGAGATAAATGTGTGATACGGGAGTAGGTGAGAAAGTAAATTCTAGTGCCCGACATGGTTAAACTAAAGTTACTATATATAGCAATTGAGGGTGGGGGTAAAACGGGTAAAACTGGGGCATGTGTCGCCCGAAGAGACAATTCATTCCCAAGACGAGCAGTATAATCAGTCTAATATGTCTCATCAAAGGCCGTTTAGCTATGCTGCCTGATACGCCAGGAGTCTGCCGTGCGATACGAGTAGCGCTACCCGACACGATGTGATGCACGTAGCTCGGTGTATCACGTGACACAGGCTCATCGCTAAAGTCTGATTCCCGATATCAAAGCCCGATAAGGGCGTGTCACGCGGCTCCCGGGACCTTGCCCAATATAGGTTCAGACGATACTCAGCACGATAGAACGCAACACGTGCAAGCTGTCGCTAGCCCGACACAAATTTGCCATCCTGTCAAACAGAATTTGGATGCCTGATAGGGTAGGAGAGCTTGGTATCGGTCAAGGCATCTCGTCCCAATACCAAGATTCAAATAATAATAAAACAAGGTAAGAGATGAAAAATTAAAACTAAAGAAAAGGAAAAAGTAATTGATGGGTAAAACATCATTGGCCTAAAGTGAAACTCCCAACCTCAGATAGTATTACTCATCAATGCTTTCAAAACTAAGCAGTGGACCATAAAATGTGGGAGTCTGAGCATGTGGCACAAGCACTGACTCGGGCCTTATTACAATCATAATGTTCATAATGTTTTTCTTGCAGGAAGGGAAATAACGTCCTATTCTAAGAAAAGTAAAGACTCGGGCTGCCTCCCGAGGAGCGATGTAGTTAGCGTCGTCAACTTGACAGCTTTAGATCACTTCACTTTGTGCCTTTGGTTGTTTCAGCATCCTGCAAGCTTATTTCTGATCTTCTCATGAACACTTCATCTTCATAGTACCTTTTCACTCTGTGCCCGTTCACTAGAAAAACCTTTGCTGGATTGTCTTTGACATACAACTAAATCATTCCTGATGGATATATCTTTTCCACGATGAAGGGTCCAGACCACCTCGTTTGTAGCTTACCTGGAAAAATACAGATAGAGGATTTAAATAACAAAACTTTATCACATTCACTCACATCCTTTTTCTTCAGGTGGGCATCATGTCACACCTTGGTCCTGTGCTTGTAAATCATTGCATTTTCATATGCATGTATTCTCATCTCTTCGAGCTCCTGTAGCTGTAGATATCTCTTTTCCCCTACCTTCTCCAGGTCCATATTTAGAAACTTAATTGCCCAAAGAGCCTTGTGTTCAAGCTCTAAGGGTAGATGACATGATTTCCCATAAATCAATTTGTAAGGTGTAGTGCCAATGGGTGCCTTGTATGCAGTTCTATAGGCCCAAAGAGCATCGTCGAGCTTCATCGACCAGTATTTCCGCGTGCGGCTGACAGTCTTTTCCAAGATTTGCTTAATTTGTCTATTTGAAACCTCCACCTGCCCAGAGGTTTGAGGGTGATAGGGTGTAGAAACTTTGTGTTGGACCCCATACTTCCTCAGAAGTTCTTCAAACTATTTCTCCCTGAAATGCGATTCGCCATCGCTTATCACAGTATGGGGTACTCCAAAGTGAGGAAAGATAGTTTGCTCAAACAGCTTGATCACAGACTTGGAGTCGCAAGTTTGGGTGGCAACAATTTCTACCCATTTAGACATGTAGTCCACCGTGACTAAAATGTATTGATATCCTTTTGATGGGGGAAATGGACCCATGTAGTCTATTCCCCAGACGTCAAAGATCTCGACTTCAACCCATTTGGCCATAGGCATCTCATTCCTTCTTCTAATATTTCCAGTTGATTGGCATTCTTTACAAACTTTTACATAATTAGAAGCATCCTTGAATAGCGAAGGCCAGTAAAATCCTGATTGCAGCACCTTAGTAGCAGTCCTTTTACTCCCCAGATGTCCTCCATAGGGTGAGCCATGGCATTTCCTCAGAATGTTTGGCACTTCTTCCTCAGGAATACACCTTCTATACAGATTATCCGTACATCTTTTAAAGAGAAGGGGATCATCCCAATAGTAATTCTTTATATCAGAAAAGAATTTCTTCTTTTGATTGTATGTTATTTCCGGAGGTAACTCCCCACAAGCAAGGTAATTACAAATATCCACAAACCATGGCAAACTCTGATCTCTTGCTTCTACCATTAGCAAGGCCTTATCTGCATAGTTATCATTGATAGGTGGCTCCTTCTTGTCTTTGACTGTAATCCTTGACAAGTGGTCGGCGACTACATTTTCCGCACCTTTCGTATCAACAATCTCATGATCGAACTCCTGGAGTAGTAAATCCCACCTTAGCAGCCTGGGCTTAGCGTCCTTTTTCTGCATAAGGTATCGTATTGCCCCATGGTTGGTGTAGACCTTTACCTTTGTTCCAATCAGATAAGATCTGAACTTGTCGAAAGAGAAAACAATCGCAAGCATTTCCTTCTCTGTTGTCGTGTAATTTACCTATGCTTTGTCAAGAGTACGGCTGGCATAGCAAATGACATAGTGCCTCTTGTTCTTCTTTTATCCCAGGACTGCCCCTACGGCATAGTCATTGGCATCGCACATTAGCTCAAAAGGTAGCTCCCAATCCAGAGCTTGAAGGATAGGTGGAGAAACAAGTGCATCTTTCAAATCCTGAAAAGCACTTAGGCAATTGTTAGTGAAATCGAATTCAACATCCTTAACCAGAAGATTTGACAAAGGTTTTGAGATCTTCAAAAAAGTCTTTTATGAATCTTCGATAATAACCAGCGTGTCTGAGAAAACTTCACACTCCAGTTATAGACTTAGGTGGACGTAGTCTAGAGATAGCTTCAACCTTTCTCACATCTACCTCGATACCTCTTTTTGAGACTTTATGACCTAGCACTATGCCCTCTTGTACCATGAAGTGGCACTTCCCCCAGTTGAGGACCAAATTCTTTTCTTCACAGCATTGCAGGACTAAAGATAGGTTTTTCAGACAAGCATCGAAGTCTTTCCCATAGATAGAAAAATCATCCATAAAAACTTCTACGATGTCTTCCAAAAAATCTGAAAACATCGAGATCATGTAACACTGGAATGTTGTTGGAGCATTGCACAACCCAAACGGCATTCTTCGGAAAGCATAAGTACCATAGAGACAAATGAAAGTGGTTTTTTCCTAGTCGTTCGGTAAAATAGGGACTTGGTCGATGAAGGGAAGCGAGTAGTGATCTTTCTTCGTGGCTTGATTCAGCTTTCGATAATCTATGCACATTCTCCATCTAGTAACAGTATCGACCGCTACTTCATTGCCTTTGTCACCTTTCACAATTTTCATTCCTCCTTTCTTTGGTACCACATGGATGGGACTTACCCAATTGCTATCGCTGATTGGGTAGATAATTCTTGCATCTCTCAGCTTGATCACTTCCTTCTTCACAACCTCTTTTAACATCTGGTTCAACTTTCTCTGGGGTTGGACCAGGGGTTTAGTAGATTCTTCCAAATTTATGCGGTGCATGCATAGAGAAGGGCTAAGCCCCTTGATATCTTCTACCGAATAGCCTATAGCTTGCTTATGGAGCCTCAAATCCTCGAGAAGTCTTTCCAATTGTTCTTTTTTCAGAATGGCATTAACTATGACTGGAATTCTTCCTTCTTGATCTAGAAACTCATACTTTAAACCTTCCGGCAGCTATTTCAACTTTGGCTTGGTCTTAGGTGCCTTTTTCTTCTTCTGGTGTCATTTCCAGAGAAACAAACTTGACTATCTCTATAACCTCCTCCTCATCGCTTAGATCTTCATCATTTTGATTTAGGTAATCGAGGATCTCGACAACCTTAGGATCTTCGTAATCAGAGTCATGATTGTTCAACGCCCTCATAAGAGGGTCTACCATTGCGATATCTTCTTCTACTTCTTCACAATACTAGCAATAGCTTCCCATAAAGTAAGCAGACTCAAAAAGGGAAGGCCCCTTCATGGCGTCCTTCACCTTGAAATCAAAGTAGTCATTTCTGACCCTTAGAGTTATGATTCCTTCAACGACATCAATCAGCACTCTTCATGTATCCAAGAAAGGGCGCCCAAAGATGATAGGGCATTTAGGGTCTTTAACTGTGTCAATGACAACAATGTCACAAGGAATGAAGATCTTCCTACACGAATCAGAACATCTTCAACGACTCCCACATGCCTTTTGAAGGTATGGTCTGCCAACTCGATCCTCATGTTGGTCCTGACCATATTAGTTAATCCCAATTGTTGCACGAGGCTTAAGGGCATAAGGCTTATACTAGCCCCTAAATCAGCAAGACCCTTCCGTTCGACGCTATCTCCAATAGAAAAAGGAATAGTAAAGGCTCTAGGATCCTTCTTCTTGGTAGGTAAATCTGCCTTCACGAAGGTAGTAGACATATTGTCTAGGTGTACCGTCTCAATCCTTCCTCCTCTTCTTTTCTTGGTGATCAAATCCTTGAAAAACTTGGCGTAGGTCGGCATTTCTTCCAAAGCATCCAGAAATGGCACTTCGAGGTGAAGCTTTTTCACCGACTCCATAAACCTTCCGTATCTCTTTTTAAGATGTGCCTTTATGAGTTTGTATGGGAAAGGCAATCTTGGAGAGTAAGGACTTCTTTTACCGAATAGGTCCTCCACAGGTTCTGATTTTGGCCCCCTGACATGAGCTCGTTGGTTCTCTCCTTCATCTGGGTTCTCTGTCGCAACCCCTGGTTCAGGCTCTTCAGGTTTGGCAAATTTAGGGCGTTCTACTGTCCTTCCTGACCTGAGTACCGCCATTTTGGCAGACTCTGTGCTAGATGGTATCTTACCTGAAGGATTCTTCATTAACTCGGCCATTTGCATATCTGCCATTTGGACCTACATCGTATTCAGAACGCCTGAGTTTGACAGCGCGCTTTGCGCCAGCTAATTCTTTATAGTATCTTGTCTCTTGACAAAGTCAAACAATTGGCCCACTAAGTCCGGTTGACCAAAGTTCTTTTCCTAACTCTACTCTTTAGCTTGTCCCTGGCCTTGGCTAGGGTTAGCAGCTTGGCAGTTTTGGTACTTCCCTTGCCCTTGAAAATTTGCCTTATTTGATTGAAAATTGGTTGTTCTGGTGTACTGACCTTGTTCGCCTCTTTTCTCAAAACTTTGTGGTTGCTTGGGTGGATTATTCAACTGATGTGAGTTTTCTGTAGCATCCTTGTTGCCATAACTAAAACCAAGGTGGTCCGGTCTTTTGAAGTTGACAAAAGAAACATTCTCAGCTTCCTCTTCTTCAGATTCGCTTTCACTTGACTCATCGGGTCAGGTGTAGATGCAGTTATCAATACCGTGTCCTCCTTCTCCGTAAGTGACACACTTCATCACCTTCTCAATCTGTTTCTTTCCTTTCCCTCCTGATTCCTTTAACTGTATGACATCAGTGGCTATCTTTTGGATTTGAGTGGTGATTGCTTCAAGAGACTTGGATTCGACCGACGGTCCTTCATTAGCAGCTTTCTTAGCATAGCCTCTATCAGTCCTGTCGTAGTCAGTCCCATCTTGTAGTTCAACCATGTTTTCAATGATCTTTTTAGATCTACTGGGCTTCTTCCCAAGAAAGTCACTTCCTGCAGTTGCATTTAGCGATACTCTTTCTTTAGCAGTCAGACCACTGTAGAATGTTGTTATCAGGAAACCTTTCTTGTAGTTGTGGTGAGGGCAGTCTCTCTGATACTCCTGGTATCTCTCCCAGGCTTCATGCAGGTTTTTTCTTAGCTTCTGGGTGAAAGATGTGATCTTCTGCATGTTCCTAACGGTCTTCTCTGTAGGGTAGAACTTGTTTATGAAATCATGTGCTAAAGAATTCCATCCGTTTAGAGATTGATGTGGCAGTCTAAGGTACCATGACAGTACCTAGTCCTCCAAAGAGAAAATGAAACCCTTGCAGTAGATCACTTCTTGTGGCACTCCCATCATTTTGATGGTATCACATATATTTTTGAAAGCATCAAGGTGATGGTAGGGGTTGTCATTCTTGGAACATCCCCTAAAGCTTTTATTTTGAATCATGGAGATCACAGCTGGCTTCAACTCGAAGTTTACAACATAAAACCTTGGGATTACAACTGGGCATCTTGGGTTGTTGGCCTTCGTGGCAGCCAACTCCCCGAGGGTCTTTTCTTCTTCGTCAGAATCTTCACTGTTGCTATTCCTATGATTCTGCTCTTAATTATGATGATTCCTTCTGTGCCTACGGCGATGACGACGTCTCTCATGATGATGATCATCCCCAAGTTGTTCTGATTCTGGTTCTTCTAGCTCTTAATGTAAATGATCGTTATTGTAACGGTCATCATTCCCATGCGGAGGTGGGTGTGGTCCAACTCTAGCATTTCACTCATCCTCAGAATGCGGTGGTTCCACGTGAGGTGGAATGATGAACGGTGCTCAACCGAGTGGAGTGCTTCTTCCCTGAATACTTGAATAGAACGTATAATCAAGTTAGAAAACATGTGTTAATGAAACGAACTATTCTGTACACATTCAGGTTAGAAGACTAAAATAAACTGTGATGTCGAGCTTATTACTAAGCTTGAGGCACGGGAGTGTAGATAGTGGATTCGGGTTCGTTAACAGTAACATTTTGCCTTGTCCCCGGCAATGGCGCCAAAAAGTTGACCGGCCTAAATCGTGCATCCAAAAGGAGCAGATTTGAAGTAGTCGGACTTTTAAATAACCCGACTCTTAGGCCCCCACAACGATGACGGGGTCCAAAGTAGTGATTGGGGTCGAACCATAGGGACAAGGGTGGTCGTGCTAAGAACGTGGAATCAACACTCTACACTCCGGTAAAAGAAGGGTAAGAAAATGTTCCCAAGGGAACGGTAGATCAAGATCGGTAAAACAAAACAAAAAAAGTGTTATAAAGAAAAGCTATCTCCAACTGGAGTTACAAGGAAGATTAAGGTTTTGGCATTTATCAATTTTTAGGGGTTTTGTGTAACAGAAACTGAGGAGATAACACTATTTCCTCGATAAGGAACGAAGGAGGAAAGCTTAGGCATAACAAGAAGCAGCAGAAAACATCCAGTACCCCTTCTCTCAAAGAGGGTACCTCCAACTAAGCGCCAACACCCTCTCTCAAAGGTAGTGGACTTGGGTTGGAGTGGAAAGATAACTGAAGCAACTCTGACCCTGGGTACTCTCGTACTCCCTGATCGGACCAAATGCTAGATTTACAACACCTCTCTCAAGGGAGTTGAAACGGGAAACACGATTCGATAGCTAGTCAAAGCATGATCCAAGCATACAAGCTAGAGTTCGTATGCTAAAAAGTAATCATCCAACAAAAAGGGACAAAACTTAGAGCAATAGGTATTAAAACTCCACTAATTCCATTAGCATGAGCATTGTATAAAACGGTTTAGTCACATTGCGTAAATAAAGAAAGTAAATGACTGTAAAAGGGAAGATAGGTATCGTCCTCCTTGATATAGGAGGTCGACATACAGCAGCAGACCCCTAAGGCGTCTCTAATCGATATCGGGAAAGAGCTCTACCCTATATGCCTGTGTTCGGCGGCAATCCCTGATGGGTGATAGGCTATGATGGGCAGGCATATCGGTGAAGGCATCTCGGCCCGATACAGTCATACTGGGATGCCACCCTCTCGGGTGACACATCGTGATGGGTGATCCGTATCAGGTTCGGTATCATGTCGGGTTAGAGGGGTCTTAGGTTCTCGGGTTCCTCGTATCAGGTATAGTGAGTGAACCGTCTCAGGCAGGGGGCCATCTAGGAACCCGGCACATCGGGTGGCCTCCTTAGTCGATATCGGGATGTTGAGGCTACCGGGACGGATTCTAAGTGAACCACTCCCGCCCCTCTCAAGTTGGGGAAGTGCTCACCTAGTATCGCCCGGCACACCTCGGGGACGCGACACACTAGCTCCAGATGTTGTCCAAAGTTAGCCTTCACGAGAGTCTGACCCGTCCCATCGGGGTCCTGTAGCTGCTATTTATAGGCAGCAATTGGAAGAAGTTGCGGATCTCTGGGCACCACATACCCTTTATCGGCTCCGCACACGTGGCTTCAGGGATGATTGACGTGTGTGTGCATCCAGCGTATCTTGGCTATTGCGTGTCGGGTTATGAAGGTATCGGGCGCGACGGGCAGTTGCTTCCGGTGAGTGGCTCGTATCGCACGACATGCCATAACGGGCTGATTAGTCGTGGCGGGCAGAGCTCTCTGTCGGGTAAATGGTGTATCACCCGTCAGTGACCGCACCACGTGACACGCCCGTGTCGGGTTGTACCCATATCGGCCAGCATCCGCGATGGGTAGTGGACATGTCGTGTGGTTAGTAAAAGGTTGATTCTTTGTAAGTGGGCCGGGACGATCCGTTTTGCTGATTTTGAGTGGAAAAGTGAGGAAAACTCTGTAAAAGATGATAAAAATGAGTTATGAGCATAGTGTGACTTATTTATTCAATAACATGACAAAATGGAGAGGAAAACGGTTTAAAAGGGCAGTTTTGACAACGAAATATGGGCCATAAATACCACAAAAATGGGTGTTATCACATAGTCATTTGCATGCCTCTAAGTGCTTAATCTCATTAACACCACTTAGTTAAGCCTAACCCAAAAACCAACATGATAGGAGTGTGCCCCACATGGCAGACCACACAACTACCATCACAGTTCCATGAGATAGATAGTTCACCACCCTTGGGATGCCCACGCTTGTCGATCAAGCTTTTCATGTGTTCGTCTTATGGAAAGCATCTAAGAATTAGTATTATATTGAAATATTTTATATAAGTACATATACATATCCAATCACCACATTATTAAAGTATGTATCATATACATGCTATAACCACAATGAAAAAACTTGAAATAATGATAAAAGCAATGATTATGGCCATCCTATTGTAATTCCTTGGAGCCATAAGGAATTACAGTCATCTAAGATCTACATCATATGCAACCTATTATTGATGAAGATCTTTGTGCTTGAACCATTCTTGGCTGATCGACTCATCCTATGACTCGATCGGCTCACCTCCTGGTCAGTTGGTTGGTCAGTCTGGCCTCTAATGTCTGGACACCTCCAACAAGTGGTTGGGGGATCAGTTGGTCGATCCAGCTCCTTCACAATCATCCTCAGTCCTCCAGGCGGTCATCTCATCTGGTGTTGAGCATCTTCTTCTTCGATGTAATAGAAAATAAACTATCCTGCTTTTACATAATCTTTGGAAAACCTCAAGTTACATTCGAGGGGAGCAAAGGTAGAAGAGAAAGGACCTCAAGTTATCTCGAGTTATATGTGGAATAGAAGGTAGAGGACTCGGTATGCAAACTGAGATGCAAACAACCATAACCAACCAAGCACACAAAGGGTTTATAGGTCATAATCATGTTGCACATCCACCATCAAAACCATTTTAGGGTGACGTGTATCAATTGCATATATACCATATCATATATGTATATTAGTTTATGGTTGCATGTGGTATTTAGTTGGATATGCACATTAGTCATTTTAAATATTCACATTGTATGCAATAAATAAATGATGTTAAAACCAAAATCCAATCATTTTGATTTATCCCAAAACACAGTACATTGACGTGGCTCTAATACCACTGTTGGGTTTTATGGCCTCAGAGTAGGCAGAAGAAAGAAAAATTTACTAGCCATTAACCCATAATAGATAATCGCATCAATGACTATGTAATGGAAAGGATGATTTTAGCGAGATATACCTGATCATGGGGCTTACCCAGTGACAATACCTCACAGCCATGTGCGATCTTCAACGCCATGTCTTGGACAGTGTCTGTGCAGCTATTGGTCTTTGCAATGGACTTTGGCCTCCGCCACGGACTGCGGCTGACGTGTCCTCCTGGACGGGAGAAATATCCTGCCTTTACAGATAGTCCACATGGACCATATGAAATTCCTGCCATTCTAGAAGAGCTGGCAGGAAGGAGACGACCCTCCTATTGATGTACTAGCACCAACCTACTCTTCTAAACTCAGACTACTTTTCTACAGTTATCTTTCCCTCATTGTGCCTCCCTAGTCGGGTAGCTCTTGCTCGAGCTCTCTCGGTTACCAAAACCAGAGAGGACAATAACTTTGCAGAGCAATTGATGTTTTGAATAGTGTGTCCTGAGAAGCCTCTAGTATCCCTCTATTTATAGCATAGGGTAGGGTCAGGGTTCCTAGTCTGTTCAGGAGTAGAAGGATCCAAAAATTCCATGAATAACTTGCACTGCGGCAGGAGAACCAATCATTTCACAACTAAAATGGTCATTTGGCAAGGTGAGACGATCGGTTCACTTATGAACCGGTCGGTTCGGAGTGTGAACTGGTCGTTTCACTTCCCAGACTTGCCCATAATTGACTTTCCTTAATCGTTTCCAATTAATTCAAAGATTAATCCTTATTCCAATCGAATTGAACAAGTGAAACGTGAAAGTTTTCCTCTAACCGGGCAAATCTTTATTTCCTCAGTTCGAAGGACTGTGAGCCACCCAGTTCACCAAGTGAACCGGTCAGTTGGCTCACACCAGCTGATCGGCTCACCTGGGTGAACCGGTCGGTTGGCACACACCAACCGATTGGCTCATATGGGTGAACCGATCAGTTGGCACACACCAGCTAATCGGCTCACCTGGGTGAACCGGTCGATTTGCAGTCATGACAATGCCAATGCAGTCTCCAATCGACCTGACACTCTAACCAGCTAGTTCAACACTTGAACTTGATAGTTCTGAGTCCAGTCAGTCAATTGAATGTTTAATTGAGTACCTAAACACCTTTAGTCTCAATCTAAACATCATTCATGGGCAATCTTCTCTTTCAGGGGTATCCTTTGTGTGTGACCATGTAGGTTCCAATTTACATTGGTAGTGAATGTTCATAACAACTTATGACATCACAAGCAATGAGCGGAATCTAGTAACTCATCATTTCTACCCAAGTAACTCAAAAAGTTGGAGAACAACTTCAACCTACAATCTGTGATTAGTGTTATAGTGATCGTATAGTTACATTGTTTCTAACATCTGGATTGAACTCAATCTTCTACACTCAATCCATGTTCCTTGACCCAGAGAAGTCTGTCTGAGATGCATGTGAGTTCACATATCATATATTGAATCACATGAGTATGGCCATACAATTCTCAGTCTTGCTTATCCAGGGGCCCTAGATATCATACTCCTTGTCATAGGGACAAATCCCATATCTATCACTCACAGTCAAATCCCCATGTGTCAAAGTCACCCAATCATCACTGTTATAACAACCCATGTTTTAGGACTACGTTTGATGATGTTAAAGTGTACCCAACAACATGTGACGAGTGCAGTGATTTCAGGTCTAAGAACCACAATCACCACCATCACTATGAGAGATGATTGTGACTACCATTCCATGGTATCCATGTATCACTCTCATGGTGGGTCTGTCTGATATACTATTCTCTAACATATATATGTGTGCTTGACTTGAAATCATATATCATGATTAATGAGACTCTGTCATCAGCCAACACACACTCTAGTCTTATGTATTACTGTTGTCTATTTTGCTTCCACAGTAATATCCGACTAGGGACATAACAAGAATGTATGTACTCTTATCATACATACGGTCTCATTGTTCAGGTCCTCAACCAGAAGACATATGTCATCGAGTCACATCACTCTATAGACATCTATCATGTATGTGTCATCATCTCATGACTGAGACAAACATAATAGATGGAATTACCTTTATCATTATCAAATCAAGTATCTAATGTCTCATCACAATCATCATATGATTGGCTCTCTGGGCATACCATACCAACATGCCACACGTAAGGATCATTTTCAGATGCCTTTCCTAGACCAAGTCTTAGTGCGATTGGCTCACCAGTAATATTTTTGCTATCTTGATGGTTACTCTGGATTCTATCAAATCCCCATACATCCAGATGACAAAGAGAAGACAACATTCACATGCCGCTTTATAACATATGCCTTGATAAGGATGCCTTTTGGGCTTTGTAATGCTCCTTCCACTTTCCAACGTGGCATGGCATCCATATTTGTTGGACTCACTGAAACTATTATGGAAGTTTTCATGAATGATTTCTCTATTTATGGAGATTCATACGACTCATTCCTGAAGCACCTCTCCCTGGTCCTCAAACAATGTGAATAAGCACATCTAGTGCTAAATTGGGAGAAATGTTATTTCATGGTAAAAGAAGGCATTGCACTTGGTTATAGAGTTAGCAATTGAGGGATCAAAGTAGACAAGGCAAAGATTGAAGGGATTTCTAAACTCGGTCTTCCAACCAATGTAAGAGAGGTCCGCACATTTATTGGTCATGTAGGATTTTATAGAAGGTTTATAAAGGATTTCTCTAAGATAACCAAGCCTATGAAAAACTTATTACTAAAAGACGTTGATTTCCAATTTGGTGAAGAATGCATCAAAAGCTTCAACAACCTTAAGCATGCCCTTACATCAACCCCTATCATCAGGGCACCAGATTGGGCACACCCATTTGAAATAATGTGTGATGTCGGTGACTATGTAGTCGGTGCAGTTTTAGGTCAATATATATAAATGAAATATCATGTCATCTCGTATGCATCTAAGACCCTTGATGAAGCTCAAAGGAACTATGCAACTACTGAGAAGGAACTTTTAGCAGTTTCTTATGCCTTTAACAAGTTTAGATCCTACCGCATCGGTTCGAAGGTCATTGTTTACACTGATCATGCTGCAATTCATTACCTCCTAGAAAAGAAAGATGTAAAACCCAGGCTAATCAAATGGATTCTCCTCTTGCAAGAATTTGATCTTGAGATAAGAGATAAGAAAGGCACAGAGAATGTTGTGACAGACCATTTGATTCATATCCACACTCTAGACATGGAAAAGATCCCAATTAATGACTTTCTTCCAGATGACCAACTCATGAAAGAATCAAAAGCTATCCCTTGGTATGCGGACTATGTGAACTATCATACAGCCGGTGTCGTCCACCCTAAATGCACCCAAATTGCACTGGAGAAAATAATGCATGATGTGAGGCAATATCACTGGTATGAGCCATGCCTCTTCAAGCTCTGTGTTGATGGTCTCTATAGATGTTGTATCACTGAGGAAGAAGCTCATCTTGTTCTAGAGAAATGCCACTCAGGCCCTGTTGGAGGCCATATGAGTTCCAAGAAGACTGTTTTGAAAGTTATACGATGTGGCTTCTTTTGGACAACCATATCCAAGGATTCCTACAACTTTGTCTTGTCTTGTAACAAATGCCAGAGGGCGGGTAATATTACAAAAAGAGATGAGATACCCCTTAAGCTCTGGTAGGAAGTTAAGATTTTTGACGTTTGGGTAGTGGACTACATGGTCCCATTCCCATCCTTGTATGGATTTTTCTACATTCTAGTTGCGGTGGATTATGTCTCTAAATGGGTAGAGGCCATACCAACCGTCACTAGAGACTTGAAACCATTCATCAAAATGTTTAGAGATATTATTTTTCCCCATTTTGGAGTTCCACACACTGTGATATCTGACAGAGGCTCTCATTTTTTGGAAAGAAGTTTCGAGACTCTGTTGAGAAAATATGGTGTGACTCACAAGGTAGCTTCCCCCTATCACCCACAAATAAGTGGATAGGTAGAGGTGTCAAACTATCAACTCAAAGCTATCCTGGAAATGATAGTAGGCCGCAACCTAAAGGATTAGTCAGTAAAAATCAATGACGCCTTGTGGGCCTACATAACTACTTTCAAGACTCCTCTTGGAACAACACCCTTTAGATTAATTTATGGAAAATCTTGTCACTTTCCCATAGAACTTGAACACAAAGCTTGGTGGGAAATCAAACAACTGAACTTTGACATGAAGAAAGTTGGCCAAGCCAAGATTCTGCATCTTTAAGAGATGGAAGAACTTCGAATGATAGCCTATGAGAATGTACAAATCTACAAAGAACACACTAAATTATGGCATGATGGTCATCTGAAAAGGAAATACATACAAGTGGGAGACCAAGTTCTATTGTTTAACTCAAGATTGAGATTGTTCCTAGGAAAATTCCATTCTTACTGGTCTGGACCATACACTATCAAGAGCATCTACCCACATGGTGCCTTCATTTTATCGAGTGAAAACTCAAGAGAGTTTGTGGCAAATGTCCAACACTTGAAGAGATATTTCACCACTACTGACATGAGCATTGAAGCATCACTGAATATTTCCAAACCAGTATATCTGCTAGAAAATTGAAAGAAGCATGTCGAGCCAATGACATAAAATAAAGGCGATTATCGGGAGGCAACATGATCCTTGTCTTAGCTTTTACTTTTAGTTTTGAATTAGAAAATTTTGTACCCAATAGATATGCATCACAAGATGCAATCTTAAGTTATGATAACGTTCAATTTTTATATTTCAGATGGAGGACACATTACTGAGAGGAACGCAACTACATCTGGTGGTCCAACCGACACGGTTTTTCCCCTCCGTCTCGGATTTAGAATTTGCTCAGGATGAGCAAATTTCTAAGTTCAAGGTGGAGGGTGGGTGGTACGTACTTTACTTTCCATCATTGCAATTTTGATCAAAAATTTTAAGTTTTCAAAGTAGTTTTGTATAGAAACTTGATGAAGTTTTGATGCTTTTATTTCAATCAAAGCCTTTACCTAGTCGGCTAGTTCTTTTTCCATGCAATTTTGCATCTATACCCTACTTATTCGAAGAAAAGCCTCAAGAGGGACAAATTCTGAAACTAGCCAATGGTTAGAAATCACCATGTGAAGCTTATGAACCCTAACATCATGATCCTTCAGTAGAGATGGAAAGTATATGTCGAACTGAGACGGATCAAACATGTCACGCTTCCTAACTGATTAGTGGAACAAATTTCCATTGGATCCCCATCAAGTAATTATTTGAGTATAGTATGATAAGGAGAACAACTCAGTGCACTGAATTGTAAATCAAGTTGCATTATGATCTGAACTCTCTTCTACACTTCTTATACCATCTTCATACCCCTCCATCCATAAAAAAGAAATTAAAAGCCATAAAAATAGTACCAAACCCTAAGTTCAGGGTGGCACACCACCCTTCTCTTTATTTGCTTCTTCCATACCCCTCTCTATTTAATAGGGGCATATCACCAATATGAAAAGGAAAAGATGCCAATGTGCACACAAGAAAAAAATGTAATCTCGAGTCAAATAGAGGAGAGATTTGCATACAAAAAAGAAGAGTTGCAATCAATGTAATTACAGCCATATAATAAAAATCTCGAGTCGAATAGAGGAGAGATTTACTACTTCCTTCCATACCCCCTTCACTCCCTTTTCCATCTACAGGCACAATGAATGCCTCATGTTTGCCACTCTGATGTAAAATACTAGTGTCAGATCAGATGCACACTTGTTGTTCTGTGGGTATCTCTGGACTCTTACGAAGCTCTTATACGTGCTTGATGTTGGAGAAAGTGGGGAGGAAGTGCTTTTGAGAAACAAACTCGGGAACGAAGATATTTAAGGATGTGTTCAGTGATCTCAAGAAGTTAAGATGCTCAGCCATACAAAGAAAAAAAGAAAAAAACCTGATATGAAGATGAGGCAAATTACAAGAGTTGAAAGTATTCAACTGGTGACTATTTCAGATTTTGTGTTAGTCGAAGATGAGCAATGTTTAAGTTTGGGGTGTTTTGATAAATGCATATTCATCTTAGTTTTAGTCGCCATTGTGCCCAGTTTTGCACTGAAAGCTCTCATATACTCCCTGAATCTGCTCATATATAATTTTCCTTAGTTTCAGATGATTATTTAGAGTTTTGATCAAATCCATTCGTCTCCATTGCAGGATTAAGCATTGCACTATGTGCATCAGTGTACGAATCAAATCCATTCGTCTCTAAGAAACTTTCAATAATTTGGACCCTATTTTCGAAGGCCACTCCCTTCATTAGAAAGCATGCTCATCAGTCAGAGGATTCATTGATGCAGACCCATCAACCCATAGCAATACCCCCCATGCGAGGGTGGGTTTGTTCCACAATGCTACGATCGTGGCTAAGAAGACAATGTCGGGACCACGGCAAAGAAAAAAATTGACGCGCCCGTGGCTAGGATGTAGTGTCGACTAACACTCAACACGACCGGGCCCACCTCGACACATTTGGGCCAAGGCCAAGGTAGAGCAACCGCGGCACTCCACTACGACCGTGACCAAGAAGACCCCACTGTGACTGCGGCATACCAATGCAACCGTAGTACAAATACCAGCACGATCATGGTACAATCACCTCGACTGTGGCCACCTCAGCATGTTCAGGCACACACCCGACACGGTCATGCCGAGGAGTACTGCGACTGATACCGAAGGTTGTAACCGTGGCAGCTAAGACAGTCCTCCATAGTCCTGCATCTATAAATAGATGATGTCCTCCTTTGTTTGAGGCATTGCTTCCGCTCCATCCATGATAATAGGTTGCCACTCTGTGCCCAGCCAAGGAAGATGATCTTCACTGCCAAAGACTACCTCTATGGTGTCCTTGCTACTCCATCATCTCTGCTCCATCAAGATCTATCTCCTAGCCACAAAAGTGGTGGGATTTCAGATCTTTAGCACCTTCATCCATCAGCTATCTTCCGCCCCATCTCTAGTGAGTAAGAGCACAAGAAGATAAGGAAGAAGGAGAGAAGATCATCCTTATCCGTCTTGGTATTCTTCCCCTCCTCGTCTAGATCTGCTCTGCCATCATGTAGAAGACTATTTCTTCACCGAGCTACGACCATCATCTTCACCATGACCATGGTGGAATCTTCCCTCTCTCTTGTTCTTTTTGTTTCTATCATGAGGAGCGAGTAGTCAATTTCATTGCGGTGTGGGGACTAGCCCCGCTGCCCATGCTTACATGTCCATTATATATCATTCCATGGCTTGTATATAACTTTCCATTTTGTTGTTAATCATTTAATGCATGTTTTGTGGATTGATCACTTGCCTTGCATGATCTATTATATTTCTTTGTTGTGAGAACTTCAATACTTAGGATTTGAATATTGATTAACATGGTCGATGCCCGGATGAGAACTTGTGAAAGGATATCTCCAGAATAATAAGTGTGTGACATGTGGGTAAAGAGACATCAAGCCCATGGAGATGCTTACACAAACTCTATTTCCTAATAGATGCTTAGCTACTCCATTTGGATAGTTGTATCTTGCCTGGATGTGTTTCGGATGTGTTTGCATGTATAGTGGTGGTGAAACCCGATTCCACCCCACGGATTCCCCTCATTAATCTAAACTTAGTTTTAATCCTGCTCATTTACTTTCCTTTCAATTAGTTTAACTAAACCCAAACCAACTCTTTGTTCTAAATATTAGTCTTAGTCAATCCAGATTCAACTAGCAAGATTCTTAAAAATGTTGTCCCTTGGGATTCGATCCTTAACTATACTATGATAAGACATGTCTGCTTGTGGGTGATACTATTGCACAAGGTTTTGGTAAAAACATAGGGATTTCAGCCCTATGTGGATTTGTTAGTGCAGTAAAAACCACTTCAGGGTAGCAGCATCGAGCATGCACAGGAGAAGGGCATGGGGTCACCCTACATGAGATGGAAGGCAAACACGGGTCAAAAGACCAAACCAACCCCACACGCGATGGACACTTATTCACCGAGGTAAGGGTAAAATCATACTTTTGTTATGTTTTTAAGCCACATCATTGTTGGAGTACATTACTGAAATGGCCATGGTCCATTGGTCGGGCCTGATCACATGAACTTTTTGGATGATACTCTCTAGGATGACGTGGCCTAATTCCATTGGCTCAATTATATTTATTTTGCAAAAATCATAACTAATAATTGGTAACTCATATTAAGGTAAGTAATATATGAAAACTGATGAGAAAAATAAGAGGAACATAGAGAAAATATAAATGAGAATTTAGTATGCTTTCAATTCTAAAACTAATACTATACATGATTAAGAGATGATTAATGCAAATAAAACCCTAGATCAGGTGTATTAACATGTTGAGTACCTTAAAACCCCTTCTTTTATGCTATTATATGATATTGTTGAATAAGATGAGAAAATAGGAAACCATGATAATGATGATAATAGTTGTTTTTCAAAAGTGGTTAACCATGTATATAAATAATCAAGGTTAAAGATCATGTATTGTTATGTTGATTAACGAACTTAATTGAATCAAAGGGTCATAATAAAAGGATATGGTAGAACATGTGATCATGAAAACACTTACTGTGAATTAGGGTTCTTAAGTCATTAGATCAGTGAACATTGAAACTAGAATATCAAACATAGCCTTAATGACAACTTGATGCCAAGGAAACCTAAATCCTAGATTAAGACCCGAGTAGGGTTTGATCTAATTAATGTGATGTTTACACTTTAAGATTCACATACATGTAGATTAAACTTGATTTATCAGTTTGATGTCTTGATTTGATAATATGATTGAAGTATGATTGTGTAATCTCCATGGCTCACCATTGAGGTATGTGGTTACACCTATGACTAACCACATTAGTTTTTCAGTGTTTGCCGAGTGTTTCTCAAAGATTGAACAACTTAACTGTTGGATATTTATTTACATTCTATTTAATTATAATGCCACTATGAGTATCACAAAAAGGAAGATTATGAGAATAAAACGATTGTTCTTATTTGCAAGTATTTGAAGGAATATATGTTTTTAGTTTACTTGCACACTTTTTCATGCACCCTACGTACACGGTATAACTTGTTATACTGATTCACTTTTGGTTTCACATCGTTTTAGGTACATACTAGATAAGATGATGTCAATATATGGTGGATAGATCAAGTTACTTAAAAGCATTAAAGTTAACTTGTAAGAAGGATTAGATCGGTACTTCTTCTCATATAGTTCTCGTATGTACAATTCTGATGATGGAAAGTTGTTTAAGTTCTAGAGGAACATCTTCTAAACAATATATCTAAATTAATAGAAATTATGTACTATTGATTATTATTTGTTTAAAATCAAGATGCTTGGGAAAAAATTAGCCAATGGATCTCATCTTTCTGGCCTTCATTAATTGGGGGTTGCTGAAAAGTGAGGTCATTATAGAAAGAAAATTATGTAATTAAGTCTATTGTTAAACTTAATAACAGTGACTAAATCTAAGTAAACTAGAAGTTCTTAGAGGTTGTTTGTCACCTTGTCTCCGGCAAAATCACAAAAAGTTGATCGCTCTTTTTATGGGTCAAAACTATAAACACGATTATCCAGTCAAAGATATTAGATTTTAAATTTATACCCGACTTCAAGAGACATTCGTAACTCAATACATATTCTTTGTAGTATTGCAGGGTCAAATACATGGAGAAGGAGAACAATAAAATAAGAACGAGAGATCTTGGCTTATTTTAGTCAAATCAAAGAGGTGAATTTTGGTGTTCTAGTCAAGGAACAAATTAATCTAATTAAGCGGTAAATCTAAGTTATGAAAGATCAAAAGAAATAAAGATAATTGTGAAATGATAAAATGGGAAACTTGGTTTGGGTTTCACCAATCAAGCCAACCACAACCATGTGAAACCTTCCATTCCAATTTATATATGTTCTTGATATATTTTACAGATAGTCAAAAGAACATCCAATCCTTCCTTCTCTCGAGATATGGGTAGATCTCTATCCAAAGGTATCTCTTTTGAGATAGTAATCAAAGGAACAAGTATAACTGTATGACTTTTGTTATACTAACTCTTCACTTTCATGTCTCGTTACAAACCTATACTCCATATCTTATTGAAATCATTCACTCTAATAAATCCATATCAACCATCACAAGAAGGTAGTTAATCAACATGTGATGCATTAAAATAAGAGTATAGAAACTGAACTATAAGAACATATACAATAAATAAAAGAATAACAATTACATGGTTAGGAGGGCCTGACAACTACTCCCAACCCAAGTTATGAGTCTATCCACTCATGGCACACCAAGGAAAAGATTACAACTTAAATCAGTAATGATGAGAAGGTAACAGAAAAAAGGTGGTTGGTTGCCAAGTTTAGAGGTCGATGGACTGACTATGTCTATGACACTATCTAGATTGATGGTATCTAGACTTTGTCTTTGATCTCGAATGCAACCTTTTGACTCTTTGTCTTCAAACATCCGAGATGTCTTTATCTGGTGGTGGTTGCTTGGTATTTGTAAGAATAGATAGGAAGCCTTAGAGTTGGTCTTGAGATTTGAAAATTCTAGAAATAAATACAATTGGAAAGTTGTAAAGTCATGAAATTAATGCAGATGGGATCCAACCCATGTTGACTGATCGGGCAACAAGTTCAATGGATTACAGGTCGACACGGTCTGGGTCGACAGCTTGGATAGGCCGACAACTTATTTGACTGATGGTGGATCAAGAGCGGGCTGACAACTTATTTGAATGATGGTGGATCAAGAGCGAAAGTCTCAGGATGTCGAGCAATAGTGAGGTGTGCATGAAGCAGTGGTCAATACATGCATGAAGTTGGTTGTAGATTAGAACTGTTGACTGGTATTGTCGACCAACGGTTGTCGATAGGTGGTCGTCGATCGTGGCTGTCGACTTGTGATTATCGACCGGGACCGTCGACCGGTGGTTGTTCAAATTGTTTGGTCGGTGCGGAGATTTGGTTTTTGAGGTGCTAGTTGTTGAGGTGTCAGCTGTTGACAAGTTGCCAAGTGTTCAATTTTCTGTTGTTGATTTCTTTATTAATTCAATTGCCTCAATGAGCTGATTCAAAAAGAGGTCTACATATTTGTATTTAGCAAACAAGTCGGAAGCCTTGTAATTAAAGTAAGTCCACGACCTTGCATGGGATGATTGCTCGATAGCTTGTTTATTGCCTTGCGGGCCAAGTCTTTAGGTTAATTCTCCAACCTTTCTCTTTGTCTATTCCAAAATAGTAGCATGATTACTGCACGGTCTAAATAGAATAGTCCTTGTTGAATTATCGGATTGCTGACACCAAAAAAAAAAGAATAAAAGCCACATCAGGTGGGATGATACTAAAATAATTTCCTTCTTATTTTACATCTCCTTCTATGATTTTGTTATATGGATGTTCCATTTCCATACAAAACAAAGGTAACAGATTGCTTCCTTTTCTTCTAATTAAGGAGACCAATTAATTAGTTGGCTCGACACGAAGTCAACCAAATTACTTGATGGCAGATAAATGAATGCAATAATTCATAAACAAAGAGATGATTGTGATTGGTCATGAATAAATCTTTGATATTGGAATGTTTCCTCTTTGCACTATTCATTTCAGTCAAACATATTAATGAGTTTCCAAGTCTTTTGAATAATATAAAATTATTTACTTATTTCCTTTGCCTACAAGTCATAAAATACATAAATTAAACAACTAAACTAGAAAAAGGACAAATTATGAAAAGATTAAGCACTAAACAATTAAAGGCATATCATGGCTAATAAAGGCATGAAATATAAGGTAAAATACATAGTAATATTGCACGAATTTGGGTGTTATCAGCCACCATCTTTACCATCCACAACACCAAATCGACACATGGAAGATGAGTCATTGGATGCATCTACTTCATCATTATCAGTCCAGACCGACCCAATCTACCAGTAAAATTATATAAAGGTATACTCTCTTGTAGTTTTGAGCATCCAATTTCCAACACTTGTTGTGTACCACTTCTTTCTTCATCTGCCTCATCCTTTACTACTATCTTAGACAAAACATATGTTCCTAAGTGTCAGTGGCTGCTCTACACCATCCTAGATGGAAGGCTTCCATGTTGGAGTAAATACAGGCTCTCTACAAAAACAAGACATAGGATCTTGTGACCCCACTAGCAAGCAAAAAATATTGTAAGTTGTTGATGGATTTTCTCTATAAAGTATAAAGCTCACCTTGATTGGCCTCTTTACCAGCTCGACATCAAGAAAGCATTTCTTACAAAGATCTCTTAGAGGAAGTCTATATGCAGCAAACGGTCAGTTTTGTTGCTGAAGGGGTGTCATTTCACAAAGTATGTTGTCTTTGATGATCTCTCTATTCATCCACGAGCACATGAAACACATTGAAGTTGATTGCCATTTTGTGTGGGGCTTGGTCAAAGTCAAGCAAATCATCACTCCTTACATCAGGACAAATGACCAAGTTGTGGACATCCTATTCCTCTTTCTTTATTCAAGTATATGGGCATCAAGTAGGGACTTCACAATGTTTACTCTCCAACTTGAGGGGATGTGTTATTATATTTGATTAGTTGGGCTTAGGCCCATTGTATTTCCCTTTTCTCTATTTAGTCCATGTACTCCCTAGATCCTATATATAGGAGATCCATGACTCTTATTTATTCACTGAAGAGATGATTTTTCCTTTCACATCTTGTTTCATTCTTCCTTTCATGTGGATGTAAAGGTATAGACGAATCTTCCATGATTTTTAGAGTTTTGATGCCCCAACCTAGTTTAGGAATACTTGTGATATTTAGCATATGTATTATAGATTCTTTTTTGTATAGTTTTCTTTTTTTCCCTATATTTTTTTGTAAAGTTTGTTCTTACCTCCTTTTGAGGAGTTGTGAAAATTATGAGAAGCACACTTGGTTAAAAAAAAAACTTCTTCACTAAAGATAATTATGATGATTTTTTAATAAAGATAAACGCAATTAAATTGCCAATTGGGATTAAAATGTAATTTTTATTCATTAGATATTCATTCGGGCAATTAATTTGCAAAGGCATGCAAAAAACTCAATAAAATAAAAAAATTGCACTTCTTTAGAGAGGTCTTCTTTATATGTAAGCCACTGGTAAGTGGCACATGAGTAAATGACATGGATTAAATAGGTGAAAATATGTAAAAGGTGGAATGAATCAGATAACTTCCATCACTAGTCAGAAGGTAGAATTGACCGCTGATAATTGATTAAGCGACCAAAAGAGAGTGTCAACAACTCTAGATTTGAATTCATTTTTGGACCTTTAACCTATCATGAAATGGTATATATCTAGTTTCTTTTTTCTACATCACTTTGTTATAACCTTATCATTTAGAGACCATTTCTTAAGTGTTGGTATATATTCCCAGAGAGCCAATCATATAATGATTGTGATGGCATATCATATAAAGGATTTGATTAATAATAAAGGAAAACTTCCAATTCATTCTATTTCACTCAGTTATGAGATAATGACAAAATACAATGAATGTCTAAAGGATGACAATTACTCAATGTCATATGTCTTCAAATACGCGACTTGAACAATGAGATCATACAAATGCTAAGAGTATGTAAATTCTTATTATGTCCCTGGTCATATGTTACTATGGAAGGCTAACAGACAGCAGTAACACAAAAGATTAGAGTGTGTGTTGGTTGATGATAGAATCTCATCAGTCATGATATATGTGATATCAAATCAAGCTCATAGATACTTGCTAGGGAATAGTGTATCAGATAGACCCACCTTGAGAGTGACACATGGAAACCATAAATGGTGGTCATAATCATCTCTCATAGTGAAGGTGGTGATTGTGGTTCTTAGACCTGAAGTCAATACACTCGTCACATGTTGTTCAGTGTGCTTTGACATCATCCACCATGATTCTAAATAAGGGTTGCCATAAAGGTGATGATAGGTTTCACTATGACACATGGAGATGACCTTCAAGTGATGTAGATGGGATTTGTCCCTCCTACAAGAGTATAATATCCTGGCCACTTGATAAGAGAGACTGAGAAAATCATGATCATGCACATGTCAATAAATATATGATATTGAGGTCACATATATCTCATACAATCTGCTCTGGATAAAGGAATATGGTTTGAATATTGACAGGATGATGATTCCACCCCTCGAGTTTATTTTGAATATCAAAGACAAAAGAATTAGACAATCACTATAAAACCTGGCACATATTGTAGGTTGAAGTTGTTCTCCAACTTTCTTGATTATTTGGGTAGCAATGATGTGTGATTGGGTACCACTCTTTGCTTATGATGTCATAAACAAGTTATGGGCATTCACTACCAACATAACATGGATCCTATGGGGTCACACAGAAAGGGTACACCTAGAAGAGGAGTTTAATTATAAATGATAATTGCATTGACTACTAAAGTGTTTAGGTATTCAATTTAAACACCATTGGTTGAAAATTGATTGATTTGACAGTTGAACTGAGTGGTTCAAGTGTTGAACCGATCATTTCAGTGTGTCAAGTCAATAGTACCAAGTTCTGCAATTATGGACATTGAACTGACCAGTTCAAGAAGTGAAACGATCAACTCAGGTTCATGAACCGGTTGGCTCAAGTTGTGAATCAAGCAGTTGGTGGGTCAATTTGATTGATTCAAGGATTTCTGTTGACGTCATCTTATTCATTAAATCAGATACTAATTGCCAAAAGTTTTGCGATCGGGAAACATGATGAAACTACCGATTCACTAGGTGAACCAATCGGCTCACATGCCAACTGATCGGTTCACTTGTGAACTAACTATTTCACCTGTCACAGGTTGCGAAAATTCATGAGATTTCGGTCCCTTATGTTGACTCAAGGTCTAAATTGAGTAAACCCTTATTTTGATGATGACTAAACCATTCCACTTATTTGTGTCTAATGTATCCACTTGAGTGATTTTAGATTAGGTATAGACACATTCCAAATGCCCTAACTTGCGCATCTCAACTTGGAGAAAAGACAAGTCAGTGTCCATACAAGTGCACATTTTTGGAATATGATGTAAATCCATTAGAATCATGTTGTAAATCACTTGTAATGATTGTATGATTTGTAATTAAGCTTATAAAAAATTAGGAGCACTTAGATCGAATGTTTAAGCACTCAAAAGCCATTTTCTAAAATTCACATCAGGCTGTTCATCGGTCTAGTTGCAAACTCGAACGATCCTGATTGGATCTTGAAAATGACTTTTGACGGTCGAGTTTACACTTCACAGAACTCAACCAATCCCTCTATAGACCAAAACTAATTTAAGTGAATCGGTCGACTTACCCCAGGACAAACTCAATCGATGGCCTAAATTGGTCTTGTCTTTTAGTGGGATCGGTCGAGTTACCTTTATAGAAACTTGACCGATTGTACTGTATGAAAAAGTGCATAAAAGTGTTTCTAGCCATTGTGGAGTTGCAACAATCGAAAATATATCTGTTACAAGCCACAAAACGGCTAGTTTTTTTTCTTAAGTGTTCCCAAAGGCTAAGAGGCATCCCCAGCTATAAATAAGACCCCTTGGGATTCATTCCAAGGATGAGCATTCAATGCAAAACTCTATGTGAGGTTCCTATTCTATAGTTGAGTGCTTCCTATAGCCTCCTCTCTCTCTAAGCTTAATCACTTTCTACATTTGTTAGAGTGAGTAGGAAATATGTAAGAGAGCTAGTCCTACATGTATATCTTATGAGGCTCTCACTTCCACCACCTCCCTATCTCTCATTTCAACCATGAAGATGAAGGTTCTCTCTCTTAGCTAAGAAAGGTGAAGAAGAATAAGGGAAGGAGTCCCTTGGTGAAGATCAACGTTGAAGACTTGGAGCAAGAGTGGGTATGCCCTTGGTGAAGACAGAAGACTCCTTGCTCAAGTGGGTAGGTCCTTGGTGGAAGCTTCTCCGAGTGAAGGTGAAGGAAAAGGATGAAGATCCAAGAGGAGTGGCAAAGTCCTTGAAGGTGGAAGACTTGTTCTTGAGTGGGTAAGACCTTAGTGAAGGCTGAAGACTCAAGCAAAGTGGGTAAGTCCTTGGTAAGGTGGATATCTCCTTGTGCTCGGATGGATAAACCCTTCGGTTGGTCATGTATTGTAAGTCTTATGAATGAATATAAGAGTGCAATGGTTAAGAAATCCTAGAGGTTGACCTCTCTAGGTAGTGAACTGACTCACTTCTAGTTTGAAGTGTGGAACCACTCTACATAACTTGTCACTTGGTGTATGTTCAATCTCTCTCTCCTTTTCTATGCATGTATTAGTTGCACTCAAACTTCCTATTTAGCAACCTTATTTTTTGATATATCTTGAAGGTCTAATGAATTTTGTCTAAGTACATTCATCTCTATTCACCCCCCTTTAGAGCATCCAATCACCCATCTAAGATCCAACAATTGGTATCAAAGTGGGTTTCTCCAAGCATACTTCAACAAGTAGGAGAAGATGGGTGACTACCAAGGAGGGAGATACTTGATCAACCTTCCAATCTTTGATGGGAGTAACTTTCTCTATTAGAAAAGAAGGCTATAATTCTACATCCAAGGATCAAGTCTTGAGCTATGGCAAATGGTGGACCATCCATACAAGCTATCAGTGACAAAGATAGAAGAATGGGATGAAGCTACCATGAAGAAATCCACCTTGAATGCAAGAGCAATCAACATCCTCTATGCTACCATGACCTCCACCGAGTTCAACCAGATGTCTTCTTGTGAGACGGCATATGAGGTATGGAGAAAGCTATGCATCATTTATGAGGGAACTCAACAAGTGAAGGAAAGTAAAGTCTACATGCTCAATGGGCTGTTTGAGAACTTCAAGATGGGAAAGGAGGAGAAGATAACCAACATGTACCCAAGGCTCAATGCCATTGTGAATGGTCTTGCTATTCTAGGACATCCTATGAGTAGAGGAGAGATAAATGCAAAGATCCTTAGAACTATCCCCAAGAGATGGGAACCCAAGGTGACTTCCATTGAAGAAGTAAGGTCTCTTGATGATATCCCCATTGAAGAGCTCATTGGAAATCTACAAGCCCATGAACCCACACTTGACAAAAGAGAAGAAGTTGAAATACAAGAGGAGAAAGAGCTCAAGAGAATGAAGAAGGATGAAATGAAGGCTCAAATTGAAGTTATTATGGGACAAGCCTCTCCATCCTCTCGTGTTGAAGAAGATGTCATGTACTCTAAGGGTAGATTCTACAAAGGCAAGAATTTCTCCTCCATCCGGTGCCTCAAGTGTGGAAAGAAGGGTCACTCCAAGATAGATTGTCTACAAGGCAAGAAGACCCATCATCACAAGAAAAGAGAAGAGAAGTACAAGATGAAGGTGAATTGGCACTCAAGATCAACTGACACCTCGAACTCAAGCTCAAGTGAAGAATCAAGTGGAGGATCTAGCTCAACATATAGTGAAGAAGGAGAATGTCATTTTGCTCTTATGGCTTCTACTAAATGTGAAGACTCAAATGAGGTAAATATAAACTCTTTAGATAAAGAACCCTTAATTGATATCATTTATGCTACATGTGCCTCTCTTAAGTGTTCTAAAAGAAAAAGGAAAAAGCTTGCTAGAATTGTTGATAAAATGCATGTAGAATTAGATGATCTTGAACATGCCAGTACTTTTGTAAGAACCCTGACCTCTGTTTTGGGCTTATCCTGTTTGCTTTGCCTAAACCTTGTGTTGAGATGCTTTCTAATCACCTAAAGTTGTGATTAGGGTTTGTTGGTGCTTTGTTGAGAGGTTGAGGTGCAACTTGCAAATTATCCAATTTTTAGTGTTGGTGTGCAAATTTGTCACCTTGAGAGATGTCCTTCTCTCTCCTTGCATTCTCTAGGTCTGAGAGGATGGGTTGGGCTCGTTGCTTGAGTAGCTTTGGGCTTTGTTGAGCCTTGTTGGGCTTTGTTTTTCCTTGTTGAGGCTTGGTATTGGGCAAGGGTGAGTCTTGTGCCTTGTATCGGCCATAGTGTATCGGCTAGGAAGGTGTATCGGCCAAGGGTGTTGGTGGATGTGTGGGGTTGCCATCTTGGGCGACACACACCCTCCACCCTAGCCTCATTTGTGTCACCATCTTGGGACAAGTGGCAGTTGCTTTGCTTAGTGGGTGGCAAGTCATGGACATGTGGTTTTGAGGGTGCTAGCATGTGGCATGACACGAGGACAAGTTTACTAGGGTCGGGTGCCACCTTGCCATGCTCTCCTTCTTCACCCCTAAGTATATAATCGACCCTTCTTGCTTGCTAGCAACTCCTTTAATTCCCTTAGTTGCTTTCCTTCTTCCTTGGTGGCTGATACACTTCCCCTTGGTGGAGCTTGGTGGCTGATACTCTCTTCTTGTTGGGCAACATAGCTCTAGTCTCCTTCTTCCTCTAGTGGTGACTAAACCCTAGAGAGTACCTTTCTCCTTCTCCTCTTGTGGTGGTGCCTTGGAGCTTGGAGCTTGGTGCTAAGAGCTTGGAGCTTTAGAGCTTGAGGCGGGTTACATAACTCCTAACCCTAGCTATATTACTTCTTTTTCATGTTGTATGATATATGTGCTATCTTGATCGGCCATGTCATCTTTTAGATATGTTTCTTGCTTTAATGGTTATATGGTTGCTTTAGATGTACCCTAGATTTTGTGGAGATGGTTATCTTGGGTTGTCTTGGGTTTTCCGAACCATGTATGTGGAGTTCTTTAGGAAAAACCCCTCTCTCACTTTGTTGTTGAGAGGTGATCCTAGGGTCTCTTAAATCAAGGGTGAGATGAGCTTTGGTTGGTTAGCCGATATGAGATGATGATGGACCTCGTTGTTGCCCGATAGGTGATGGAAGTTGTGCAATACCCCTCTCTCACTTAATCATCTTGAGAGGTGAGCCAACTCTCTTGAACTTCTAGGGCTTCTTGGTGGCAGTCTTGGGGTTGAAGATGACCAACCCGTCATGGTCTTTGAGCTCTTGCACGATACCCCTTTATGGTGTTCTACCTGATATCCCCCTTCTAGAGTTGAACCTTGGGTGATATGCTAAGTGGTGTTCGACCCTTCTGACCGATATGAACCTTTTTCTTAGGTGGCATTTGTGGGCGTTATGACCTTGGCCGATGTGATGTTTGGTAGATATCTCTTCTTAGTGCCCTGGGTGACATGGGTGGGTTTTGGTGTTGCCCGATATGAGTCTTGCATGGTGAAACCCTGGTTGGACGATAGGCTACCTTGGGCGACATGGTGACGTTTGAGGGATGGCAGTAGTGTACCTTGGGTGATATGAGAGTCCCTTGGGTGCCATGTTGTGCTAGCCAAGAGGGTACTTGTTGGGTGGTATAGTTTTGGCCTTGGGCAACATGGTGATGATGGTTTCTCGATATGGAACCCTAACCCTAGTGGGTGATAGGGCATCTTGGCCGATGGGGTGGATGTGTTGTCTAACACACCCCTGGTCATGGCTACATGATATCCCCTTGCACCTAGTTGCACGATACACTTTTGGTCCATGTTAGTATGACATACCTTTAGATCTAGTTTGCCCGTTATCCCCTTGTACATGCGTGCATGTATGCTTGTGGCCGATATCCTTTGGGTGAGGGTTAGTGCCCTGCCCGCCACACCTTTGGTGAGGGTAGGCGACACCCATGGTGAGGGATGCGCCTAGCCTGGGAACTCTAGGTTGGTGAACCTTTTGTCTTGAGTCTGCATCTTTGGTTCATATGACTTTGAGATATGAAAGATAGGTTGTGACCAGTGATATGTTTGTTACCTAAGGTCATTGTTAAGTAAGATGGTAAGATTATGGTTATGCTCCCTAAATCTGAATGACATGATAATAATACTATGTTCTCTAAGATTTATTTTTGGTTGGCCAGTTATCTCTCTTGATATGCATTCTAACCATGTAGGTGTATCAAATGAATTCATAGCCAGGTAAGAACTATGAGGTGTATGTGTCTTACTGAACTATGATGTTCCTTGTTGATGAGATAACATGTCCAGTAGTATGATGAGAAAGGTCTGGTGACCTAATAAAGGTTGAGTGCCTGTTTGAGGTGTTATCCTCTATGATGAGATAAAGGATTGATATCCCATAATGATGTATGATGATGAAGCCTTAAGAGGCAGTGGCATTATGCGATGAGGGACTGAGATCCCATGGCAATGTGATAATGGCAGTTATAATGTGACATAATGTTATTTATGTTTTTCAACCTGGTTGCCTCAACAATTCACCTAAAATATACTAATTAATGACAGTGGAACATTTCATGTAGTTTTTCCCTGGCCATAGATCCATCACCGTCAGTAGCTGGTGATGGTGAAACGGGTTTATCCTGTGGGATTACCTGGAGCGCATATTGTTGAATATGTGGGGTTTCTCCTAGCCGAAAGTAGGAGGATTAGAGTGCAACTACAGTTGTGGACTCAAGATGTGTATAAGAGAATGGTAAACAAGCATGTGGCTCATTATGATAGAGCATGAATGTGTTCATGGCTCAAAGAGCACGGTGAACTGGCATGTGGCTCAAGTATACTAGCATCGTGACCTATACCAAGGTGGGCTAGATAAAAGGGTAGACTGTGTGAGCTAACCTTTTGGCTGAGTCCACTCAAGCAAGAGATTGCGGTCCTGCGTTAGTTATCGTGTACTGACCACAAAAAGGTGAGGTCGTGGAGTCTGGCTCTTCCATTGACCTTGTATGGCACCAGTTTTGGGCTTCGCAACCAAAGGTTGGATTTGAGCGGTACGGCTCACTTCCTCAGGGCATAATTAATCGTAATCCAGTTGTATAGTATATATTGCTTAAGGCAAAACACAGAACATTGGTTGAGGCCTTGCTTGTATAGTTTCCCTAGTTATACCTTGCAGTTATTTGTACATTCCTCATATCTTGTGATAAGTTCTTATAAAGCTTTTCTTTCCAATCATGCTCCATAAAGAAATATCTGGTTATATGCCTTCTGGATATCTTGGTATGTTGTTAATAAAGTTAAGCTCTTTTCAGTATGTTGCTTATATCAGTTACCTGCTTTATCTAAAGTTTTATAGTTTGGGTGGGAGTTATGTTTCTCGCTAGGACTGTGTGTCTCACCCCGTTGGTTTACAACCATTTTAGGTGATCGTGCTAGACGTGGTAGTGGTTGTGAGGTTGCGGCTGAGCACCAAGGCGAATAGTAGGAGGCAAGATATGGATATGTTGTTGTTCTGGTCGTTTTGTAGTAGAGTCCTAGAGTCATCCATGTACTCTCAAGTCCTTGGAGGTGTTTTGATGATGTTTCATGATGTATAGCTGATGTAGCTTTGTTTATCCTGTTGTTGGCATGGTATGGCCTGTTCTGTATATAAACATGTGGTGAACTCTTTGTGCCTATGTGATAGTTGGATCCTATGAACTATGGACATGTATCAAGGTTTATGTATGTTTATATAACATGTTTCTTTGCAAGATACGGATCTGGATGTAATAGTTTCTTTATTTATCTGCTTTCCAAAATCAATTTTAATTAACCCGTGTTTTTGGTAATATGTGGTTTATGGAAGTTCTGCATGTTTTTGTGTGGTATTTCATTGTCTGTGTGATAGTGGGATGTCACAATATGTTTTGGTATCATAGCTCTAGGTTCACTGAGTCTACAGGGATCTAGGACTAGGTTTGTGTCTGTTCTTGTGAGTTTTCTAGATTTTCTTACAATAAACTTTTGCCCCCAGCAGAAGATAAAGCTTAAAGATGTCTGGAAATCATGAAGAACATGATGTTGAGAGAAGTGATGTTGCATTTATTGATGGAGCACGAGTGCAGGCACATGAAGATCGGGTGCCTGAGGTCCCCCGGCTTGACCTGGACATTCTTGAAAACCCTGCATATCAGCATCTTATGGGGCAATTAATGGCTACAATGAATCTCATGGTGGAAAGATTGACAGTGCCTCCGCCAAGAGCACAAGCTCCACATGGTGAATCTTTAGGTATTGGGAAGACCTTTGAAAGGCTTCGGTGAGTCAGAACTTCGGATTATGTTGGAACGGCTGATCCAGCAGATGTAGATATGTGGCTAACAGGTCTTGAGAAGGCCTTCCAGATCCTTGACATCCAAGAAGCAGACAAAGTCAAGCACGTTGTCTACCTTCTGAAAGGTAGTGATGGCCACTGGTGGGCCATTGAGGAGGAGAAGCGGCCTAGAGAGGTGATAGTTTGGGATGTCTTCTGGTGGGAGTTCATGAGTCGATACTTCCGGAAGACCTATCTGTTTGAGAAGATCAACCAGCTTGAGCATCTGCACCAAGGATCGATGAGCATCACTGAGTATGAAGCCAAGTTTATGGACCTGCTGAGGTTTTGTCCTCACATGGCGGCAACATATGATGAGAGAATCAGGCGGTTTGAGAAAGGTCTGAGTGGTGAATTGACGACACATGTTGCTGCTTTAGAAAATCGAGAGTGGTTTGCCACGTTTGTGGAGTTTGTCTAAAGGATCAAATGGTCAGTCAAGGAGAAGAGGGAGACCATGTCCAAGAAAAAGTCTGCTTAGTTCACGAGGCAGAGGTTTGATGGCTTCAAGAAGCTGAGGTTTTCTGCACCTTCTGTGATGCAGGGTTCCAATGCACTGTCATAGTGGTCTCCGAGTACAGGAAGAGGGCGTGGGTTTTCGCCATCTAGAGCTCACAGAACAGCTTCAGTGGCAGTCATAGGGCCATCTAGGACATAGTTTGAAGACAGTTCATGCTATCTCCGTGGACAGACCGGGCATTTGAAGTCAAATTTCCCAAAGAGAGAAGTCGAAGTGACGCAGCAGCTGAGGTAGAACCAACAGGGGTCAGATAGACAGTAGTTTAGTGGTGCTAGAGGGTGAGGGCGTGGACAAGTGCCACAAGCAAGATCATCCGCTCAAGGAATCAAAGTATGTGGACAACAAGCAACGTCTTGATTCTATGCTATGAGTCAACCGGAAGTGATAGTTAACCCACGAGTGGTGGTAGGTCAGATGGAGTTATTTCATTCTGATTTGTCTTCTTCTTGCTTTATATCTATTTTGGTTGACTCGGGTGCTACACACTCTTTTATCGCTCATAGTATGCTTGATAGATGTCTTTTACCTGTTAGTTGTAAGAAAGATAGATTGTTGTTAGAAACCCCTCTTGATGGTTCCTCGATGCTTCGAAAAGTGTGTTTGTCATGTGTTCTATCTTTTTCAGGACAAAAGATACAAGTGGATCTTATACCACTTGATATGCATGGATTCGATGTAATCCTTGGGATGGATACCTTAGAGAAATATAAGGTTGTGTTGGACTGTGGTTCTAAGCAAGCGGTGTTTGCTGACAGTGGTGAGACGTGGATCTTCCAAGGAGATAGGAAGATTCTTCTGACGTGTTTGGTGTCAACTATGGTGGCGAAGAAGTTGTTGCGGCAAGGATTTAAGGCATTCTTAGCTCATGTTGTAGATACCAAAGCGAAGGGTCCTAACCTTGAGGAGGTGCCCATTGTTAGAGAATTTGTGGACGTGTTTCCCGATGCATTTCATGGTGTTCCCCCACCTCGAGAGATTGACTTTGAGATCAATATAGTGTCGGGGACACAACCAGTTGCTCGGACACCGTACAGGATGGCTCCAACTGAGATGGCAGAGCTAAAGAAGAAGTTACAGGAGTTGCTGGATAAAGGTTTTATCAGACCAAGCGCATCGTCGTGGGGTGCTCCAGTCCTGTTCGTAAAGAAGAAGGATGGATCGATGCATCCGTGCATAGGTTATCGGTAGTTGAACAAAGTTACGATAAAGAACAAGTATCATTTGTCGAGGATAGACGATCTATTTGATTAGTTGCGTGGTGCTACAGTGTCTCAAAGATCAATCTACGGTCTGGATATCATTAGTTGAGGATAAAGGATGATGACATACCAAAGTCTACTTTTAGGATGAGGTATGGTCACTTTGAGTTTGTAGCTATGCTGTTTGGACTAACCAATGCACCTGCTTCTTTCATGGACCTGATGAACATAGTGTTCTGTCCATTTTTAGACCAATTTGTTGTGGTCTTCATAGACGACATCTTGATCTATAGTCAAGACAGTCAACAGCATGAACAACACCTTCGACAAGTGTTGACTATCCTTCTCTAGCATCAGTTGTATGCCAAGTTCAGTAAGTGTGAGTTCTGGTTAAAGGAAGTAACTTTCTTGGGACATGTGATATCTACGGAAGGAGTTAGAGTGGATCCCAAGAAGGTGGATCAGTTGTAGAGTGGGAGCAACCGAAAATGTCGACTGAAGTTTGTAGTTTTCTAGGTTTAGCATGATACTACTGGAGGTTTATAAAGGACTTCAGTGTGATCACATTGTTGTTGACGAAGTTGACCAGGAAGGATGTACCTTTTGTTTGGGATGATCGTTGTTAATGACCTTTCAAAGCTTGAAGGAGAAGATGACTAGTGCTCCAATATTGGTATTTCCAGAGCCTAGGAAAGGCTATGTTGTTTTATTTGATGCTTCCAAGAAAGGTTTAGGATGTGTATTGATGCAAGAAGATCATGTGGTTTCTTTTTCTTCGCAACAACTTAAGAAACATGAGGAAAGTTATCTGACACATGATTTGGAGTTGGCAGCGGTGGTCCATGCATTGAAGATTTGGAGACACTATCTTTATGGGGAAGTGTGTTAGATCTTTACGGATCATAAAAACCTAAAGTATATCTTCTCGCAGAGTGAGTTGAACATGTGAAAACATCACTGGATGGAGCTGATCAGTGATTACGATTGCACCATCGAGTATCATCCTGGTAAGGCAAATGTGGTAGCTAGTGCGCTTAGCAAAAATCATTCTTCTCTTCCCACAAAGAAGGCACAGTTAAGTTCTTTGATATGCCATAGGCGGGATATGTTTGTCTCTTTATAACAGATGAATGTATAGTTGGAAGTATCTTTGTTGGTAGGACTGTTGGCACCCAGGTATATGGGGCCATATCCGATAATAGCACGTGTTGGCAAGGTAGCTTATAATTTAGAACTACCACCAGAGTTACACAGGTTACATCCAGTGTTCCATGTTAGTATGCTAAAGAAAAGTCATCCAGGCACAGAGACAGTGATACAACCGGTTGAGGTTGAGCTGGATGAAGATGTGACATATGAAGAAGGTCCAGTGATGATCCTCGACAGAAGAGCAAAGAAGCTGAAGAGGAAGGACATGGTTCTTGTGAAGGTTCTTTGGCATCATCATGGCATGGAGGAAGCCACCTGGGAGCTTGAGAAAGAGATGAGGATGAAGTATCCCTCGCTTTTCTCTTTGGATTTTGGGGGCGAAATCCTTTTGTAGGGGTTTATGGCTTGTAAGGACCTTGACCTCTGTTTTGGGCTTACCCTATTTGCTTTTCCTAAACCTTGTGTTGAGATGCTTGCTAATCACCTGAAGTTGTGATTAGGGTTTGTTGGTGCTTTGTTGAGAGGTTGAGGTGCAACTTGCAAATTACCTAAATTTTAGGGTTGGTGTGCAAGTTTGTCACCTTGAGGGATGTCCTTCTCTCTCCTTTCATCCTCTAGGGATGAGAGGATGGGTTGGGCTCATTGCTTGAGTAGCTTTGGGATTTTTTTAGCCTTGTTGGGCTTTGTTTTGCCTTGTTGAGCCTTGTTGAGGCTTGGTATCGGGCAAGGGTGAGTCGAGTGCCTTGTATCGGCCATGGTGTATCGGCCAGGAAGGTGTATCGGCCAAGGGTGTTGGTGGATGTATGGGGTTGCCATCTTGGGCGATACACACCCTCCACCCTAGCCTCATTTGTGTCACCATCTTGGGACAAGTGGCAGTTGCTTTTCTTAGTGGGTGGCAAGTCATGGACATGTGGTTTTGAGGGTGCTAGCATGTGGCATGACCCGAGGACAAGTGTACTAGGGTTGGGTGCCACCTTTCCATGCTCTCCTTCTTCACCCCTAAGTATATAATTGACCCTTCTTGCTTGCTAGCATCTCCTTTAGTTCCCTTAGTTACTTTACTTCTTCCTTGGTGGCCGATACACTTCCCCTTGGTGGAGCTTGGTGGTCGGTACTCTCTCTTTGTTGGGCGACATAGCTCTAGTCTCCTTCTTCCTCTAGTGGTGGCTAAACCCTAGAGAGTTCCTTGCTCCTTCTCCTCTTGTGGTGGTGCCTTGGAGCTTAGAGCTTGGTGCTAGGAGCTTAGAGCTTGAGGCGGGTTACATAACTCCTAACCCTAGCTATACTACTTCTTTTTCATGTTGCATGCTATATGTGCTATCTTGATCGGCCATGTCATCTTTTAGCTATGTTTCTTACTTTAATGGTTATATGGTTGCTTTAGATGTACCCTATATTTTGTGGAGATGGTTATCTTGGGTTGCCTTGGGTTGGTTGAACCATGGATGTGGAGTTCTTTAGGAAAAACCTCTCTCTCACTTTGTTGTTGAGAGGTGAGCTTAGGGTCTCCTAATTCAAGGGTGAGATGAGCTTTGGTTGGTTGGCCGATATGAGATGATGATGGACCTCGTTGTTGCCCGATAGGTGATGGAAGTTGTGCAATACCCCTCTCTCACTTAATTGTCTTGAGAGGTGAGCCAACTCTCTTAAACTTCTAGGGCTTCTTGGTGGTAATCTTGGGGTTGAAGATGACCAACCCATCATGGTCTTTGAGCTCTTGCATGATACCCCTTTATGGTGTTATGTCTAATATCCCCCTTCTAGAGTTGAACCTTGGGCGATATGCTAAGTGGTGTTTGACCCTTCTGACCGATATGAACCTTTGCCTTAGGTGGCGTTTGTGGGCATTATGCCCTTGGTCGATGTGATGTTTGGTAGATATCTCTTCTTTGTGCCATGGGAGACATGGGTTGGTTTTGGTGTTTCCTGATATGAGTCTTGTATGGTGAAACCCTAGTTGGACGATAGGCTACCTTGGGTGACATGGTGATGTTTGAGGGATAGCAGTAGTGTACCTTGGGCGATATGAGAGTCCCTTGGGCGCCATGTTGTGCTATCTAAGAGGATGCTTGTTGGGTGGTATGTTTTTGGCCTTGGGTGACATGGTGATGATGGTTTCCCGATATGGAACCCTAACCCTAGTGGGCGATAGGGTGTCTTAGCCGATGGGGTGGATGTGTTGCCTGACACACCCCTGGTCATGGTTGCATGATATCCCCTTGCACCTGGTTGCACGACACACTCTTGGTCCATGGCTGCACAACATACCTTTAGATCTAGTCTGTCTGTTATCCCCTTGTACATGGGTGCACGTATTCTTATGGCTGATATCCTTTAGGTGAGGGTTAGTGCCCTGCCCGCCACACCTTTGGTGAGGGTAGGCGACACCCTTGGTGAGGGATGCGCCTAGCCTAGGAACTCTATGTTGGTGAACCTTTTTTCTTGAGTCTGCATGTTTGGTTAAGATGACTTTGAGATATGAAAGATAGGTTGTGACCAGTGATATGTTTGTTACCTAAGGTCGTTATTAAGTAAGATGATAAGATAATGGTTATGCTCCCTAAATCCAAATGGCATCATAATAATACTATGTTCTCAAAGATTTATGTTTGGTGATCAAGTTATCTCTCTTGATATGCATTCTAACCATGTAGGTGTGTCAAATGAATTTATAGCCATGTAAGAACTATGAGGTGTATGTGTCTTACTGAACTATGATGTTCCTTGTTGATGAGATAACATGTCCAGTAGTATGATGAGAAAGGTTTGGTGACCTAATAAAGGTTGAGTGCCTGTTTGAGGTGTTATCCTCTATGATGAGATAAAGGACTGATATCCCATAATGATGTATGATGATGAAGCCTTAAGAGGTAGTGGCATTATGTGATGAGGGACTGAGATCCCATGGCAATGTGATAATGGTAGTTATAATGTGACACAATGTTGTTTATGTTTTATAACATGGTTGCCTCAACAATTCACCAAAAATATACTAATTAATGACAGTGGAACTTTTCATGTAGTTTTGCCCTGGCCATAGATCCATCATCCCCAGTAGCTGGTGATGGTGAAATGAGTTTATCCTGCGGGATTACCTGGAGCGCATATTGTTGAATATGCGGGGTTTCTCCTAACCAAAATTAGGAGTATTAGAGTGCAACTGCGGTTGTGGACTCAAGATGTGTATAAGAGCATGGTAAGCAAGCTCATGGCTCAGTATGATAGAGCATGAATGTGTTCATGGCTCAAGGAGCATGGTGAACGGGCATGTGGGTCAAGTATACTAGCGTCGTGACCTGTACCAAGGCAGGCTAGATAAAAGGGTAGACAACATGAGCTAACCCTATGGCTGAGGCCACTCAAGCAAGAGATGGTGGTCTTGCGTTAGTTATCATGCACTGACCACAAAAAGGTGAGGTCATGGAGTTTGGCTCTTCCATTGACCTTGTATGGCACCAGTTTTGGGCTTCACAGCGAAAGGTTGGATTTGAGCGGTACGGCTCACTTCCTCAGGGAATAATAAATCATAATCTAGCTGTATGGTATATATTGCTTAAGGCTAAACACGGAACATTGGTTGAGGCATTTCTTGTATAGTTGCCCTAGTTATATGTTGCAGTTATTTGTACATTCCTCATATCTTGTGATAAGTTCTTATAAAGCTTGTCTTGTCAATAATGTTCCATAAAGAAATATCTAGTTATATGTCTTCCGGATATCTTGGTATGTTGTTAATAAAGTTAAGCTCTTTTCAGTATGTTGTTTATATCAGTTACCTACTTTATCTAAAGTTTTATAGTTCAGTGGGGAGTTATGTTTCTTGATGGGATTGTGTGTCTCATCCCGCTGGTTTATAACCTTTTTCGGTGATCATGCTAGACGTGGTGGTGGTCGTGAGGTTGCGGCCGAGCACCAAGGAGAACAGTAGGAGGCAAGAGATAGATATGTTGTTGTTCTGGTCATTTTGTAGTAGAGTCCTAGATTCATCCCTGTACTCTCAGGTCCTTGGAGGTGTTTTGATGACGTTTCATGATGTATAGCTGATGTAGCTTTGTTTATCCTATTGTTGGCCTGGTATGGCATGTTCTGTATATAAACAAGTGGTGAACTCTTTGTTCTTATGTGATAGCTGGATCCTATGAACTATGGACATGTATCAAGGTTTATGTATGTTTGTATAACATGTTTCCTTGTAGGATAAGGATGTGGATGTAATAGTTTCTTTATTTATCTGCTTTCCGCAATCGGTTTTAATTAACCTGTATTTTTGGTAATATGTGGTTTATAGAAGTTCTGCACATTTTCGCGTGGCATTTCGTTGTCCGTGTGATAGCGACATGTCATAACTTTCTTGCTTGATGATAAAAATTCTTGTCTTAGTCAAGTAGATTCTCTTAAAATTGAAAATGCTAGCTTGCTTGACAAGATTAGATTTCTAGAAGCTCAACCTCTTATGCCTAGTTCTAATGAAGAGAATACTTTAATTGTTGATTCTCTCATGCATGATATTGATGTTCTTAAATCTGAAAACAAGGACAAAGATTTTGTCTTGCAAGGATTAGAATCTGAAAATGGTGTTTATCTTTCTAAGATTGCTTTGCTTGAAATAGAAAATGTCTCCTTGCTTGCTAAAATCAATGTGTTTGAATCTTGTTCTAGTTCTACTAGTAGAGAGAATAATGTTGCTGCTCTTCATATTGATAGATATTCTTATTTAACTAAAGCTCTTTGCTTAGAAAATGATCTTTTGCATGCTAGAGATAATATCAATAATTTTTATCTTCTACTATTTCTTCTCTTAGGCATGATAATGATAGTTTGATATCTTCTTTGCAAAGAATCTTAGTTGGTAAAAAGAATCTTAATGATATCATATACCATACTACTAAGAAAATCGGTAGACATGGTTTAGGGTATGATGGAAGTCAAAGGAACAAAAAACGTAAAGGACCTCCAATATTCCATTCAGAATCCTCTAGTTCCAAGACTATGGTTTTTGGTCATTATTATACTTGTTGTCCTTTTAGGAAAGCACCCAAGAGCAATAGGACCTGGGTTGCTAAGCCAACCCCTCCGGACCCAAAAACATGATTGGGGACCATTTTCATCTTTCTTCTTATAGGTATTTTGATAATGGATTGACTTGAGGTATTGAATTGCAAATTGACTTCTCAATCCACATGAAAGAAGAAAGGTGAGATGTGTAGATGGTGATAACAAGTGGAAAAAGGAATGGTAAGAACAAAGGTAAAGGTTTTCTTGCTTATAACCATTTCTAACTTGTTTTTGTCAAGTTAGTGTGAACTATGCAGGTGGTTTTTGAGTCAAAAGTGGTATTTTTGGGATTCTCTTCACACTCTTGCTCAAAAACTATTTCTAATGCTTTCATAGTGAATTACTAACTTGCTTACACGTTTGGATATGGCTTATATCTTTAGCATGCCTCTACATATATTTTTATGAAATATATGTGCCTTTTAACAGTAGCTTTGTCGATCGAGTTTGTTCTATTTGAAACTCAACTGATAGACACCAATGAGTGTTTCCAACAACTTTCATCGGTCGAGTTGTCAATACACATAACTCGACCGACAACACTGTGCATAGAATATACATTTGGCTTTTTGGATAAGAATTTCCCTCTCAACTAGATTTTCTCAACCAATAGCCTTATTCTTTGGCACTCTCATTTGGCACCTTTATTTATGCATATTGCAATGGTCTAAATTGCCTATTTTGCTTACAAATATATCTCTCTAATTGCTCTAAACTGGTATATCTATATCTTCCAATTACTTGCTTTGAGTTGTTTTGCATGTTTTGATGATGATCTCTTTGGATCTCTTGGTTGTGTCGTAAATTGCTTCCGTTGTGCTCTAATTTTCTACATCTAACTAGTTGCATATCTTGTTTGGATACAGCCTTGAGGTTCTTAGTGGTAATCATCTTTTGGTATTGATGCATACTTGTTAGTGAGTTATATCCTTTCATGCTTCTAAAATTGCATATCTCTTTGTTTGGATATATCTCTACATATACTCATAGCTTGCTTTATCTTGTGTATCTTTTGGTATCTCTTTCTATGATCTAGATCCTACCAGTAGTCCTAACTTGTGATATCATCTACTAGTAGTTCATATACATGTAGTTCTAGCCCTATTCATCAAGTGGTATTCAACTATATGCTATGCTTGTATCTTGTTTCAAACTTGCTCAAGCTTGTTCCTTGAATTGCATTTCTACTATCTTGAGTTGCTTGGATAACATTGTGATACAAGATACATAAAGCTACATTGTATGTAGAAATTGGAGTATTTTTTTTTCATGCAGCTTTTGCACCAGTTTCAGTTTTGGGTACAAGACTAGGGTTTTTTATGCAGAAACTACCTTCTGAGCAAGGCTCATCGCTATGCCATGAGCCCTGACACTTTTTGGGCAAATTTCATCATCTTGAGGGTCAAAATTGCGATTTATTGTTTTTCTGCAGCATTTTATCTTGCATTTTGGGTTGTTCAAGTGCATGTTTTAACTTGTTTTTCTTTCTTTGTTTAGACAAGCCCCTGTCTGTGCTCTTCTACTCTCCTTATATAACTTTCTCTTACCAAGTGGTGTTTCTTATTTTTTCATTCTCCCACTTTTTGAAATGACAAAGGGGGAGAAAGTTATGTCTTCTTTTGACAAAAGAGGGAGAAGGCATGTCTTACATGAGGAGGAGAAGCATGTCCATGTAAAGGAGAAGGTAAAGGGGGGAAGACATATATGTGTAGAATATATATGAGTAGAAGACATAATATTCTATCAATGTTATGAAAGCTAACCATGCAGGAGAAATAGCATCAATTGAGGGGGAGTATGAGAACTCCACTAGCATCGATTGAGGGGGAGCATATGAACTCAATTATATTGAAACCCCTAGGTTTCTCCAAAGGTATGACTTTACTTAAATGCTTTCAAAACATTTATGGAATGGCTTGGCATCTTCAAAAAGGGGGAGAATGTTGACTCAAGGTCTAAATTGAGTAAACCCTTGTTTTGATGATGACTAAATCATTCCACTTATTTGTATCTAATGTCTCTACTTGAATGATTTCAAATTACGTATAGACACACTCTAAATGCCCTAACTTGTGCATCTCAACTTGGAGAAAAGACAAGTCAAAGTCCATATAAGTGCACATTTTTGGAATATGATGTAAATCCATTAGAATCATGTTGTAAATCACTTGTAATGATTGTATGACTTGTAATTAAGCTTAGAAAATATCAAGAGCACTTAGATCGAATGTTTAAGCACTCAAAAGCCATTTCCCAAAATTCACATCAGGTTGTTCATTGGTCGAGTTGCAAACTCGACCGATCCTGATTGGATCTTGAAAATGACTTTTGATCAGTTGAGTTTACACTTCATAGAACTCGACCGATCCCTCTACTGACCAAAACTGATTTAAGTGAATCAGTCGAGTTACCCCAGGACAAACTCGACCGATGGCCTAAATTGGTCTTGTCTTTTAGTGGGATCGGTCGAGTTACCTTTATAGAAACTCGACCGATTGCACTATACGGAAAAGTGTAGAAAAGTGTTTCTAGCCATTGTGGAGTTGCAAAAATTTACCATTGTAAGCCACAAAATAGCTAGTTTTTGTTCTAAAGTGTTCACAAAGGCTAAGAGGCATCCCCAACTACAAATAGGACCTCTTGGGCTTCATTCCAAGGTTGAGCATTCAATGCAAAACTCTATGTGAGGTTCCTATTCTATAATTGAGTGCTTCCTACAGCCTCCTTTCTCTCTAAGCTTAATCACTTGCTACATTCATTAGAGTGAGTAGGAAATATGTAAGAGAGCTAGTACTACATGTATATCTCGTGAGGCTCTCACTTCCACCACATCCCTATCTCTCATTTCAACCATGAAGATGAAGGTTCTCTCTCTTGGCTAAGAGAGGTGAAGAAGAATAAGGGAAGGAGTCCCTTGGTGAAGATCAAGGATGAAGAGTTCGAGCAAGAGTGGGTAAGCCCTTGGTGAAGGTAGAAGACTCCTTGCTCAAGTGGGTAAGTTCTTGGTGGAAGCTTCTCTGAGTGAAGGTGAAGGCAAAGGCTAAAGATCCAAGAGGAGTGGCAAAGTCCTTGAAGGCAGAAGACTTGTGCTTGAGTGGGTAAGACCTTGGTGAAGGATGAAGACTCAAGCAAAGTGGGTAAGTCCTTGGTAAGGTGGATATCTCCTTGTACTTGGATGGATAAGTCCTTTGGTTGGTCATGTATTGTAAGTCTTATGAATGAATATAAGAGTGCAATGGTTAATAAATCCTAGAGGTTGACCTCTCTAGGTAGTGGACTGACTCACTTCTAGTTTGAAGTTTGGAACCACTCTACATAGCTTGTCACTTGGTGTATGTTCAATCTCTCTCTCCCTTACTATGCATGTTTTAGTTGCACTCAAACTTCCTATTTAGCAACCTATCTTTTGATATATCTTGAAGGTCTAATGAATTTTGTTTAAGTGAATTCAACTATATTCATCCCCCCTCTAGAGCATCCAATCACCCATCTAGGATCCAACACCTTATACTCCTACACAGACTAGGAACCCTGACCCTGACCCTCCTATAAATACACGGGTATTGGGGGCTTCTCAGACACAACAACTCAATTGCCTCTAACAATTGTTGTTCTCTTTGGTTGTGGTAACCAATAGAGAGCTCAAGCAAGTCCTACCTGATAAAAGGAGGGATAGTAAGGGAGAACAATTGTGAGAGAGCAAGTTGGTGACTAGTACACCAACGGGAGGGACAACTCCTTCCTATATGTTATAGCAGGACGACATGAGTTCTAGGAAGTCTGTGTGGACTTCCATAGAGGCGAGGAGGTGCCTGCCACTAGGAGGATAACATTAGATCAAGAGATGTTGCAGAAGTTGTCCCAATGCAACTAGAAGACAATTGCATGACTAATGCAATGAGGAATAGTCATTGGACTTGTTCCAGGACTAGGTATGAACTCGTTAAACCATCATTCCCATTACATAGTTGTTAATGCGATCTTTCTATTCTGGGAAATATGGATAGATGATTTTTTTTAGTTTGCTCCTCTATGCCCATATTTTACAACATTAAGTGCATTAACCATTGACATGTTCCCGCCATCATATTATCTAAAATTAGTATATGAATTAAACCATGAAATCCTTTTCTAATTTCCTTGATTATGGATATAATATATGTTGTATGGGTACAACTCATTTCCTGTCTACTGTGGTTTAGATTGATGACAAGATATCCATTCCATGAATATCAAGCCACCCTATCTATAGTTAGGTAAACATTATTTGTTCAAACTGCATGGACCTCATTATTCTATTCATGATCATAGTCCTTGCATTTGAAATTTATGTTCAAATGATGTGTTCTTCTTTCCATGGTTTCATTTTGTACAGTTTGTGTCAGCCTTTATGTTTTTTATGACTCCAATTCCATGTGAAGTGTACCAACTCACAACCATGTCAATGCATTGCATGGTTACATGAAAATTGTCAAGGGATAAGGCAATTGTGTACCCTGTTTGAATTTTTTTGGATGACTTTTGTATCAAATTTTAATATGAACATCTTTTTCAAGAATCATATTTGCATTTTTTTTAATTTCTAACCCATGATCTTCAAACCATGAGGAAGAAGACCCCAATATCAAGGGGTCTTAATTTGCTTTGTGTTTTATACTGGAAGTTGGTTTTAGCTTTTTAACATATTAGAAATTAGTTTATATGAGGTTTTTTTTGTTTGTGTAACTTCATGTTAACCACATGAGTCGGGTGTCATTTTTACAAGATGATACCATGATCTCATTCAACCATTGTAACATGTGAAACTAGAATTATGAATTGAATTATAGAACTTATTTATCCTTTCCCCGGTCCAACACATTCTATAAATGTTTAGTGAGGTACACCTCATTTAGTCTGAGACTAGTTTCCAATTCTATTGCATGATATCATTCCATGAATACCAGACTAACCCTATATGTTATGAGATTCAACCATTGTTTGTTTGGTTCCTTGGAACTCATTATGTTATTCAAAACCCTTGTCCTCACATTAGAAATTTCTACTATATATGTTATGTTCTTAGTTGCATGACTTCATCTAATATCATTCATGTTAGCCTCTCTTTGAAGCATTGTTTCTTGGCTTTGACTCCCGTGATCGCAACAACTCATGAAATCCATAACAATGCATTGAATGGGTCTAGTTCTCATATATGAATCCATGATTTAAGGGTGGGTTAGTTCCTTTGGATGAGATTCACTTTAGTATTTGATATTTCTTTTTCAAGAATCATATTTGACTTTCTTTTTTATTTCAACCATACCACATGCAAATCATGCACAACAGTCCACCATCGATTTTATTTGGTATGTGATTGTTTCTTATTTTACCTTGGTGTTTTGGTTTGTGTGCAAATGTGTGGGTGGGTGGGATTGGGGGGCATGTCTCTAGTCGAGTTGGTTGAGAGAGGTGGGAAGATGGTAGAGAAAGAGATAGATAAGTGATAATGATGTCACTTAGTATTTTGTTACTACCATCACCCACTAGTTGTCATTTTAATCATTTAGGAATTTAGATAGAAATGGTAATTTTACCCACTTGATGAGCGAAGGGGATGTCATTTGCTCACCGCTAGGAATTGGATCCATATTTGATCAAATAAATGAGATGCTTTAGAAACAGTTGTAATCCAAGTAGTCTCTGTCTTTTTGTGTCAACTCAACATTGTCTACTGGGCAGACAAATAAGACTACTGTCCTAAAATTGGATTATGGCTTGTTGTCGCTATGAAACTCATAACCCAAATATTTGTATCATTTCTTCTCCCCTAAGTTAGTATTCGACTTCATATTATATCTTGCCTTTTGTTCAATGGGGGCTTGTCTTTTATGCAATTCTCCAACTCATACAGCTCCTACCAGATTTAAGCGTATTAACCCTTGTACCCGGGGTACATCCCATATAGAAATATATGGATCGTCTTTCAAATAAGCTTAAGTATTCAACACTTTAGATTTATTCGTTATTTATACATAGTTTTCTTACATGGACATGTGGTTTCTCATCCCAAAAAGTTTAGTTTCTACATCTAAATCAAGGATTTCATATTGGGATACAAAAGTGGCTAGAGAAATATTGAATTTGTACCCATTTTTTGCATGCACCAACATATCATTCTTTCAAGTAACAAAATGCATGTGTCAAACACAAGTCAGTGTATTTTCTCTCTTTTGGCCTACAAGAGTGATTTGACAAATAGTAGGTGATGGTAGTGATAAAATAGTAAGTGATGTCATTGGCACATATCTCGCTCTCTCTCAACCAACTACCCACTTTTTATGGATCAACGAGACACCCCCATTTAGATCCATATATAGACAAATTAATAAGGGTGTGTTTAAATGCAATTGTAACCAAAGTATCCTCTATCTTTTTGTGTCAACTCAACATTGTTAGTGTTAACAAATGAAACTACTCAGCCTAAAATTATATTTCATTAGTGCATCCCATCACTGCAACAAATACCATAATATGAATGTTCCTATCATGCTTCTCCTCTAAATTAGGATAATATCGTTTTTCATATGTTCAATGGGGGCATGTATTGTATGCCAATCTCCAACTTGACAACTCCTACCTGATTTAGCCTTATTGACCTTCTAACAAACTTTTAATTGGATTAGCCTTGTACTCGGGACATACCCCATATAGAAATATCCACATTCTTTTACAAATAAGCTTGGGGCTTCAAAAGTAGCTTTCTCAATTATTTATACATATGCATCTTATATGGACATGTGATTTCCAGAAAAAAAAATCTACATCTAAATCAAGGATTTTATGTTGGAATACGGAACGATCAGAGCAATTCCAATTTTGTACTCCATTTTTGTGCATATACCAATGTATCACTTTCTAAGGTAACGAAATGCATGTATCTTACACAAGTCAGTGTGTTTTCTTTAACTCTTTGTAATTCTAAAGGTACTTTATTTCCATTATATTGCAAATCAATATATTGAAACATCGAAACTATATGGGCACCAATCTATACAAATTATGACAGCCATCTTCTACAACAACATTAAATACATTGATTATTCTTCTTTACCACCAATCAAAAATAATTTACTACATAAGAAGTTTGGCTAGGAAGAATCTCCTTTTTCTATGTCTGTTCGTGGAAGTTTTTGAAGAAATTGAGATTATAATCTTGAATTTAGGAAAGACTTTAACAACCTTCTAAGAACTTTTCCAGCAGGTGACTTTGGAATTGAATCTACAAAAACCACCTTCCTTACTTTCTTGAATGGGGCCACCTGCATTAAAAAGTTCATAATTTAGGAACGATGTACGCTGCCCTCCCCACTTTTCAATAAAATAAAAAGAAGTCCATTCCTCTTGTCATAACAACATTTTTTTTTGCATTTGTTTTGAATGAAGAACCTTGTGGTTTACAATTGTTTTCTTTCTCATATAACTCCATTCCCATGTGGGGAAAAGGCAAGGGTGTGTGTCAAAGATAATTGGAAAAACATTCACCTCTGACCTAGGTAATGAGTATACACAAGTGAATTTTTTTGCTATCGCTTCATTAATAGAAGGTGCCATACCGAGGCCAAGGTTATCTAAATTGCAAAATTTACTTGGAATTATGCCTAGAATGTTCTAGTAATTCATGTCACAATTCAGTAATATATCTACATTAGACATTCTTACAAATATTAGGGTTACTTGTGTAAGATGCATAACTAACTTTTCTTTAGTTGGATACCCATTATCTAAATGAAATGACTGGTTTTAAGGAAACAGACTAGCCCAAAATTATTGAGTGTAGCACCTAGGCAGTATATTCCACATAGTTGAAGTACCACTTGAGTTGTAATTGATGAAAAATCTATTATCTGATAGCATGATGACATTGATCGAGATGTGTGTATAGAGTCGATTTAAGATATATATTTTAACTCACATCCTCTAGTGAATTGACTTGAATAAAAGAAAAATAGTATGGAATTAATAATAGTTCTTTAAACAATTTGAAATTACATGGAGATTGTTGATTTATGGGATTGACGAAGTTCAAGGAACCAGTGAACTAGTAAATATTGAAAATGATTAACACTTGCTAAATGAGATCAAGAGGAAAAATAATTCTTAAACAAGTGCATGTTGTGTATAATGTGAAGGACAACTAAATAGCCAATACCTGCTTGCTGACATAATCCATTACATCATCAGAAGAAAGAAGGCTTCCCGCCTTCCTAACCACGAATGCTACTGGTATCTCTCCTGCAGCTTCATCTGGGGCGCTGAAAGAAAATGTAAACACAATTTTTAGGCTCTTGAGCACTGATAAAGATCCACCTAATATAAATGAGACGGACAATGAAAAAATACCATGTGACAGCAACATCAACAACTTCGGGGTGAGATATCAGTACAACTTCTAAATCAGCTGGTGCAATCTGCAACAGAGTACATATTAGTTGTTCAAGCCTTAACATCATGCTAATTTGATTTAACATATATTATTTATTTATTTGGGACATAACATTACAAGGTGAGCGCTTCACAAAATATAAAAAGCACTTACCCGAAGAAAAACCACCCAACAACAAGGATACTGGTAAAAAAACAACCTAGAATATGAATACAATAATAATGAAGATATATAATAGATTACCTGAAAACCCTTATATTTTATTATTTCCTTTAGACGATCCACTATAAATAAATATCCATCATGATCAAAATATGCAATGTCTCCTGTCCTGAGCCAGCCATCTTTAGTAACCGTTGATGAAGTTGCATCCTCATTATCAAGATACCCTGTTAGTAACATTTAAGTCAATTTCCTTTTAAGTTTGTAATAAAAAATATTGGGAAGAGATGACATTGCAATGTACCTTTGATATTGATATCTTATTACAAGGGTCATAGTCAACATTTCACAAGTTATCTAATAATTAACATTTATATTAATAAATACCATGGGGTCATTCCCACAAAAGAACCCAACTTTTGTTCAATTAAACCGTACTCCATGAAATTTTCAACCCATGATACATGAATTCCTTGCTATAAGGTTTATTTATCAAGTTCAATATGTTTTACCTTAAAAGTTGGGGATAATTTTCATTCCTAATAACAATTGAAGAATAGTGAGGAAACATGATAACAAAGAGAAAAGTCTACTTGAAAAAGACAAAAGAATATATAGATAGTCGTTAAGTTTACAAGCATGATTAAAAGAACTGTAAAATGGCTGACTTGTGCAACACAATTAGAAAGATGGCAAGCATGTGTTCATGAGAATAGATTTTTAAACTCCTTGTCTCAAAATAAAAACATTTATACATGTTTTGTGATCATTAATGAATGAATCCAAGACTCCAATGAAGAAAATGTAGGTACCTTTCATGATCCCAGGTCCCCGTAGCAATAATTCACCCTTGTGATCCGGTGGCAAACAACTACCCGTGCTCCAATCTACAACTTTTGCTTGCATATTGGGAGCTAGGAGCCCAACAGACATGTACTTCTTTTTCAATTTAGTATTGAAGCCACGAGTTCCTACTGCAGTACTTTCTGTCAAACCATAACCCTAAAATAGAAGTACCAATGTAAAACCTTATGTCAATTCAGTTCTTATGGAAAGTAATTGATTGTAAATTAAGTAGCATATCAAGAGACCGGAACGATCTAGAATATGATGGATTAATCCCACCTCACAATCATATATTATGTAATTGGTTTTGAGAGGTTGAAGAAAGATTTATGAGAGCTTAGCAGCCCAGTATTCCTAAAACTAGGAGTATGTCACCCAGGAGTAAGTTCAAATTAGGGTTTAGCGTGTCTAATACATAAATTGAATTTCTCATATGCTAATTTTAATCAAAGGTGAGGATTGGGCATGTACAACGTGACTGTAAACTAGTAAGTATGTGAGGAATATGTACATACACTAATTCCAATTCTATGTTAACATTTTAAAAAACATTATATCAATATTCAAAACAGTATACGTTCATGTAAGTTTTAAGATTAATAGAATAAGAAAGCATGTTTCACGAAATATCACAAGTCAACACATAATTTTGTTGATTTTTTTTACTTCAAGACATGTTAGGTTGTGTAAGAATATTTTATGTATACATTACATACTTTCATTATTAGTTTAAAATGTAGGCATGGATTATAGTTTGGTTAGTAGATTGAATCGTGAACATTAACACATTGGTTTCGTCACATGTTTTTGCTAGAATTTGGATCCCAGCTCAATATTTTAGCATGTTGCACTAATGGAACTGAGAAATTAAGTTCCATAGGCCAATGTCAACTTAGAAATGGAGATTATGTAAAGATTGGGTCATGAAGTAAACTACTCGAGATAGAGAAGCCCTTCAAACCACTTTCATGTAGACTAAACTATTGTGTACCCCAAATTATGAACTTAAAGGTAACTGCAAAAAGAGATGTCAATTTGATTAAATCAAGTCTACGGTAAAAATCGAGTCTATCCCCGGAGAAATGAACTATACATAGGCTAAGAAATGTGAACAATATCTAATCGGGGGTACATGAATATGGAATCCCTACTTGAACCAAAAAAATTATACAAGGGAGGGGCATCTCCTTTTAGTGTCCAACTTAAATTAGTAAGGAAATATCGGCTTATTTTCAGTTTAATTTACTTCAAACATAGGCCTGGTTGAGGAAACTTACGTCTGGTAGGACAATCACAGTATGGATCATGCTTATCTGATGTTAGCTTTATGTCACTTTAAGTATTATTTGATTCAGGACAGACCAATCAGGGTTTATTATTTGGATTTTTCTGGTCAGTTTAATTTGGCTTGCTCTATAGATCAATAGAACTATTTTTTGGTACTACAATTAAAAAAACTTTAAAGGCTCTGTAGTCGATGAGCTTATCAATAAACATATGAATCCTCCAATTTGTTTGAATCTCTGCATATTTTACATTAGAAAATGATTCAAGAAATGTCCTCGTATGCTGCCACCACATCTCTATAGATCAATAGAACTATTTTTCTATAGTTGCACGCAAGATAAAATCCTCGTCGCTGAGAACAGAGCAAGGTGCTGCGGTTTCAGCCCGTTCAGGTGCGGCCGGAGGTGGCGTATTAGCCCGTTCAGGTGCTGCGTTTTCAGCCCGTTCAGCTGCGGCCGGAGGCTGAACGGATGACGGACGCTGCATGATCTAAGCTACCCAAGCCAGGGTAGCAGTTAAAACCCTCTAGAGGAACTCGGCCGTTTGCTGTTCCTAAGCGGTCTTGGGCGCAATTGGCCGCCTAGGCCGTTTGCTGTTCCTAAGCCATGGATTCTATTTTTGATAAAAGGAATCGCATAAGAATTGCAAGAGTTATTCGGCTGGGAGGAAATTGTTTACACTACAGACCTAAAAAGCACACTAGACCACCTACTCGTAATAGTTTGGTCCAGTCTGTTTTGTGTACTGTTATATGTACTATTGCTCACACTAGAGTTTCTAAAACGGGCATACCATGGACAGCCCACACTCTACTAACACTTTTCTTGGTGGGCCAGTTTGTTTTTTTTTACTGTTATATGTATTATTGCTCACACTAGAGTTTCTAAAACGGGCATAATGATAGTATTTTCTTATCTAAATTCATTAGCACTAATTGCGTGTATTTTGCGGAATGTTATGTATATCAATGTATTCCGATGTGTACAGTAGAAAAGAAATCCATTAGGGGGCCGTGCGGCTCTTGCTTTTGTTAATCCCTGCAGTTATAAACATAGGTCATACATCAATCTGGAGCAGTAAATAAAGGAGGGAAGTGATCCAGCTGTAAAAATTAGAGGAAGAATATGTCGTAACGATGACCAAGATGCTGGATGTGTGGCGTGATTGATAAATTTCGTTTATTTGTTCTGTTTACCATAACAGAAGATTTGAACTACATAAACTGTCTAATTTAACTTATTACACTTAAGTGCTAGTATTTGTGAGGACGCGGCCCAAACGGCCCCATTGAAATAGTTATTGTGTGATTAATAGGCTGATGGGTTAAACAACTTTGTAATACAATACATACTCATAGCAAATACAAGATCACGACTGACAGAGGAATCACCTTTCTCAGGGGTACAAATCTGCTGTCCAAAGGACTTTCTCCTAACGTGACACTTTTAACCTTCACCATATTCACTCCTTTTGAACTTTTATGGGGATGAGTTTTTAGGTGAGTACATGACAAGGATTGTTCGGGACAAAACCAAGACAACAAAATTACGACAGCAGATTCGAAGGCCATCATGACCTTCAACCTGGTATATTTGCAAGTTCATGTGCCGTGCATGGGGTCTTTTATTTTATTCAGATTTTGTAAAATCAACGCCTAGAACATTTTTTACTCCGTTTCTTTTGTGTAGACGTACGATCTACATCTTGTTTCTGTGATGTAACTAAGGCAGCGTTTGGCGTGCCGTTCTGACGCCGGCACGGCAAACAAATCGGCTGGGATATTTTACCGCGTGTTTGTTTAACGGTTTATAAGATAATTAAGATACCGTACAAACTAATTAACCCGATAATCTTCCGATAATGTGCCGGCTCAAATCCTTGCGGCAGAAAGTAAGATAATCTATCGAGGGCATCAATTTCCTGGAGTGCCCTTCCTTATTTATTTCATTGGAGAAAAGTTCAGGCATTTACGGTTGCTCCTCGGTCTTTGCTTTGAGGATGACTTTTCTCCAACAATAAGCCAAGCATCTTTGTCCCAGGTAACTTTATTTGATTTTGCAGCAACAACATTAATTCTTTATTTGCGCAGTAATTTTCTGTGACTATTTCGATACTATGTGGATATCGTGTATGCATAAGGCGGGGCATAATAGACTTTTACTCAGATAAAAACGGATTACTTACCTGTGCACCAAACACTAAATATTTTATTTTCAGGTTTAGTTGTCTTTACACCAAACAACAGTTATCTTAAACAGAATTAACATACCTCCGGTCAATTTATCCATGGCAACTTAATTTATCACAACGGCGTCCCAAACACTGCCTAAATCTAAACGGCCGGCCCATTCACGATTCATCCCAACCAAAAAAAGTCTAACATAGTTTAAAAAGGGAGGACAAACATAGTTTAAAAAGGGAGGACAAAACACCAGGAAATAGAATCAACTTTGTGAAGTTACGGTCCCATTCATTCCAACCCGAAACCTACTTCTCCACACGTCATGCATTCTAATGTGATTGCAAGGGAGGACAATACCAGAAAATAGAGTAGGTTGTGCTTTGTTTGCTGCCCCCAACAAGTCAACAACGCATGCCCTACAAAAATCCAGCTAGGGACACGACTTGCAACTATTTGACCTTGATGTTCCGTTTTTTCATCAATATTAGCGGACGTCTGCCATGTAAATGACTGATAGATAGATCCATAGTTGAGATTCTTAATGAACTGATCGCATCTCGTCCAATAGCTTAGTCCCATTGTTTACGGAGCTCCTCCAATAGCTTAGTTCCACTATTCATGGATCTCGTCCAACAGCAATATCTAAGCGTTGGAAGCGTTCCTACATCTTTCACGTGCCTGATATCTGCCAATGCGTCAGGTATGTTTATATAACAGAAAGAAACTCTGATAGGTTATATCTGGATTGATTATGAATCCTCGGATAACATTGCTAGCCTAGTCTCCAGGTTTTATTGGATCTTAACGAGGCTTGAATCCCGGTCAGTACAACATCAGCTTATTTGACCATCTAATAGGACTGTCTATATTGCTTATAATTCCTCCAATAACGAGGCATCTCTGAATCGTGGCGTGTAACTTCATTTTAAGTGACAGGGAAGCTACACCACTCCATGCTACAGCAAGCTAACGGGCCAGGGAAACCGGTAAAGATCCGTGCTTTATCAAAAATCCACTTCTTGTGAATTTATTGATGGGTCTGGGAGTTCTTTCGGATCTCCTAACTACAAAAATAAATCAGTTTTTTCTTGTTTACCACATCCTCTTTGACGATGTTCCATTAACCCATCAGTTATAGTTTATCTTGATCAGCCATCTATAACTTTACACACCGTAAAAAAATAACGGCTTTGCTCGTTTTTTTACGGGTTTTTAATTTTTTGTGATCTTGGTTGTGGATCTGCTTATTTCTCTCTTGTATTTTTTTAATAAATATGTTAGTCATAGAATAATCATAGAGTAACAGTGTCAAAAGTCCTATATAGACCTGTCAAACTGGGTCAAAATCTGCGGGCACCCATAGGTCGACCCGTTTAAGTTGAGTTTGGGTGATGAAATTTGCCACCCGCTGGAAATTACCCAAACTCATACCCACCCACTTATTCAGTGGGTTTCGCGGGTGACCCGCATAATTCAATCACTTATATAAAAATAAATATAATGATACACTAGTACTTAGAATAAATAAAATGATCTACTACTAACCATTAACACAGTTAAGGAGTTCCAATTCAAACTCAAATTTGTCCAACAAGATTTGATATGAGAGAGAGATTGGGGAAATAAATTCAACATCGACTACATTATCTAATTGTTCTATCAAACTTACCCTAGTTTAGTGAACCTAAACATACATTAGAGGATTTTAATTGTACATTAGAGAATTTTATCTAAAAATATGTATGTGTTTTAATGGTTGTAAAAATATAACATATATTTTTTAAAGTGACAAACTTATGTAGTTGGTTGTTCTTATGCTATATTTCACATAAAAATACTAGCAAATTGTCTTCTTTTACCGTTACACTAACAATTTACAAAATATTTGTGTATTGGACACATATTATATGGGCACCCACGGGTGACCCGCAACCCATTGGGTCGGGTATGGATTTGTGTTTCTTTGACCCGTTTAGAATTGCATCTTTTTGACCCGCACCCGCGAGACCCAAACCCGCAACGACCCAACCCAAACCCAACCCACCCACCCGTTTGACAGGCCTAGTCCTATATTTTATGGTTCTCCTCTAATTAGACTACAGATAAATGTCTAATATCTTTTTTTATTTAGTCAGTTTCGGGTCCGGCTCTACTGTATAAAAACTCCGACCAATATCATTGTTTAGGATCCGTCTAAGTCATATAATATTCAAGTCAATGCAAAACAGCTCCTCTCAAAACCGTTTGTGAACTCAATTATTTCCAAAATGCTTAGCTCAAAATCGAACTTGGTTTTATAAATTAAGACCTAGAATAAAAAAAATCATCTTACCTAGCACTGAATTTGAATGGTATAGTCTTTTTTCTGTTAGATATTATAATTAACTCTTTGTATTCTCACTGTAACCAGATTTCTGTATTTTTTTTAATACGAGGCCGACCCCAAATGACAAAATCCAAACCATTATTTGAATTAGGTTGTCAAAGACAAACAATCGAGAGCCAACCCTCCCTTTTTATGATCTTTTTCGTTAATTTGTTTTTTTTTCGTTTTAATTTTTTTTTGTCCTTATAGTATGGCAAAGTAATCGGCTATCTGAGTTTCACCACATCTATTTCATTTCATGTCACCTTCAAATATCGCATGGTCTGATTTAAGATATGACAAATATCATCATCTACAGTCGGTACTAGGTCAGATAACTTCCAGATCAGCTACCCAACTCAAAACCTATAACAAATAATTTCTTCTGCTTATAAAGTTGTAAACTAAAAATCAAACTTAGTTTACAACATCGGAACCACAATATATCTCATAGCATTCAATCCGGAACTGATCCATATTCTATAATTTAAGGACAAAATGTATGTTTCAGATCACTATATTCCGGCTTAATATGAATTCTCGTTAAGTACTTTCCAAACGAGTAGGAAGAACTTGTGAATCAATTTTTCAAATAGAATTTGATATTGAATTTGGAATATGTTAAATGGGTTGGTTCCCGGTTCTGACATTGAAGTCCAAATTACAGCCAAGGGGTTTAGATTTTTGTAAATGCAGATCAAGTTGACGAAGTAAGACAGTCTAAGTCATATTGTAGATGACAACTTATTGACGGGCTATTTTGTATTGGTCTCGATGCTGTCCGGCTCAGCAGGACGTAAGACAATAGTATATGTGGGATTTTTTTTAACTGACAGAATAATAAAGTTTATTATATATAAAAACATAGAAAGAAATCAGCAAACAAAATAACAAAAAATAAAGAAGACGTATATGGAAAAGCAACGAACGGTTCGAAGTACCAAACCCGTTAGATTCTTGACAGTTAGTTAAAATCAAAAATTCTATTTGAAATATCAACTGAAGATAGGGGACTTATAGTGTCAAAAACAAACAAAAAAAATACCAGCGCCCATTTATCCTCGTATCTAAGAATGACAACAAAAATATAAAATACAAGTAACAGATAGAGTTTTCATCAATTCACCTGAATCAAATCCACGTGAGGGAAGCTCTCCAGGAACTTCCGCAGCACTTCCGGGCTGATAGGTGCCGCACCACTGGATACCTGCTTGAGAGAGCTGAGTCGGCACCCCGCGGGATCCGCACTCAGGAGAGTCGCCCACACGGGAGGCACAGTCGGGAAGTGCGTCACCCCGTACTTCTCGATGGCCCTGACGGCCCCCTCGGCGTCGAACCTGCGCATGACCACCACCGTGGAGCCCAGCGAGAACAGCCCGCCGGCGGCGAACAGCGCGAGGCCGTAGACGTGGAACATGGGCACCACGTCCAGGTACACGTTCTCACACGCGTTTTCGCCGGCGTACTGCGACGCCTCGAACCGGACGAACAGCTCAACCACGGCGATGAGGTTGCGGTGGGTCAGCGCCACCCGCTTGCTGGGGCCCGTCGTGCCGGAGGAGCAGAGCAGCGCTGCGACGTCGTCCTGCCTCACCATCGGCAGAGGAAGCGGCAGCGAACCAGTGACGTCGTGGAATAGGATGGCGTGGAATTCGGAGAACACAACGGGGTCGAAGTGCGCGGACTCGGGGATATTCACCACCCTCAGGGAATCAGCGCCGAAAAGCTTGCGCGCATTGCCTGGCAAAACAAACGCAAGAACCGCCCGGGTAGCTCTAGCGTGTCCTAGGACCTCCTGGGCAGTACTCAGCGGGCTTACAGGGCATGCGACGGCACCGGCGGCGAGAGTGCCTAGGAAGACGACGGGGAAGAGCACGGTGTTGGGTGAGAGGATCAGGACCACGTCACCGGGCCGGACCCCTGCCTGTCGGAGCCCCAAGGCAAATGACCGTACGCGGGACCGGAGCTCCGTGTACGACAGAGTCGACCCGTCATTGGCGTCGACAAGGGCGGTCGTGCCGCCGTGGTGGTAAGAGAACACGTGCGTCGGAAGGTCGAGATATGGCGACGATGGGAGAGAGATCGACGGGTGCTTGCTGCTGTAGATGCCGGTCTCCGGGGAAAACCAGGGAGGTGTCTCCATTGGGGTCGGAATGGGAGAAGGAGGAAACGTGGGGGAAGGGTGGTGATGGACGAGGTGGCTTGGCGGCACAGCGACTGCTCCTGCCATTTCTTTCGTTATGGCGGCGTGCAGGGACGGTACTGAACGATAGTCGCGTAGGCGGCACTCTATGGATCGGTTGGACCAGGTGTGGTGTTTCGATGGAGGGAGAGGGGGAATAAATATAGCTTTGCTGCGTGGTGTGAACCTCCACTCAAAAGATTCCCATATTTTCAATTCGGTATCTCTTTGATCGTCTTCGGTTTAGTCGCGCGCCAGTTCGGTAAGGAGTTGCATAATTGTATCGTTTGAAGAATATCGGATAGACTACTACTACTGGCCATTACCGGGGGTGCATTTTATGCCACAATCAGTCGTTAATCAAGTGTTAAATCTATTTTTCAAATCAAGAAAAAATCTAATCGCCCGTTTCAGTACCATGTTGGGCGACTGCACCTACCACGGATTTTTGGAGAAAAAGAATATTTTTTTATAACAAAAATGATCATTCTATTCATCCTGTTGCTGAAGATCAAACTTGAGACATGTTGATAAGAAACCACCGGGCGTCCTCTGTTAGACGAAGGAGAGTACTCAATGGTAGGCGTTAGGCACTTCCTTTTCCCGAATAATCAGGTGAATTTATAATTTAGTCTCAAATGAGTTCCGGAGGAAATTCATTTGCTATTATCGGGTCTAGGTTGCACATCTCATGCTTTGTATAGAGGGAAATTATTTAGACTATAAATTCTATAACACTTTCGAGCACACATATTTCACGAACATGCCGAGCAAACCTTTTTTAGTACATTGTTTCATGATTCTCAAACGTGCATAACTTGTGGTTGAAGAGATGTGTTGTAATCTATATTATAGAAAACAACCAGTTTTGGATTTGTCGTGAATTTTTTCCTAACACTTTTATAAATTGCAAACATGTCCTTCGTATCTAAGAAAGTCGGTCCATAGAGGGGTTGAATGCAATATTCTTTATTATTTTTCAAAATTACATATAGGGTTATCAACATTTGTCCAAATTTGTGATCTGATTGTGTCCGACCCAAAAAAACTGGGATTGGATTTTGGTTATAACATTTCGGGTCAGTTCCGGGTTTAAGATGACATGTCCAAAACTAAACCGGGTCGGTTCTGGGTTTAGAGACCGGACAAAACCAGACTCTAAATACTTACTTTTATACCTATATTTTAGGGATGTAGGCTATATTTTGAAGTGATATATGTTTTTTTTTATTTAGTATATGTAATATTGCAGCATATTTTAGTTGTTTGATGTGATATATGTGTTGTTTATATAGTATTGTGATATCCCTATTGTGTTAGATTTTACTTATCTGTTAGGAAACACTGATGATTACTTTTATTATACAAATGTTGTTATGAAACGATATAAATGTTGTTTTAGTATGATATAGTCATCTCGATTGGTTGGATGTACTATATTTTGACATGAATATGTGTTGTTTTGGTATGCTATAGGTGATGTTAATGTGGTATATGTATTTTTTTAGTATTATATATGTGATGTTGCACTTGTATCGAAATTTTCTTGTCTTAAGGTGATATAAATATTTTACTATTGGTATTATCTTTTCTAATATAAGGGAAAAAATATTACAATTATTTCATATTATATGAGTAATTGACATCTTTGGAAGTTTATTTAGATAATAATATAATTTACAATTTTGTAGGTAACTCTTTGTGAAAATGTTTTTTTAAATCATCATCAAATCCAGGTTAAGATATATGTACTTTTGGGATGTAGGCTATATTTTGAAGTGATATATGTACTTTTTTATTTAGTATATGTAATATTGCAACATATTTTAGTTGTTTTATGTGATATATGTGATGTTTAAATAGTATTGTGATATCCCTATTGTGTTAGATTTTACTTATCTATTAGGAAACACTGATGATGACTTTTATTATACAAATGTTGTTATGAAACGATATAAATGTTGTTTTAGTATGATATAGTCATCTCGATTGATTGGATGTACTATATTTTGACATAAATATGTGTTGTTTTGGTATGCTATAGGTGATGTTAATGTGGTATATGCATTTTTTTAGTATGATATATGAGATGTTGCACTTGTGTCGAAATTTTCTTGTGTTAAGGTGATATTAATATTTTACTATTGGTATTATCTTTTCTAATATAAGCAAAAAAAATATTACAATTATTTTATATTATATGAGTAATTGACATCTTTGGTAGTTTATTTAGATAATAATATAATTTACAATTTTGTAGGTAACTCTATGTGAAAATATATATTTTTAAATCATCATCAAATCCGGGTTAGGGTTTGGTTCTGGGCTTACATTTTCCGATCCGATTCGGTTTCAGGTTAACAGATACGAATAAAATCTGGGTCTGGATTCAGATTTGAATTTGCCAGTCAAACAATCCGGACAAGATTTTTTTTACCCTGAATCAACCCGAACCCGATTTTTTGACACCCCTAATTACATATTGGTTTGTTTGTGTGTACACCACACTTTTGTTTTTAATTTTTTAAATTATATATTATATTAGGAGACTCATCCATACAATATAAGAAAGCCCATAGAGGAAGTTGGCTGCAATTTGCTTCATTATTTTTTGAAATTACATATTAGTCCATATGCGTACACCACACTTTTGTCTTTAATACTATATAAAATAAGCCGTTTTGGATTAGTCTTGCAATCTTTTCCAACACTTTTATAAATTGCAAACGTATCCTTTATACTTGAAAAAGTCCGTCCATAGAGGGGTTGAATGCAACTTTATCAATTAATTTTTTAATTAAATATTGGTCTCTTTGTGTGTACACCACACTTTTGTTTTTAATTTTTTGAAATTATATATTATATTAGGAGACTCATCTATACTATATAAGAAAGTTGGTGGAGGGGGTTGGGTGCAATTTCCTCCATTATTTTTTGAAATTACATATTGATCCCTATATACGAACACCACACTTTTATCTTTAATTTTTTAAATTATATATTATATTAGGAGACTCATCTATACTATATAAGAAATACTAGGGCTTGGTTGCAAATTTTTTCTTTTATTTTTTTAAATTACATATGGGTCCTTATTTGTACATTACACTTTTGTCTTTTATTTTTTAAATTATATATTATATTAAGAGACTCATCTATACTAAAGGCTAATTTGGTTGGGTGTAAAATATTTTCACACTGAAACTTTCAAAATAGGAATTAAAACCTAACGAATTCAATCTGCAATGAAATAGTTTGGTTGGAACACAGACTATGTTGGTGCAATGGTTGCGTCTGCTTGCTTTGAGAATGAGGTCGTGGGTTTGAATCATTGTTGTGATGTGTTTTATTTTTTGACCTTTTTTTTATTAGTTGGTTTGTTTTAGTTTGGTTGGGTGTTGTTTGTGTCTTCGTTTAACAACATGTAGAAGCCAGCAACCTGATAACTGCAGATTACACATAGTCTTCAGATAAAAAAGCGTGTTGGGCAACATGGAAAGTGAAGCACACACTAAAACGGCTCAGTTGCTTTTCAACAATTTTGTACATACTTCATGTTGAGGTTGTGGTTTGAATTCTCATCATGAACTGTAAGGACACTAAACCAAACAAAAGGAAATTTAAAATTGTGACACCTTGTCACGCTAAATAAGATTACTCAAAATACAAAACATGATCAACTACTAATTAATCACATAGTCAAAAATGTGGAATAATTAAAACCAATTCCAATAATGTAAATAAACTCTAGAACATTTACAAAAGGTCCATCATTCCATTCTCATATACTGTAACAAATATTTACATATGGGTCCAAAGACCTCAGTCACATCCTGCATACAAAAGATATTTCACATGTACATGTCATATATTTACAAACATTGGCATACTAACAAAATCTCATGTCGATACGAGTATATCATCTAGAAAACACATCCCATACCCGGACCTGAGAGTACAGGGACGACACTAGGACTCTACTACTAACATCTACAACTAACCAATCTTTAGAATCTATTGATCACCAGGTTGATTCTCTTCCACAGTGTGACCTCGACCTCGTTGCCCGCGACCACCTAAAAAAAATGTGGTGACCCACAGGTAAGACACAGTCCCAGTGAGAGATATAACTCTCTCCAACATATACTGATTATAATATATTAATTAACAGTAAATACATTGAGCAGTTAGGGTATTGAATAAGCAATATGAACAAATTGAATAGTTTAAGCATACTAAGCAGTTAAGAAAATAAGTTGTAACATCAAGTAGAATTACACAATTTTCATAAGTCTGCATCATGTAAGAAATGTGTAGTGTAAATACAAGACAAGGGTTAATCAACCAATGTGATATGTATTAAACCCTAGCAATTATACTACACGGTTGGTATTATATCTTTTATTATTATGCCCTAGGGAGTTTGAGTCGTACCACTCAAAGTCCAACTGACCACTACGAAGTGTTATTCAGTTCCGTATAAGATCTAGGAGTGTCGGTATCCTGAGATCTCTTCCTCTCGGGTAGTACGAGTAAACTGTAGTGACATACCAGTTAAACTACCAATAGTGACATATAGTCAACTGATAACAACTAATCCGTACTTGGTACAAGTTACGACACTAGAAAATAGGGTATACAAAACCCTTTAATCTGAGGTACAACCACAATTGTCCTCAATCACATCAAATGTCAGAGGCATGACCATAGCCATCCTCCATAACCTACAATTGTGGATGACAAGGATATATCCTCAACTTGTCACCCCCACATACTCAACAGTATGCGCTTCGAGTTTCCCTCGGGAATACTCGTTTCACCATCCAGTAAGTTCTGACACTGAAGATGGCTCTACGGCACATGGCTCTACATGATTAAGGTTACACTTGATTAATTATTGTCAATTGAATGCATTAAGGCTTTATCATACAAGTGGACATTCAAACCCTAATTTTTTTCTAATAAGAGTATATGTATAACAACTTTAAAAGATATAAAACATTTGAGATATAAATCTTAATCACATTACCACATGCTATCATTCATTACAAATTAATGGACCACACTTATCATCATACTATTACAAGATACTAATATCTTATCACAAGTTCCAGGGTTTTAACCCTTATTAGAACATGATGAGGATTTCACCTCAATCATGGATTCAAACATGCCCAAAGGTCGTTAAGATCATCACATTATTCATAGTAAGGTTATCATCATCATTCCATGCCTTAAACAAGGCTCAAAAGATCATTAGCACATATATGTCCATAGATATTAACATGGCAAGGCACTATGATATTCAAATTGTACTACACTGTGGTTTCAATACAAAAAGAGTGTAATTCATTATCACATTAATCATTCAAGAGGTCTGCTTATAACCAATCAACATCATATACTTACATTAAGGTTAGGTATAACAAGCTAGACCACATGGGAGTTACACATCCACTTATTATAGTGATTTATCAAATATAACTATATAATGGCAAAGGTAAGACTACAAATTAATGGTATTGAACCATCGAATTATCATCACTAGGACCCACATATAATACCATGTGATTTATTCAAATCCATTGGATGTTAAAGCATCCAATATTATTCATTGGATCAGGTTCATTGTTCAAGGTTATCAATTGAAGTATAGGTCAAACCATTAGATCAATTGAACCAAGGCACCATTGGTTCAAGGTTTAGCCAAATCTACAATTACATTCTTAACTCATCATATATGGTGATGACCTGATCCACCATTAATTTTGATCATTAGATCACCATTGGTTATTAGATCAGTAACACATTCAGTTAACACCATCAAATATTAAGCTAATGTCATCATTGATTGATGACATCATTAGAATACTTAGTAAATGATAATTAAATGTCTAATTGAGCCAAAACCTGACCTAAGGGGGTGACCATAGGTTGTCACCATAAATTTGAAACCCTTTATCATGAACATCAGTTGCCAAGATAGCAACACCATTGGTTATTGAATGGTATTACCATCGGTTGTGTGATAGGGAAGGAAATAGCTTGAAAACCCTAATTTGAACCATCAATTATTTTGTGCTTAGCACCATAGGTTGATGCTATCAACCTGTCCCAGATCATGTTACACCTTAGAAAGGTCATACACATGTTTACAAGTTCATATAGAACTGGAACAAAATAGGGAACACCACAAAAATTCGTAATTCTAAACAAGCATGGTTTCTCTATGCTTAGTTCATCACATTAAAGCATAAACATGAACTAGCAAGCTTCTAACAAGCAATATAAGTGAAGAATGATATATAACTCGCCTGTATAGAGTAGGTCAGATCCCAAATAGCAAGAATTTAGAGAAAATAGGGCAAGAAAACCTTGGATTCAGATCTGAACTTGGCCAAATAGGTACTTCTCTCCACAAAGAAGCAAAATCCTAGAAAAAGAAACAAGAAGGATAGATTTTTGAGTTCTAGAGCTACTTTCACCATGGAACAACAGGGTTATGACCTGGAGGAAGGTCTAAGGAAGGAGAAGAGAAATTGAAATGGAGAAGGAAGGAAGAAAACAACTTGTCTTGGTCAAAATCCCTAGAAGATGACCTTGGAAACCCTAGGTAGGGCTAGATGGAGCTCTAGGAGACCTTCTTCTCCAAAAAGAGGTTGTCGTCTACCTTAGAGCACTTAGTTCCACAGAAAAACATGGTGGAGTCGTTTCTCCAGGTTATAGGAAAGAGAAAGAAAGCATAGTTTTGTACTTGGGCAAGGAAGAGGTATATATAGCCCATGGATAAGGATGGAAGCAATCATGAGGTGTAAAAGTAGCTTCCCATATGTTTATGGCCTTAAATGATTAAGAATATACAAGCACACATACATACACAAGAAGATCCCCCACCGTCTATATAGACCTGCTTAGCTTTCCTTTGTCAAATTTCCCAGCCAATCACATATTTCATTAGTTGATAGCTACTAAAGGTAGCTCATCCATGAAGGGGTAAACCCTAAAATAACCTTGAGGAAAACACCTTCAAACAATGGATCAACTAGGAGCCCCATGGCTCAAAATACTAAATAATGATAATATAACATATAAGGAACATATTGTATGTGAAAAATTGCAAATAAAACCTCTCAATTGGGTAAATTGTAGAAAAGTCCAAAATGTACATAAAATTGCATAACTTGCTCAAACAGTATCCAAATTGGACCAAATTTGAAACTTAAGCTTGTCTTATGATTTCAAAACATATCAAAAGGTTAGGTTAGTGTTCTAGTCATTCATTATGGTAATTAATCTTATTCAACTTATTAATCAAGTTTAGGGGCCTTACAACTATAAACCCCTAACAAGGATTTCCCCCCGAATTCCTACGCAAAAATAGATGGGTATTTTCTATGCATCTCATTATCTAGTTCCCATGTGGATTGTACTATGCCACAATGATTCCACAAAACTTTCACTAGTATTATATCTTTTCTCTTTAGTTTTTTCACCCTTCTATCAAGGATCAACATAGGACCCTCAACATAGTAGATATCCTCATCTAACTCAACCTCTACTGGTTGAATTGTCTGGTCAGTATCTGGATGGCATTTCCTCAACATAGAGATGTGAAAGACATTATGCAATCTATGTAGATTGATGAATGCATATTCATCATAATATTCAGTCGCCATCGTGGGCCAAATTTGACTCAATACATTCGATTTCATCTCCTAAATCTTACAGTATGCAATTTTGCTTAATTGGTTGAATTATTGAGTTTATTGACTAAGGTCTATATTGATTTCATGTAGGTCATGATTATGTCATATGGGCCCACCTTCACTCAAGACCCTCTCCTCAACCCTAAATCCATCTTCATCAACATCATCCTTCTACCTTCACCACCCTCACCTCCACTCTCAACCATCCGATCAAAAATCAATGCCTCCTCATGATTTGACCATTCGGTTTGCCCAAGCGGTCTTGGTATCTCAGTTTGATCTGCCCTAACAGTCTGCCCCCCCCCACACGATCTCTCTCTCACGGTCTCAAGACCGTGAGAGCCCTCACGATCACCCAGACTGCATGGATACCCCCAATAGCAGGACCGCATGGAGATCATTGCAATCCCACCTCTGCTTTTCCTCCTCCTCTCCAACCCACGGTCATCGTCTTCCTCCTCCATCACTGACATGGATTTTCATCACCTCCTCTCGTCAATCTTCACCATTGACGCACCTAAAAAATCTTGGCTCCACCTGCTCCTCACGAGCCCTTCTGCTTCGACCTGCAGCACCGCCATAACCAACCCTCGTGACCCTTCATCAGCAACCTCGACTTGCAGCATGCCACCACCACCATTGTCGACCTTCACCTCACCTTCCTTCTTGGGCTTCACCAGTCACACCTTCTCCTCGTGGTTTGCTCCTTTCGACCCCCCCTCACAGTCTCAAGACCGCGAGAACCCTCACGGTCTCAAGCCCGCAAGAAGCCTCCACAATCCCAAGACCGTGAAGCCGGCAAGATCTTTCAAGACCACGTGAAGATGCCTTATCGTTCTCCACCTGCAACCAGCCAATCAGCATCATCCGACCACGGAAGCCACAAGCATCGTGCCTCCATCCTTTCCCTTCCCCTCATCCTTTCACACGACCTGCTCTGACGATCCTTCTCCTACCCCTCCCTTCTCTTCTTTACCTTCAACCCCCCCCCCCACAAGCTGCCTCTAGTCAAGGATCGCAAGGCTCCTCACGATCCCCAGACTGCGAGCAAACTGTGATGGCGGTGATGACTTCTCAAGACCAGGAGGATCCTCACGATCTCAAGAATCTGAGGCCAGCTGATTGTCCAAGACCGCGAGAAGCCTAAGACCGGTTGAACTTCGCTGACTAGGCAAGACCAATGTAACCATGAGGGAACCGAAGACTGTGAGAGAAGCAAAGACCGCTTGGCGCTGTGTGAAGATCATTTGGACCACAAGGGAAGCATCAACATCCAGAGACTGATTGGGATCCAGAGACTAAAAGGAATGCGAGACTGTGAAGGCTACTAGCATTTTTCCAAACTGAGAAGGAGCCCTATCAATCCTAAAAACCGCGAGGATCCCTGCTAGTTCCACTAAAATAGTGAAGATGCTTGTGGTTTCCCAGACCGTGAAGACTCTAGGCCGTGTGAACCCTAGTGGTTCCAAAGAACATTAAGATCCCTATTGGTTTCCAGGTCTCTCCTAGACTGTTAAAGCATACCATTTCTAAATCATGAGAAACTAAACGGTCCCTCATTACTGTGAAAATTGCAACAAGGCCCAAACCTTGTAAGACCCATTCCAAGCCTAGAAATAGAACCACAAGGGTCCTCATTTGGGCAGGGGGATCTGAGACACCGCCAGGCTACCTGAACACAAGCCTGACCCCTGGAAAGGGATCCCGATCCATCACTCTTCTCCACGATCCATCTACATGCATCCACGCTACACACGCATCCAAAGATTGATCCTCCTGCTACGAGCAAGAATGACAAGGAGAGAAGGAAGGTGGAGAGGAAGATCTACCCAATATGCCTTTGTGGTTCTTCCTCCTCGTTCAGATCTTCTCTGACGTGGTGTAGAAGACCGTATCTTCACTGAGTTGTGACTATCTTCTGCATCATGCTCATGGCAGAATCTTCCCTCTCTCTTGTTCTTTTTGTTCCTCACATCATGAGCGAGTAGTTCCATTTTTATGGGGTGTGGGGACACGCCCCACTACCCATGCTTATATGTCTTTTCATTAAACATTCCATGGCATGTATGTAACTTTTCATTTCCTTGTTAATCTTCGATGTGTGCTTGTGGATTGATCACCTACTTGCATTTATCTAGTTCTTTCCTATGTTGCGAGAACTTTAATATGTAGGTTCGAATGTCGATTAACGTGGTTGACTCCCTGATTAGAAATCAGATGGGATTTCCTGAGGTCATAAATGCATGATCCGTGAGGGGATGAACCATCTATCCCATGGTGATGCTTCTGTGTGCCTAAAATCCTTACGGAGGGCCATGGCTTCAGTTGGATATCTATATCTTCAAAACTGTAAGTGCATGATCCAGATGGTGATGAGAAATATGATACCTAAAGTGATGCTTACGTGAACCAAAACATCCCTTCAGGAGGGTTCACAACAGTTCTATTTGGACAGTTAGATCTTTCCTGGATATTTGTAAATGGATATGTTTGCATGTGTAGTGGTAGTGAAACTTGGGACCACCCCAGTGATCTTCATCATTAATCTAGATTCAACTTTAATCATGTACTTTACTTTTCTTACACTTAGTTTAGTTAAACTCAAATCAACCTTTGTTCTAAATATTAGTCATACTTGAGCTAGACTAGACTAGCAATGATTCTTAAAAATGTTGTCCCTTGGGATTTGATCCTTAATTATACTGCGATAAGACCCGTCTACTTACGGGTGGTATTATTGCACAAGTTTTGGTTAAAAACACAGGGATATCAACCCTGAGTGAATTTGTTAGTGTGATAATAGATCACGTCAAATTCTGGCGTCATTGCCAGGGACAACGAAATCAGTTAATCAAATCTAGTTCCATTAAGGATAATATAGGTTTTTGCTTTTCTTTTGATATTATTTATCATTCTCTTAAATTCAATTCTACTTTGTCAATCTTACTTCCAAACAATCTTTCCATCCTAGGTACCCCCGAAGACTAGTGTATGCACCGCTCGAACAGTCCCAGACTCACTGCTACCTTTGATCCTGAGATAGAAAGAACCTTTCATCATCAGAACAGAGAGAACCAAGCAAGGATGGCTCAAGAGGAGGAAATAGATCGATGGGTAGCCCAAGCCATTAATGCATAAAGAGATAGGCTCATGCAAGAAGCCAGAGCTATGGTTCAAGAAGAAATCCAAGCAACACAAGCAGTAGCACAAGCAGCAGAACTGCAAAAGGGCATTAGGGATTTCTCAATCCCTAAACCTGCTGACATTCATCACCCAGTGCAACCTCCTCCCATCAACGCTCCAAACTTTGAGATCTGGGAACATTGGATCACCTTTCTTCAAAACAGCCCATTCTATGGTAAGCAAGGAGAAGATAGTCAAGAACATCTTCTGAGGTTTATTGATCTATGTTCTATGACAAAGAAAAATGGAGTATTCGATGATGCCATCCGACTCCGTCTCTTCAAGTATTCTCTTGCTGATAGAGTTATAAATTGGTGCAATTCCTTGTAACGTGAACCCATCACCACTTGGGAACAACTTCAAAATGTCTTTTTGGAGAAGTTCTATCCTCCTTCTCTCACCTATGAAATCAGGGGATGTATAACTCAATTCCCTCAGACCCCTAGAGAATCCCTAGCTGAAGCATGGGAAAGATACAAAGAGCTTCTACGCTAGTGTCAACACCATGGAATTCCTAAGAATCATCTCATTGAGATCTTCTATAGGGGTGTGGATGACGACATCAAAAGGTTCTTAGACTCCTCATTTGGAGGAAACTTCATGCGTTTAGAGTTATGAAAACGCATGGAAGGTTGTCACCCATAGAGCTGAAAATCAAGCTAATTGGGGTGGATCAGTAGGCCAAGGAGTGCTAAAGGTAGCTATGGCTGAAGCTATTCCTGAGTACAAGTCTATCGTTGAATCCCTCAAGCTCTTAGTTGCCAAACAAGACCATCTCAAATCATCTCTTACTGCCTATGAAAGAAGACACTCAATCCCACAACAACAAGAACAGATCAAGTCAGCTTCATTGTTCTGTGAAGCATGTAAAGGCATTGATCATTCTACGCTAGCCTGTAATGTTCTCTATGATGTTGTTCTAAGCAACGTTTATAGCCAAGGAGATAATGGTCAAATGGAAAATCTTAATGTTGTCAACACCATCCCTGGTCAAGGATATTACAATTTGAATCAAAACAGGAACCATCTTGGTTTTCAATATGGTAATCCTTCAGGAGCGGAAAACTCCCAGCAACTTGGTTCAAACAACCAACAACGAGTTCCACTGTTTCCAGTACAACCAACAACAAAACTTCAGAAATCAAGAAAACTTTAGAGGTAACTTCCCGAACAGGAACTACAACAATTATCAGAACAATTCTCAGTTCCAGAATCCAAACCAAGTCCCTTATCAACAGCAAGGACAGCAAGCCAGTCCCGTCTCTCTGGATGACAAGCTGACAGCCATTGAGAAGATGTTGTAGTTGCAATAGACTATAATAGCTAACCAGCAAGCCCATCAGAAGGCTATTGAATCCCAACTAGCTCAGCTTACAGCTAGAATGAAGCCACCTGCTGGAACCTTTATTGGCCAACCAGAGAATAATCCTAAGCACCCTTAGCAACTGAAGCCTGTCACCACTAGGTCTGGAAAAGACTATTCTGATCCTCGTGTCAAAACACCTGTGGTTATTACAGACGAGGATGACTTTGTGGTTGTCTAAGACTCTCCGACACCTGAATCTCAACTAAAAAGGGCAGTAACTGCCGATAAAATGGACAAGTCAAGTTCTAAAGAACATACCGCTACAAAAGCTAAAGAAACATATGAGCCAGACGTGCCAGTGTACAAGCCTCACCCTCCTTTACCTGCTCGTTTGAGGAAGACAAAGCTTAACACTCGATTCAACAAGTTCAAAGAAGCTATGAAGAAACTCCATGTTGATATACACTTTCTAGATGCGTTGGCTGAGATACCAGCTTGGACAAAGTACTTGAAGTCTCTCCTCACAAGGAAGTATATAACTCAAGAATATGAGATAGTTAAGTTAGCAACAACCACTTCCAATATCATTCAGAGCAAGATGCCCAAGAAGCAAAAAGACCCAGGATCCTTTGGGATTTCGTGCCATATTGGTGACTCTTCATGTAAGAAGGGATTGGCCGATCTTGGATCTAGAATCTCTATCATGCCACTTAGCCTTTGCAAGAGGCTAGGGTTTGCAGAACTGCTTCCAACTGGCATGACCATACAGCTTGCAAATAGCACTGTAACTCTCCCCTTGAGAATTATTGAGGATGTGCCCATCAAGGTAGGCAAAGATTCCTATGTTCCGTGTGACTTTGTCACCATGGACATAAAAGAAGATGCCAAATACCCTCTCATATTTGGTCATCTGTTCCTTGCCACTGCAAGAGCTCTGATTGATGTTGAAGCAGGAACCTTTCTCCTCAGACTAGGTAAAGAAACTCTCGAGTTCAAAGTTTTCGAAAGTATGTGAAGACCAAGCATGTAAGAAGAAGTCTACTTGATTGATTGCATAGAGCAGATGTCACTCCTCATGCAAGAAGATTATGAAAAAGACGATCCATTAGAAGTGGCTCTAACAAACCCATCTGATGATGACTCCATTGATGAACAAATAAAGGATTATGTCCTCCACCTCGACACTGCTGGAGAAGATCCTGAAACCAAATTTGAGAAACTTAAGGTTGTGAATGTTACTAAAGAACCGTGCGAGAAACTGGAAGCTCCTGAAATGAAACCCCTACCTGAGGGATTGAAGTACATGTTTTTAGATGACCTTAAGGTCTGCCCAGCCATCATAAATTCAGATCTAATGGCAGAACAAGAAGATAAACTCTTAACGAAATTAAAGGAAAGAAGAAAAGCCATTGGATACAAGATGAGTGATCTCACCAGGGTTAGTCAAGCGCTTTGCATGCACAAAATCCCCATGATGGAGGACCACAAGCCGACTATCAAACATCAAAGGAAGCTTAATCCAAACATGAAGGAAGTAGTCCGCTGTGAAGTCATTAAACTGCATACTACTGGAATCATCTATCTAATATTTGACTCGCCATGGGTAAGTCTCGTGCATGTTGTTCCGAAAAAGGGTAGAACTACCGTGATACAAAATGAAGACAATGAACTCATCCCCACTCGAATAGTCACTGGGTGGAGGATGTGTATCGATTATAGGAAGTTGAATAAGGAGATACATAAGTATCATTTCCCGATGCCTTTTCTTGACCAAGCCCTAGAACGATTGGCTCACCAAGAATATTTCTGCTATCTCGATGGTTACTATGGATTCTATCAAATTCCTATACATCCAGATGACCAAGAGAAAACAACTTTTACTTGCCCGTTTGGAACATATGCCTTTAGAAGGATGTCGTTTGGTATCTGTAATGCGCATGCAACTTTCCAGCGTTGCATGGCTGCCATATTTGTTGGTCTCACTGAAACTATCATGGAAGTTTTTATGGATGATTTTTCCATATATGGAGATTCATACGACTAATGCCTGAATCACCTCTCCCTTATCCTCAAACGATGTGAAGAAGCACATCTTGTTTTAAACTGGGAGAAGTGTCACTTCATGGTAAAGGAATGCATTGTTCTTGGCCATAGAGTCAGCAGCTGAGGAATCGAAGTAGATAGAGCAAAAATCGAAGTAATTTCCAAACTCGCTATCCTGACAAATGTAAGAGAGGTTCATGCGTTCCTTGGTCATGCAGGCTTTTACAGACAATTTATAAAGGATTTCTCCAAGATAACCAAGTCGATGACAAAATTGCTGCTAAAGTATGTTGATTTCCATTTTGAAAAAGAATGTGTCAAGAGTTTCAACAACCTAAAGCATGCTATTACAACAACACCCATCATCAGATCCCCCAATTGGGATCATCCATTTGAAATTATGTGTGATGCCAGTGATTATGCTTTGGATGTTGTTTTAGGCCAATGTATAGCGAAGAAACATTATGTGATCTACTATGCATAAAAAACCCTTGACAAAACTCAAAGGAAATATGCAACTACTGAGAAAGAACTCCTTGAAGTCGTGTATGCCTTTGACAAGTTTAGATCCTACCTCATTGGTTCTAAAGTCATTGTCTACACAGATCATGTCACTATTCGTTACCTCCTAGCAAATAAAGATGCAAAGCCTAGGTTGATCAGATGGATTCTCCTCTTGCAAGAATTTGATTTGGAGATAAGAGATAAGAAAGGTACAGAGAACATTGTAGAAGACCACCTCAGTCGTATCCACACTCTAGAAACCAAGAAGATTCTGATTAATGATTCTCTTCCGAACGACCAACTCATGAAAGTTTTAGAATCTACCCCTTGGTACTCATACTATGTGAACTACCATGCCGCTGGTGTCATCCACACTGAATGCACTGGAAATGCACTAAAGAAATCCATGCATGATGTGAAGCAGTATCACTGGGATGAGTCGTACCTCTTCAAGATCTATGCTGATGGTCTCTATAGATGTTGTATCACTGAGGAAGAAGCCTAGCTCATTTTAGAGCAATGTCACTCAGGCCCAGTTGGAGGCCATATGAGTTCTAAGAAAACTACCTTGAAAGTTTTGCAATGTGGTTTCTTTTATCCAACCATGTCCAAAGATTCCCACAACTTTGTCCTAGCATGTGACAAATGTCAGAGAATAGGTAACATTATGAAAAGAGATGAGATGTTGCTTAAACTGTGGCAAGAAGTCGAGATTTTTGATGTTTGGGGTGTGGACTACATGGGTCCATTCCCATCTTCACATGGATTTTCCTACATCCTAGTCGCGATGGATTACGTCTTAAAATGTATAGAGGCCACACAAACCATAACTAGCGATTCCAAACCAATTTTCAAGATGTTCAAAGATATTATTTTTCCCCATTTCGGAGTCCCACGCATTGGTGATATCTGACGGAGGTTCTCATTTTCTAGAAAGAAGCTTTGAAGCGTTGTTAAGAAAATATGGTGTAACGCACAAGGTAGCTTCTCCCTACCACCCACAAATAAGTGAGCAGGTAGAGTTTTCTAATCATCAACTCAAGGCTATCTTAGAAAAGATCATAGGCCGCAACCAAAAAGATTGGTTAGTGAAAATCAATGACGCCTTGTGGGCCTACCGAACCGCTTTTAAGACTCCTCTTGGAACTACACCATTTCGATTAGTCTATGGAAATTCATGCCACCTGCCTATAGAACTCGAACAAAAAGCATGGTGGGCAATCAAATAGCTAAATCTTGACATGAAGAAAGCGGGCGAAGCTAGGATTCTACAACTTCAAGAGTTGGAAGAACTTTGGATGACAGCTTATGAGAATGCACAAATCTACAAAGAACACACCCAACTTTGGCACGATGGTCATCTAAAAAGAAAGGACATTCAAGTGGGAGACCAAGTTCTACTGTTCAACTCAAGACTGAAGTTATTCCCAGGGAAACTCCATTCTCACCGGTCTGGACCATACATTGTCAAGAGTATCTACCTGCATGGTGCTTTCATTTTATGGAGTCAACAGTCAGGAGAATTTGTGGCTATTGGCCAACGTTTAAAGAGATATTTCACCTCATCCGACATAGGAACCAAAGCAATGCTAGATCTTACCAATCCAACGTATCCACCAGAAAATTGAAAGATTCAAGTCGAGCCATCGACCTAAAACAAATGAGCTTGTCGGGAGGCAACCCGATCAATAATTTTGTTTTTACTTTTAGTTTTGAATTAGAAAATTTCTTTAAATTTTGTTTTTACTTTTTAGAAAATTTTACACTAAATAAAAATCACATCGCATGATGCTATCTTAAGTTCTGACTAGTCTTCATTTTTTAGATTTTCAAATGAAGGACGTGTGCTGATTGGAACGCAACCACGTCTAGTGGTCCAACTGGCATGAATTTTCCCCTCCATCTCGGATTTAGAGTTTGCTTGGGATGAATAAATTTCTAAGTTTAGGGTGGAGGGTGGGTGGTATGTACTTTACTTTCCACTCGCTCCTATCTATTTCAGACTTAAGATCTCATCGTTGCAATTTTGACTAAAATTTTCAAATTTTTTAAGTTTTCAAAGAAATTGAACAGATGCTTGATGAAGTTTTGACACTTTTCGTTTCAATAAAAGCCATTACCTAGCTGGAAATTTTCTCTCTCTATTCCTTTTGAATCATTATGCCCTCCTTATTCGAAGCAGATCCTCAAAAGGGCCATTTTCTGAAAACTAACCTATTGATTGAAATCATCTTGTGAAGCTTATGAATCCTAACATCATGATCCTTCTACAAAAATGGCAAGTTTCTATCAAACTAATAGGGATCAAACATGTCGTGCTTCCTAACTGACTAGTGGAACAATAACATGGAATCTCCACCAGATCCTCATCAAGTCATTATTTGAGCAGAGTACGATAAAGAGAAAGACCCAGTGCACTGAATTGTAAATCAAGTTGCATATTGATATGAACTCTCTTCTACACTTCTTCTATCATCTTCGTACCCCTCCATCCATAAAAAAGAAACAAAAATAGCCAAAATAGTGCCAAACCATAAGTTTAGGGTGGCACACCACCTCTCTCTATATCCGCTTCTTCCATACCCCTCGCTAATTAATAGGGGTGTACCACCAAGAAAAGATGCCAATGGGCACACAAAAAAATGCAATCTTGAGTCGAATAGAGGAGAGATTCACACTAAAAATGCAATCAATGTAATTGCAACCATATAATAAATCTCAAGTCGAATACAGGAGAGATATACAATTTCCTTCCATAGCACCCTTCACTCCCTTTTCCACTTTAAGGCACAATGAATGCCTCCACTATCCTGAAAAACACCAGTGTTAGATCAGGTGCACACTTGTTGTTTTGTGGGTATCTCTGGACTCTTACAAAACTCTTAGAAATGCTTGTTGTTGGGAAAAGTGAGGAGGAAGTGATGTTGGAAAACAAACTCAGAAACGAAGATATGGTAAGATGTGTTCGATGATCTCAGGAAGTTGAGATGCTTAGTTATACTGCACAGAAAGGAAACAATCGTGATGTGAAGATGAGACAACCACACGAGTTGAAAGTATTCATTTGGCGTATGTTTCAAATTTTGTGTTACTCAAGGACGAGCAACGTTTAAGTTCAGGATGTTTTTATGAATGCATATTCATCATTAAATTCAATCCCATCGTGGGCCAAATTCGACTCTATACATTTGATTTCATCTCCTAAATCTTACAATATGCAATTTTGCTTAATTGGTTGAATTATCGAGTTTATTGACTAAGGTCTATATTGATTTCATGCAGGTCACGATTATTTCATCTGGGCCCACCTTCACTCAAGACCCTCTACTCAACCTTAAATCCATCTTCATCAACATCATCCTTCTACCTTCACCACTCTCACCTCCACTCTCAACCATCCGATCACAAATCAACGCCTCCTCACGATTTGACCATTCAGTTGCCCAAGCGGTCTTGGTCTCTCACTTTGATCTACCCTAACAGTCTACCCCTCCCCCTTACACGATCTCCCTCTCATGGTCTCAAGACCATGAGAGCCCTCATGATCACCCAGACCGCATGGGTACCCCCAACAGTAGGACCGCATGGAGATCATCGCAACCCTGCCTCTACTTTTCCTCCTCCTCTCCAACCCACGGTCATCGTATTCCTCCTCCATCACCAGAAGGGATTGTCATCACCTCCTCTCATCAATCTTCACCACTGAAGCACCTACAACATCTTGGCTCCACCTGCTCCTCGTGAGCCCTTCTGCTTCGACCTGCAACACCGCCACAACCAACCCTCGTGATGCTTCATCAACAACCTCAACTTGCAGCAGGCCATTACCACCATTGACGATTTTCACCTCACCTTCCTTCTCAGGCTTCACCATTCACACCTACTCCTCGCGGTTTGCTCCTTTCAACTCCCCGGGGTCTCAAGACCGTGAGAACCCTCACGGTCTCAATACCGTGAGAAGCCTCCACGATCCCAAGACTGTGAAGTCGGCAAGCTATTTTAAGACTATGTGAGGATGCCTTATCGTTCTCCACCTGCAACCAGCCGATCCGCATCATCTGACCATGGCAGCCACATGCATCACACCTCTATCCTTTCCCTTCCCCTCTTCCTCTCACACCATCCATGACCTGCTCTGACAATCCTTCTCCTACCCCTCCCTCCTCTTCTTCACCTTCAACCCCCCCTCGCACGCCACCTCTAGTCAAGGACCACGAGGCTCCTCGTGATCCCCAGACCGTGAGCAAAGCTCGATGGAGCTGATGACTTCTCAAAACTGGGAGGATCCTCACGATCTCAAGAACGTAAGGCCAGCTGATTGTCCAAGACCATGAAAAGCCTAAGACCGGTTGAACGTCACTGACTAGGCAAGACCAATGTAACCATGAGGGAACTGAAGACCGTGTGAGAAGCAAAGACCGATTGGTGCTACGTGAAGATCGTTTGGACCACAAGGGAAGCAGTGCCATCCAGAGACCGATTGGGATCCAGAGACTGAAAGGAACGCGAGATCGTGAAGGCTACTAGCATTTTTCCAAACCGAGAAGGAACCCTATCGATCCTCAAAACTACGAGGATCCCTACTAGTTCCACTGAAATCGTGAAGATGCTTGTAGTTTCCCAGACCGTGAAGACTGTAGACCGTGTGAACCCTAGCGGTTCCAAAGAATGTTAAGATCCCTATTGGCTTCCAAGTCTCTTCTAGACCGTTAAAGCAGACCATTTCTAAATCATGAGAAACTAAACGGTCCCTCAATACTATGAAAATTGCAACAAGGCCCAAACCTTGTAAGACCCCTTCCAAGCCTATAAAAATAACCACAAGGGTCCTCATTTGGGTAGGGAGATCTAAGATGCCGCCAGGCTACCTGAAAATAGGCCCGACCCCTAGAAAGGGATCCTGATCCATCACTCTTCTCCACGATCCATCTACGTGCATCCATGCTACACACGCATCCAAAGATTGCTCCTCCTACTGCGAACAAGAATGAAGAGGAGAGAAGGAAGGTGGAGAGGAAGATCTGCCCGGTCTACCTTGGTGGTTCTTCCTCCTCGTTCAGATCTGCTCCGACGTGGAGTAGAAGATCGTACCTTCACTGAGCTATGACTATCTTCTACATCATGCTCATGGCAAAATCTTCCCTCTCTCTTATTCTTTTTGTTCCTCACATCATGAGTAAGTAGTTCCATTTTGCTGGGGTGCGGGGACAAGCCCCGCTACCCATGCTTATATGTCTTTTCATTAAACATTCCATGGCATGTATGTAACTTTTCATTTCCTTATTAATCTTCGATGTGTGCTTGTGGATTGATCACCTGCTTTCATTTATCTAGTTCTTTCCTATGTTGCGAGAACTTTAATATGTAGGTTCAAATGTCGATTAATGTGGTTGACTCCCTAATGAGAAATCAGATGGGATTTCCTGAGGTTGTAAGTGCATGATCTGTGAGGGGACAAGCCATCTAGCCCATGGTGATGCTTTTGTGTGCCTAAACATCCTAACAGAGGGCCACAACTTCAGTTGGATATCTATATCTTCAGAACTGTAAGTGCATGATCCAGATGGCGATGAGAAATCTGATGCCTAAAGTGATGCTTACGTGAACCTAAACATCCCTCCGGGAGTGTTCACAGTAGTTCTATTTGGACAGTTAGATCTTGCCTGGATGTTTGTGAATGGATATGTTTTCATGCGTAGTGGTAGTGAAACTCGGGACCACCCCGACGATATTCATCATTAATCTAGATTCAACTTTAATCATGTACTTTACTTTTCTTGCACTTAGTTTAGTTAAACTCAAATCAACCTTTGTTCTAAATATTAGTCTTACTTGAGCTAGACTAGACTAGCAATGATTCTTAAAAATGTTGTCCCTTAGGATTCAATCCTTAACTATACTGCGATAAGACCCGTCCTCTTGCGGGTGGTATTATTGCACAAGTTTTAGTTAAAAACTCAGGGATATCAACCCCGAGTGAATTTGTTAGTGTGATAATAGACCACGTCATAGCTCTGGTGGTAGCTCCAACTTATATGCTACCTTTCCAACATGAGCTAGGACAGGGTATGGACCCATAAATCTAGGAGCCAACTTACCCTTCTTTCCAAACCTCATCACACCTTTCCAAGGAGAAACCTTAAGATATACTCTATCTCCCACTTGGAACTCAAGTGGTCTGCATCGATTATCTGCATAAGATTTCTACCTATCATGGGCTGCTTTCAACTATTGTTGTATCACTTTAATCTTTTATGTAGTCTGTTGTACTAGCTAGGGACCCAAAAGTTGATATTCACCTGTCTCATACCAGCAAAGAGGAGACCAACATCGTCTCCCATATAGAGCCTCATAAGGAGCCATATCTATGCTTATTTGATAGATATTGTTGTACGCAAACTCTATCAAAGTTAGATGTATATCCCAACTACAAAGAAATTGTAGCACACATGCCCTCAAGAGATCCTCTAAAGTCTATAGTCCTTTCAGACTGGCCATCAGTCTGCGGATGAAAAGCTATGTTGAATCTCAGCCGTTTTCCCATTGCTGAATACAGACGCTTCCAAAAATGACTTGTAAATTGTGGACCTCTGTAAGGAACTATAGTCACTGGAATTCCATGTAGACGAGCAATCTCTTCAACATATATTTGTGCCAATTTTCCTACTATAAACATCGTCTTAACTGGCAAAAAATGAGCTGACTTAGTCAGTCTATCTACTATCACCCATATGGAATCATGACCCTTGGTTGTCCTAGGAAGACCAACCACAAAGTCCATCGTAATATGATCCCATTTCCACTATGGTAATCACAAGGGTTGTAATGTTATGTATAGTTATGCATCTACAAATAGTATTTACAAAAAATATATCATCTGGGACATGTAACATATTTATACTATTTATAAAACTAATAAATTTATAACTTATTAATCAATTCCATGCATATAGTTGATTAAAAGTGTTAAAAATCATGACCACACCTTAAGTTTTTAAAGATAAAATAAACAATCATCCAACCACTTATGAATTTTAATAACTTGCAACTAATTAGAAAAGGCATATATATGTTAATAATGGTCTACAATTCAATTGAGGAGCAAATCATGCCATTGAAAGACTCTATTGAAATAAAATGAGATACTAAGAACGTTGAGGAGGTAGTATGGACAATAGGTCAAATCTAGTATTGATCGTACATGGATGATAAAAAAACTTACAATAAAGTAGTATACATACAACATATATGGTTATATTATGTTGTGGATTGTAACAAACATATTCAATATGACTTCATACAACTTAAATGTACTTTGATTTATTATTGTATAGCTTAATATGATTGGTCATATATATTAAGATAAATGTAATTCAAAAAGTTGTAGTTAATGTAACATACAAGGAAAATACTATATACACATAATGTTGTATTTACATGTATAAATAATTGATCTAGATATCTGAATTTTTTAGTTTAAGTTTCCTTGAATGGCACGTATGAAAAGTTGATTAAAGATTTTTTGTGTAAGCTAGATCTAGGAAGGTTAAGCGAATACATTACCAATGGGAACTAATGCTCGTGCATGTATGAAATGATGTGAAAAATGTACATGAAATTGGGTGACCTTGTTGGGCCTTGTTATGCCTTGCTTGAGCCTTTTTGTGCCTTGTTGGACCTTGTGTCGGCCATAGGTGTGCTGGCCATGGTTGTGTCGGCCATGGGTGTGTCGCCCATGAGACAGTATTGGGCAAGGAGTGGGTGTATCGTCCATAGACCACCTTTGAATCCTAGCTTCATTTGTGTCACCACTCTAGTGGACAATTGGTGCATGATGCTTGCATGTGGCAATTGCCTTGGACATGTGTATGGGGCAAGATGAGAGGGTGGTGTTTCCCATGGACAAGTGTCCCTAGGTGGGTGACACATTGCCTTGTTTTACCTTGGTTTCTCCTCCATCCTCTTCTATATATGTATCCCCTTTCTCTTGCTAAGGATCCCTTTAGTTCCTTAGTTTCTCCCCCTTCCTTGGTGCACAACACCTCTCCTTTGCAAGATTAGTGGCCGATCCTCCTCCTTCTCCTTGGAGTCTTCTTCTTCCTCTAGTGGTGGCTGAACCCTAGAGTGCCTTGTTCTTATACTTATGGTGGTGCTTGAGCTTGGAAGCTTGGTGCTAGGAGCTTGGAGCTTGCTTAAGCTGGGTTACATAACTCCTAACCCTAACCATACTGCCTTCTTTTATGTTGCATGTTTTCATATGATCATGATCGGCCATGTATGTTGCTAGATATGTTCCTTGCTTAGTTTGCACCTTTAGTCTTGTGGATATAGTGATATTGTTGTTGTGGTTGATGTTTTGTACCTTTGTCCCTAGTTGGCCGAACCCATAGATTAGGGTTTCTGTTGGAGAAATACCCCTTTCTCTCCTTTGGTCTTGAGAAGTGAGTTCGGATCTATTGATATAGGCAACACCCCTCTCTTGGTTGTTGAGAGGTGAGCCTGTACCCTAGTCGCTTGGGAAACACTCTTCTCTCACCATGAATTTGAGAGATGAGCCATGGTTGGATGTGGACCTTGTAGAGACTAGGATCTTGACCTAAGTTGGAGGTGATCAATCATTTGCTCGTTTAGTGATGGAGGTCATGCAAAACCCCTCTCTCTTGGTTGTTGAGAGGTGAGCTGATTATCTTGATCTTTTTGGGTTCTAATGTTGGTGAGCTTGAGTTTGAGGATGACCTTGTCGGGATGGGCTTGGTGCCTTGCACGATACACCCTTGATGAGATGTTGCCCGACACCTCTTTGTCTTGGGTCTTGGCCTAGCTGATACGGTTCTTTTGTGTTCAGTTGGCTTTGTGTCATTATGGTCCTCTTGATCTTGTTGGTGAGCTTGGGCGAGATGCCTTAACCGAGATGACCCCTTTACCCTAGTTGGTGTTATCCTTCACCCGATATGGTATCGGTTGGGCATTATGTCCTTAGCCGATAGGAGTGTTCTCTGCTGACGCGTTGATGTGGGCATTGCCCGGCCCTATGTTGCCCGTCTCAGGGCATTGCGCGTTGTTGTGGTGTCGCCTGACACAGCGTCGTGCATTGCTACTTGGATGATTAGGTAGTTGTTGCTCGTCACAAACCCTAACCCTAGTTGGACGATAGGGTCTTGGCCTTAGAGCTAGTTGTGTTGCCCGACACACCTTTGCTCCTTGGTTGCACAGTATGAGCTACACGATACACAACTCCTAGATCAGTTGCACGACACACTCCATTAGATATTCTTGCACGATATCCCTTATGCATGGATGCACCCCATCATTGACCGTTATGTGTGGACAAGTGCTTGGCCGATAGGCCTCTAGTGAGAGGTGTTACCCTGTCCGATACCACCTGTAGTGAGGGTTTCCTTACCTGTCACACTTCTAGTGAGTGTAGCAGGCATCTTACCTAGTAGTCCTTCATCGTGAGATCGCATCTTTGTTGATAATGAATAATGGAAGTTAGTTTGCAAACCTATGCTATGTTGGATGTTTAAAGATGATGCCAAGATGCTTGCTCCTATTTATAAGGTAAAAAGCATAGATGGATGCCCATGATTTGATAGCAATAGTATAACTGAAACAATATATGCTTCATATGATTATGATCATGACATGTGCGTCTACAAACCCTAATAACATGATAAACTTAAGAGCTATGTCTGGTGATTTTAAGTTATTTCTTTTGATGTGCATACTAACCATGCAGGTGTATTAGATGAATTCATAGCCAGCTAAGAGCTATGAGGTATATGTGTTTGAATAACACTGCATTGTGATGATCACTCTTATTGATGAGATAACATGCATCACCAGTATGTTGTGATAGGTCTGAGGACCTAATAAAGGCTAAGTGCCTAGTTGAGGTGTTATCCTATGATGATGAGATCAGGGATTGTTATGTCAAGTGATGATGTAAGATGATGAGAATGCCTTAAGAGGCAGTGGTTTCCTGTGATAAGGGATTGAGATCCCGGGATAATGTGATGGTGGTAGTAATAATGTAACTTAATGTTATGTATGTGTTACAACCTGGCTGCCTCAACAATCCACTTAAAATATACTAACTAATTATAGTGGAACATATTATGTAGTTTTCCCTGGCCATAGATCCATCATCATCAGTAGTTGGTGATGGTGAAATAAGTTCTCCTGCGGGTTAACCTGGAAGCGCATATTATTGAATATGTGTAGTTTCTCCTAGCTAAAAATGAGGAGGTTAGAGTGCAACTTCGGTTGTAGACTCCAGAGTGCAGTTTCAGGCCCGTAGCTCAATATGTTGGAACATGGTGAACAGGCCCATGACTCAGGATTTGTGATGAGAGAGCATAAGTGCGTTCATGGCTCAAAGCACAGTGAACATTCCCGTGGCTTAGTTTCACTAGCGCCGATACATGTACCAAGGTGGGCTAGGAAGAGGGTAGCCTGACCCTGTGGCTGAGGCCACTTAAGCATGAGACAATGGTCCTACTTGTTTTGCACTTGTGCACTGACCATGAGGTGGGGAGGTCATGAAGTCTGGATCTTCCATCGATCTTTTATGGCACCGCCTTGGGTTTCACAATCGAAGGTTGGATTTGAGCGGTAGAGCTCACTTCCTTAGGGCATAATGATACGTAATTCAGCCGAATAGTATTTATTGCTTAACGCAAAACACTGAACATTGGTTGAGGCCTTGTCTATGTAGTTGATCTTGTTATACCTTGCATCTACTCATATGTTCTTTATGTTATCTGGTAAGATCTTATAAATATTATCTTGTCAATCATGTTCCATAAAGGAAATCAGGTCATATGCCTCCCGGATCTCTTGGTAAGTTTGATATTACAGTAAGACCTACTCAGTATGCTTCTCACATAATCTGCTTATGCTAGTTATCTTTTTTTTACCTGCTTAAGTCTTCCTTGGAGTTTTATAGTTTGGGAGGGGAGTTATGTTTCTCGCTGGGACTGTGTGTCTTACCCCGTTGGTTTACAACCTTTTTAGGTGATCATGCTAGACGTGGTGGTGGTCGCGAGGTTGCGGCCGAGAAGTAAGAAGAGCAGTAGAAGGCAAGAGATGGATACGCTGTTGTTTTGGTTGTTTTGTCGTAGAGTCCTAGAGTCATCCCTATACTCTCAGGTCCTCAGAGGTGTTTTGACATTGTTTTTGTAACATCCCTGACCTGGGTTATGTGTTAACCCTAGAGGTTTTGCTTAATAAGGTTGATTAGATGCTTAATCTTATATTGGGAAAAGTAATTAGGGCCCATGAGAAACTTATGTTTCAATTTTGGTCATGTTTGGACAATGTTGAAGCAATGTTTGCTTATTTTGGACTAATGTGCAAATTACCCAAGTTGAGGGGTTTATTTGCAAATTGTGCATGATAATATGTTCCTCATGTGTTGAAGCATCATGAGAGTGAATATGATGTTGAGGTATGGCTTATGGAAGCCTGAATACTAAGAAAGAGCTGATAAAGCAATGTTTGTGCATTAAAACCTAGTTTTGGAGTAATGTGCAATTTACCCAAAACCTGGGGTTCAATATGAAAATTACCACTTCAATTAGGTCCTTAATGTTTCTTGGCATCATGTAGAGTAAAGAAAATGAGAGGGGCATCTCATTTGAATTAAGTTGGAGGAGAGAGAATCTTGATATTAAAATAATCAAGATTTAATCATAAGCGAAACCCTAATTCAATTTAGGGCAAAAACGAATGTATTAATTAAAGGGCCTTCAACCAAACTGTTATTGGTTGATTTTGAATAAGGATGGAAGTTCCTTTGCCAAGATAAGGAACGAAAATATCTTAAGTAGGTGAAATTCCACTCACCTTATTATAAGGAAAAGAATTTCCACTCAAAAAGATATATTAATATTATAATGGATTAAGGTGCTTATTTTCTTTTACCTTAATCCATGGATAATGGAAGGGAGTTCGGTGGCTTTGCATTTCCTTTGTATGCAAGAAAACCAAGGAGGAAGAGGTGGTACTATTTTTGGAATTAAATGCATTTTAATAAGGCATTTTCTCTCTCATCAATTTCCTTATAAAAGTGCCATTTCCAAGCCCAAACCAAGGCCTTTTCGGATTTCTTTCTTCCTCTTGCTTATAAAACCGACCAAGGAGCTAGGGAGGAGCAGGGAGCACGTCCCCAATCTGTTGGTAAGCCTTTGACCTTCGTTCTCCTTGATTTCATGGTGGAAATCGAAAATAAATTATGGATTCCTTTTTATTTTGATCTCCTCTTCAATCCTAGCCAACTTTTACAATCAAAAGCTTGAGGACGAGCCTAGGGGGAGTTGCAAGAGCTTCATCCACCATTAATGGCATGAGATTGGAGCTTTGGAGCTCAATTGGAGTCGGGTTTTATAACTTAAACCCTTAAACATTGCTATTGCATCAATTCTCTATGCTTTGTTGATTGATTTCTTCAATTTGATGCACTCTTGTTTCTTGCTGCAATTTCCATCAAGAAAGGTTGCTGTTATTGGGTGCACGAAGGAAGATGATGATGACATCATCATAAGCAAGCACCTCACCAAATATCTTTGGAGCAAACAATCTCAACGGTTGTGACCAAACGGTTTCACCAAAACCGTTTGGTGACCAAACGAGTTGCAAACCGTTTGGTGGCAAACGGTTTCAAACCCATTTGAAGGAGTTGACCAAGCGTTGACCGTTTGGGAATCTCGTTGATAATTATGTAGGCTAATGACCCTCCAAATTTGAGGGGTTAACTCCAAAGTAATCATAGGTTGAAGGCCAATAAATTAGACAAATCGAATTGAATTAAGTGTTGATTTTCAACCTGAATAACTTGACCTGTTTGGGAAAACGGGTTCAAGACCGTTTGCGATGGTTGAACAAGAGTTGAACGTTTGGTATTCCTGTTCATAATTATGTTGGTTAATGACCCTAAAAATTTGAGGGGTTAACTCTAAAGGAATCGTGAGTTGAAGCCTAATCAATTAGGGAAACCTAATTGGATTATATGCTGATTTTTCAATCTGATTAATTGAACTTTTTGGGCAAACGGGTTCAAGACCGTTTGAGTGTGTTGACCAAGCGTTGACCGTTTGGGATTACTGATCCCTATTATGTTGGATAATGACTCACCAAATTTTATGGGTTAACTCCCAAGGAATCGTGAGTTGAAGGCTAATCAATTAGGCAAACCCTAATTGCAAACAGTGCTGAAATTCCAATGAGTTAAGTTGAGATTTTGGTTTGATTAGCCCAAACGGTCTCAAGACCGTTTGGGGATCACCAAAAGACCGTTTGGAGGTCTGGGGTCTAGTATAGTTGACCAATTGAAGGTCCAAAGGTACTAATCATATTGCAATGAAGTGCTGATTTGTTGATCAACTCGATAGACCAATCCATGATGATTTTTCACTAAAGTCCAAAGGTTGGATGAGCCAAACGGTCTCAAGACCGTTTGGAGCTCATCCAAACGGTATCAATACCGTTTGGTGGTCACCCAAGACCGTTTGGAGGTCTAGGGTTGAGTATGGTTAGGTGTTTGAAGGTCTAAAGGTACCAAGCTGATATACAATGCAATGCTGATTTGGTGATCAATTCCATGATCCAAACCTTGATTGGATGGCTTGGATTTGAGTGATATGATGGGAAAACGGTCTCAAGACCGTTTGGAGGTCATCCAAACGACCTCAAGACCGTTTGGGGTCTGGTCATACCCAATTTGGATGATGGTTCAAAAGTTTCAAAGTAAACAATCTTGTATTGATGCGTGTTGTTGAATCATCGATTCTAAACCCTAATCCAATTGAATCAAACCCTAATTGATGAACAATTGAGGGTCAATTGAGGGTCAAATCAGTTGAAGGTTGACCTACTAAACTCAATTGAAGTATGAGAATAGGTCCAATTGATTATTGGTTCCATGAATTCAATGGTTGAAGATCCAATGCAATCAATTGAAACATAATTAGTAGCTTGACTGATGATCAACTTCAAAGATCTAATTGGTGTTTATAAACCCTAATTCCATTGAGATCAGACCCTAATTGAAGTTCCAATTAAGGGATGAGTTCATGACTCAATTGATGATTGAGTTGATGATCCAATTGGTTGAGATTCCATAGATTGGAATTGAGTGTTGTTGAAGTCTTGATTGACTCTTTGGTCCATGCGGTTTTGAGAGGTTTGGACCAAACGGTCTCAAGACCGTTTGAGACCAAACGGTCTCAAACTGTTTGAGACTCATGCGGTTTCAAGTTCATGCATTTTCAAAGCTTTTTGCTTAAACGGTTTCAAACCGTTTGTGGTTCAATTTGGTTAATCCAATTGGATGCCTAATACAATTGAAGGATCAATTGGTCAACCCAATTGAGTACCTAATGTATTTGAAGGAACAATGGGTTGATTCAGTTGAGTACCCAATGATATTAAAGACTCAATTGACTAATCCAAATGGGTACCCAGTGCAGTTGAAGGTTCCATTGATCAATCTATTTGGATACCTCAAGTTATTGAAGGTCCAATTGATCAAACATTTTTGTAAACCTAATATGATTATGTGGGAGATACCTTTAATGGTACTAATCTTTAATGCATAACAAATGCATGGATCCAATATATGATGTAAACCCTAATTGAGGCTGATTCCATGTATAATCCTATTAAGAGGTTGTCTACATGTGAAATCACTAATTAGGATGAATAGTAAACCCTAGTTGAGGGTGTATCCATGTGAAACCCTAACTGAGGGTGTATCCATGTGAAACCCTAACTGAGGGTGTATCCTTGTGAAACCCTAGTTGAGGGTGTATCCTTATGAACCCTAGTTGAGGGTGCATCCTTGTGAAACCCTAGTTGAGGGTGTATCATTATGATTGTTTATAGGCAATTTTATAATAAAGCCATGCCTTAAACTAAGATAAGTCCATATCATGCGAGATAGCTGGACAATACTAATGTGTGGCCTATGCATTATATGCTAAGGGTGAGTATTTGGTGATGGAATGTATTAAGAGGGGAAATACCTTAATACAAGATAAAGTGGGTTAACTCAAGAGGGTCTGAATTAATGAGAAATGGGGAAACCTAACCCTAATTTGGGAAGAGGGAATGATAAGCCCTGTTTGATAGTGAACCCTAATTCCTGGTTAAGGAATGATGGTGTTACTATTGTATCACATGATGTGATGAATATCTTGTATGACTGTTATCATGCCTAATAACCATGCAGGCATGATGAGATGATGAATATAACCAAGTTTGGGTTGTGACATTTATTTAATAAATGTGAATAAGTTGTTGCCTAGTGAGAGGTGACAAGATGTGAATGGCCTTGTGAGCCATGTGAATAAGTTGTTGCCTAGTGAGAGGTGACAAGATGTGAATGGCCTTGGGAACCATGTGAATAAGTTGTTGCCTAGTGAGAGGTGACAAGATGTGAATGACCTTGTGAACCATGTGAATAAGTTGTTGCCTAGTGAGAGGTGACAAGTTGTGAATGGCCTTGTGATCCATGTGAATAAGTTTTTGCCTAGTGAGAGGTGACAAGATGTGAATGGCCTTGTGAGCCATGTGTGATGCTTGGGTAACAAGTATCATGTTTCTTTGTAGCATTTGTGTTAATAAGTTATGCTAGAGAACTTGGCTGATGTTACATTTCTGTTATATATCTATAGTTAATTGATGATTATTCATATCTGTTGTATTCATTACAAGTAGATGGATGGACTATGAGTCTACCATGGGTAGATGCAATGCTCCCATTGAAAATGGAGATTTTCTTATTCTGTTCTATGATGATTAATTCTGCCTGATAATGAAAAAGTAACCCCTGCTCAGTTTAATTTAATAATCTGCAATAATAATGTTTCTGGCGGAGAGTTATATCTCTCGCTGGGACAATTTACAATTGTCTCACCCCCGTGGAAAACATTTTTAGGTATGCATGAAAGGCAGAGCAGAAACCCTAGAACAGGGAAAGAGCAGCAGCAACAGCAACAATAGGGACAACAATAAGATCTCAGGTGGAGATATTGTCTGTCTAGTCATATAGATAGTAGTCCTATGTGTCGTCTCTGTACTCTCAGGTCCTCGGAGTTTTTAGTCAGTGTTTTTGATATATCAGTCTGAGGTTTTGGCTTGATGCCTCGAGATTTGTATGTTTCCTGCATATATGTTTATAAGGCAGCTGATGATGTAGTCTCTGGAAAGAGATGGTACATGATATGTACATTTGAAATAGAATGTATATGATATACAATGGCATTTGTTGGAAAATATTTCCTATGTGTGGATCTCTTTGCAAAAAGTTTTAATTTTTAGTGATTTTTGCTAATCCGCTGCTTGATGAACGCTTCCACATTTGTTAATCTTGTTTTCGCGAATCCGTCGTCACAATAGTGGTGTCAGAGCTCTAGGTTCGCTGAGTCTATAGAGACATAGGACTAAGGTTGTAGAGTCTGTTCTAAGTGTCTTCCAGTTTATTTGATAGTATCTTCTGCTCACATAGAAGAAGAAGAACTTGAAAATGACTGGAGAACACAAGGAACACATTTTTAAGGGCAATGTTGTTGCACCAAGAAGAGGTGCAAGGGCTCAGAAAAGAATAGAATGAGTGCCTGAGAATCCCCATTAAGACCTGATTAGGATAGAGAATCCTATGATCATGCTCTTGTGGGGCAGATTAGGGCAACAATAATGCATATAGGGGACTGGATACTAGCTTTACAATCTAGGTTATCAGTCCTTAATACAGAAAGTTTGAGCTTTAAAAGAGTTCCTAAATGACTTAGTCATGTTGAAACAAGGGAAAATCATGTGTGTATAATGATATGAATAGCAAGGAATATGATAGCATGTAAGTGCATACTACTTGATCTCAGTATTTGTAAACCCTGGCCAGGTATACAACTATTGATGATAAAGTGGGTATGGAAACACTTAGATTGTTGTCTTTTTGATTGCTCTGATCAAGTAGTCATTCTGAGACAATCTAATGAGTATCATGAAATCATGAATATGGAATCAATAAAGGAAGATGTTGTGTGCAATTCCAATAAAGGAAGATGCTTTGTGCAATTCCAATAAAGGAAGATGTTGTGTGCAATTCCAATAAAGGGAGATGTTGTGTGCAATTCCAATAAAGGAAGATGTTGTGTGCAATTCCAATAAAGGAATATGCTTTGTGCAATTCCAATAAAGGAAGATGTTGTGTGCAATTCCAATAAAGGAAGATGATGTGTGCAATTCCAATAAAGGAAGATGCTGTGTGCAATTCCAATAAAGGAAGATGCTTTGTGCAATTCCAATAAAGGAAGATGCTTTGTGCAATTCCAATAAAGGAAGATGCTTTGTGCAATTCCAATAAAGGAAGATGCTTTGTGCAATTCCAATAAAGGAAGATGCTTTGTGCAATTCCAATAAAGGAAGATACTGTGTGCAATTCCAATAAAGGAAGATGCTTTGTGCAATTCCAATAAAGGAAGATGCTTTGTGCAATTCCAATAAAGGAAGATGTTGTGTGCAATTCCAATACAGGAAGATGTTGTGTGCAATTCCAATAAAGGAAGATGCTGTGTGCAATTCCAATAAAGGAAGATGCTTTGTGCAATTCCAATAAAGGAAGATGCTTTGTGCAATTCCAATAAAGGAAGATGCTTTGTGCAATTCCAACCCTAAACAAAAAGGGAAAAGTTATGTGACATCCCTAACTAATAGGAAGAACTATGTGAAGATTCCCAATTACATAGAGTTTGCTAAGTGAATTATCTCTGTTAGATATATATATGTTTCTCTTTTGATAAATGACATGTATTTTACTACGCGCTTAAACGCAAGTATACGCGTCGAGTAATATAGGCCTTTGTGAGGCCCGAGTCGAACTCAGGGATACGTTAATTATTGGAGACTTCTACTAACTAATCGCAATCAGCTAGGCCGAATAACAAAGTAAGGGTTGTTGTCGAAATTAAAAGAAAATCAAACGAAATAAAGAAAACAATTGATTAAAGGTTAGTTTAATCAATTCAAAAGGATATCTTTAGGATGGCGATTTCACCGCGGGTCAAAATTGTATTAGGTTTTATATAATTCCTCACTCTTCTCTCTCTATCCGGGTAGTGGCCTGAAAACAGAATTACCCACTGTCGTGGTGTAATTCACTACTTAGGTTTAGGTTGATTCCACCGTCGTAGTAATCATTCCCCTAAACTAAGCGCATTATAAACGGTCTCTCAGTTCCCACCATTAATTTTACAACTCCTTTGTCAAGGGTTTTATTGATTAATGTAAGTTTCGTCTCTTTTCAACCGTTAATCCTTCTGTCGAAGTGATTAAGGGCATTAAATTATTATTATGGTGATCAAGCATAACAATATATATGGAGAAAACAAATCTATACCACGGATTTGAGAGAGAAAATGTGAATTATCAATATAAAATTGTCATACAATGCATTCCCGGGCTACTCCCGGTCCTAAAGATGGAGGGTTTTAGCCTCTCATGTTCATCTCACACGAATACATGGTAGAAATAGGGGAATTCATAAGAAAAACGTGAAACAAGTGGGAAAACCCCTGAACGGAGAAGAACCGGCAGATCCTTGGCGTAGAATACGAGCTTCCCCTCCTGCCGGTGGTGGAATTCGTCTTCGGCAGCGTCCGAATCACCCGGGATGAGCTTCTGGCCTCCGTTCTCCGTTCTCCCCTTCCTCAGCACTCGTGCAATGCGATCTCCAATCCTCTCTCGTGTGGGCGGCCGTCATTAGGTATAAGTCCCTAATTAGGTCATCAAATAACAACAACCATCCGATCGAGATCAAAACAGATCCAACGCATATCTGCCGGCGTCGATACCATCGACGCGGGTCGATGGTATCGACCCAGCGTATTAGCGGCAGCTTTCTTTTCTTTTCGTCTGAGCGCCTGTGGTCATCTCGATACCATCGAATTAGGTCGATGGTATCGACTCTCTTTAGCGTCGGTTGTTGTCGTTTAGTGATGCTGTAGCCTCAATGTGTCGATGGCATTGACTTGGGTCGATGGTATCGACGTAGTCCTCGCCAGCAATCTGAAGGGATCTCGATACCATTGACTTGAGTGTCGATGGTATCGACTCTGTGCTGCTCCTCTCGGCTGGCGACCTGTGGCTTGGTCGATGGTATCGACTTCTGTCGATGGTATCGATGGAAGCAAATACTTGTTTTTCCTGAAATATCACAATAAGACCAAGTAAATCCACACAACTTATGATAATATGATAAATAATGCTCAAAATGGTAAAACAAAGGGGATTTGACCTAGAATGATGGCAAAGACCGAAATGAGTGAATTATGCAATATTATCCATAAAAATGCGTAATTAGAGCACAAAACACATATGAAAAAGGTCTATAAATGCGACTCAAAATCATCGCATCAAACTCCCCTAAGCTTGAACATTGCTCGCCCTCAAGCAACTGATCCTTAGAATAGAATTGCAGATGTCAACTAAAAATCAACACACCAACCCACATCCCAAGTGACTCCCACTGAGCATTCTCAAACCGGCCTTCTCTAACCACATAACAGTAATTACCCTAAAGGCGACAATAATCATCAATAAGAGAAATTATCCTTCAAACCGATGAACACTATCACATAAGGCAGTTAACATAATAAAATTCGTCGATTCAGCATTGGTGCATCTTGTGATCGCCTACACTACATTGCTCGCTCTAACTACCATCTACATGGAAGCAGTTCTCCTAATAATCATTAGTGAGGAGAAATTCATTGTGGCCTACCAATCCGAGCAACGGGTGGATGGAATGGGTGGTTCATGGAAGAACTTGGAAGTATTGCACAGTTTCAATATGCATAAAACAAAATGTCCTACGTGATGCAAATGCACATTAAAAATGCCCTAATGCCTAAATTGGGTGAAATGATGCATGCACTAACCTTCCACCTCAAAATGAGATGGAAATCTAATTAAGCCACATCATGTACTCAATTTTCCTGTAATGCAAGTGATATCATGTTCCTTTCTCCCTCTTATCCCATTTCCTTCTAAATTCTCTTTCTTTTTTTTCTCAATTTTTTCAGATTTTCAGAAAAAAAAATTTCTCTTATTTTTTTTCTTTCTTTTAGCCCACATATCCATAATTGCTTAGAGATACATGTATTGGGCTGTTTTCTTCATGCTTGGAAATCTTTGCAATATTTCGAAGGTATGGAACAATTTAGATCACTTTTGAGGAAACATTGAGATACATGGTGTACTTTATGCATGATAATCATGAAAGTCATGAGTGCAACTACATGGCATGCACCTAAATGTAATGTGCATGAATCCCTATATTTTTCTCTTTTTATGCAAAAGTATGGAAAATATCAATGCAATTCCTATCTAAATGCTATGCACACAAGAAGAAATTGAAACTGCATTTTACTTCCAATTCTTAGGTGGATTATGGAAAAATGAAGTGGAATGATCACAAGATTAGATGACTGAACCTTAGAAGAGTATTATGTGTCCCTCCTTACTGACATGTGTAGTAGTTTAGAGGGTTCTCTCTCTTACATCCAATTAAGGTCTCATTACCATTTGGTTAGGTTAGGCTCAAACAACCGTTACTATCCACTTTTCATGAGTCAATGGGAGTATAGGTGTGACATATTGTTTTAAAGTTGACATAATCAATCATTTTCATAGGATAAGTTCCCCAAGGACAACCAAGTCAAACTATCCAAAAGACACAAAAATTTTAAAATTCCCTTAAATTTCCCATGAATACACAGCGAGATGACAACTTTTACGACATCCACAGTTACACTAGATAGACATGGATCCTAAACAAAAACTAAAAATGCAAGAACAAATAGCAAAGCAAAAACTAAAAACAACAAAAGAAAAAGATAGAGCTGTTCCAGCTACCCCCCTAAGCTTGAATTCGACTATGGCCTCATAGTCAAAAACAATCTTAAGAGTGGAACAGAGATACCAGATCAGTCCAATGGTGGTGGAGGCGGGTACTGCCAGGGTTGTGGGGTCCGGATTTGCTCTGGATGATGTGACTGCATTTGACCAATAACCCCATCTTGAATAACTAACACCGACACTGCTGTGTGCCCGTTGATACCATCGACGGAAGTCGATGGTATCGACTCGCTAATTAGGGCAACTGCCTCGCGAGTCCGGCCGCCGCCTTTTTCATTTGAAAATGTCGATACCATCGACCTGTGTGTCGATGGTATCGACTCCACTGAGTCGATTTCTTCTGAAAATCTCCAGAGATCTCGATGGTATCGACTGGCATGTCGATACCATCGACCATTATTGTGCCACCTGCCTGTAGGTATGTCGATACCATCGACGGGGCCGTCGATAGTATCGACTCAGTGCGATTTTTGCAGCTGTCAACCTGAACCCATGTCGATACCATCGACCAGTGTGTCGATGGTATCGACCCTGCCTGTGCCTGTACACTGAACAAACGGATCAAGGTATCTTCTTTACACTAAAATTTAAACGAAATGAAAGCAATCTATGACTATAACTAAACTATCCTAATGTACCAATGGTTGGGTTGCCTCCCAACAAGCGCCCTTCTTTAACGTCTTAGGCTAGACGGTGTGACAATCATCATCTTTTCACCTTGGGAACTGCACTTAGAGGATCATTCGGTAATTTGAATTCAACACGATCTCCTCCAATACCCAAGGACAAAGTCCCTCTCCCTAAGGCAGTCACGACGTCCGCTGTTGCTTGAAACGGTCTTCCTAGGAGAATTTCACAGCTTTGGAGTGGTGGCATATCCATGACAACAAAATCCACCGGAAATATGAATCTGTCCACTTTGACTAGAACATCTTCACATACTCCATAGGGTCTCACTGTAGACCCATCTGCCAATTCAATTGTTGCAGCCAACTTCTTTATCTCTTTTAACCCCAGCTTTTGAAATGTAGCCAAAGGCATGAGATTTATGCTAGCGCCTGAATCACATTGCGCTTTTGGAAAATGTTGACCACCTATTGAGCACGGTATGTAAAAACCTCCTGGGTCCTTTCTCTTCTTTGGTGAGCTCCCGTGAATCATAGAGCTCACTGTCTCATTCATCCAATAAATTTCATCGTCTTTTATCCGCCTCTTCTTAGTGATGATTTCCTTGATGAACCTCCCATAAGCGGGTACTTTCTCGATCATCTCCACTAAGGGAATATTGATGTGGAGTTTTTGAAATATCTCCAGGAATTTATTAAAATGACGATGCTCTTTCTTCGTCTTAGTATTTATCGAATCTGAAACATCAACTGCATCAACACGCCTGTGAGGTGGCACATAAGCGCTTTTCGGGGGTACCTCCCCTAAGCTTGCTTCAATCACTCCCTCCGACGTGGGCTTTGGTGAGACATCCTCAATAGCCGCAGCTTGTTGTGGTTCCTCTCTTGCCTTAGATGTCTCCACATGTGCACAAACAACTTGCACTTGTTCTTCCTGCCTAGGTGGAGATACAATATTCACAACTCTTTGTGATTTTCTGAAGAAAGGGTTTCCGCCCGGCAATCCATAGTAAGTGCGTGGATATGGTATTGCTGGTGTTGCATTCACATTGAAAGTCATTTTTCTTTCTTCTACAGCTTCTTGCACCTGAGATTCCTCCTCATTGCTCACCACAGACATGTACTTGACCTGATGGTGTGCTTGGGCCACATTTGCATTCTCGGCTGGTTTCTGTTGATTGGCGTGCTTGATGGCCGCCACTTCACTCGAAATCTGTGCCACGGTGGTCTCTAATGCCCGCATTTGTGCTCGATGGCTTTGCAGCGTCTGCCCAAATTTGGTTAGAATGTCACCTTGAGATTGCAATTGTTTACCAAACATGGCCATCATCTCTTGGTTTTGCTGAACCATTTGACTTAGCAATTCCGTGTTTTTGTCCTCGGCTTTTTGCTGTGATTTGGCATCCGGATCCTGCAGAAAATTATTCGGATCCTTCCATGAAAACTTTTTATCTTTCCTCCATGCATAGTCATTGTTCCTGTAGCCCTGCTGTTGCATGAATTTCACTTGGGCTACCTCATCCTCAGATGCATCTTCTTTAGTTAGCAGCTTCTTGGCTAGGAGATCTAGCTTGTCGTTTAGCTCCCTAACTATTCTGGATTCACCGGCAGCCTTGACCTGTTCCACTGCACCTCTGTCGCCCCATGACTGTTTCCTAGCCATGTTCTTTAGTATCTCCCAACATCTGGTGTCCGTATTATTCAGAAAGAATCCGGATCCGGCTGAATCAAGATTACTTCTATCGTGCTCGGAGAGAGCAAAATAAAAGATTTTCACTTGTATTTCCCTGTCCAGCCCATAATGTGGGCACCTCCTCAACATAACCTGGAATCGCTCCCAGGTTTCAGAATACGTTTCACCCGCCTGTTGGGTGAAATTGTGAATCTTCCTAATCATGTCGTTGGTCTTCTCAGGAGGGAAAAACCTTTCGAAGAAAACCTCCACCATATGATCCCAAGATTCAACGAACTCATCGTCGAGGTTATGTAACCACTCTCTTGCTGCTCCCGCCAATGAACTTGGGAACAGCTTGAGGTACAACACATCTTGTGGAAATCTATCTATCTTCACCATATCACAGTTTTCAACAAACTGACTAATGTGTGCCACTGGATCCTCATTCTTCAGCCCGTGAAATGCGTTTGATTTAACCAAGTTAATCAATGCTGGATCGATCTTGTAGGTTGGAATGTTGAGCCCCTATTTCTTTATAGGCCCCTTTGAAGCTGATGAAGAAGACGCTTTGATCTTCTCCCATATCGTCTGTGGTTCGGCCATTTCTTCTGCTTGCTCTTGCTCAGATTCAGAATCTATGTCGCTTTGGTAATCTTTTTCGTAGTAGTCCTCGTCCTCTGGTCCCGGAGATGGAACCTCAGGTGTGCGATTCGCGTAGTCTGTGCTACGTGTATGCACCATGCAAAGTACCTGAAATAAGAAGATCGGGGTTCAGTACTATGCTTTGAACGAGTAAACACAATTATAGAGAAATTTAAGAATATTTAAAATTGTTTCAAAATAATAAAAAAATTGTGGCCTAGAGTGGCCGCTCTTAGCACTCAAAGTGCCAATAATTCGCCGTATCCCCGGCAACGGCGCCAAAAACTTGACGTGTATTTTACTACGCGCTTAAACGCAAGTATACGCGTCGAGTAATATAGGCCTTTGTGAGGCCCGAGTCGAACTTAGGGATACGTTAATTATTGGAGACTTCTACTAACTAATCGCAATCAGCTAGGCCGAATAACAAAGTAAGGGTTGTTGTCGAAATTAAAAGAAAATCAAATGAAATAAAGAAAACAATTGATTAAAGGTTAGTTTAATCAATTCAAAAGGATATCTTTAGGATGGCAGTTTCACCGTGGGTCAACATTGTATTAGGTTTTATATAATTCCTCACTCTTCTCTCTCTATCCGGGTAGTGGCCTGAAAACAGAATTACCCACTGTCGTGGTGTAATTCACTACTTAGGTTTAGGTTGATTCCACCGTCGCAGTAATCATTCCCCTAAACTAAGCGCAATATAAACAGTCTCTCAGTTCCCACCATTAATTTTACAACTCCTTTGTCAAGGGTTTTATTGATTCATGTAAGTTTCGTCTCTTTTCAACCGTTAATCCTTCTGTCGAAGTGATTAAGGGCTTTAAATTATTATTATGGTGATCAAGAATAACAATATATATGGAGAAAACGAATCTATACCACATATTTGAGAGAGAAAATGTGAATTATCAATATAAAATTGTCATACAATGCATTCCCGGGCTACTCCCGGTCCTAAAGATGGAGGGTTTTAGCCTCTCATGTTCATCTCACACGAATACATGGTAGAAATAGGGGAATTCATAAGAAAAACGTGAAACAAGTGGGAAAACCCCTGAACGGAGAAGAACCGGCAGATCCTTGGCGTAGAATATGAGCTTCCCCTCCTGTCGGTGGTGGAATTCGTCTTCGGCAGCGTCCGAATCACCCAGGATGAGCTTCTGGCCTCCGTTCTCCCCTTCCTCGGCACTCGTGCAATGCGATCTCTGATCCTCCCTCGTGTGGGCGGCCGTCATTAGGTATAAGTCCCTAATTAGGTCATCAAATAACAACAGCCGTCCGATCGAGATCAAAACAGATCCAACGCATATTTGCCGGCGTCGATACCATCGACGCGGGTCGATGGTATCGACCCAGCGTATTAGCGGCAACTTTCTTTTCTTTTAGTCTGAGCGCCTATGGTCATCTCGATACCATCGACTTGGGTCGATGGTATCGACTCTCTTTAGCGTCGGTTGTTGTCGTTTAGTGATGCTGTAGCCTCAATGTGTCGATGGCATCGACTTGGGTCGATGGTATCGACGTAGTCCTCGCCAGGAATCTGAATGGATCTCGATACCATCGACTTGAGTGTCGATGGTATCGACTCTGTGCTGCTCCTCTCGGCTGGCAACCTGTGGCTTGGTCGATGGTATCGACTTCCGTCGATGGTATCAACGGAAGCAAATACTTGTTTTTCCTGAAATATCACAATAAGACCAAGTAAATCCACACAACTTATGATAATATGATAAATAATGCTCAAAATGGTAAAACAAAGGGGATTTGACCTAGAATGATGGCAAAGACCGAAATGAATGAATTATGCAATATTATCCATAAAAATGCGTAATTAGAGCACAAAACACATATGAAAAAGGTCTATAAATGCGACTCAAAATCATCGCATCAATAAATATTCTTGAGTAATGATTGAAGTATGTTCTTTTATGCTTCTTCCTTTCAATGATATGGACATCATATGTTAGGGGTTTATGCTCTGCATAAACATTGATAAGGTTGAACTAATGAAAGGAGCTTTGTGTGGAATCACAGAGTTCATAATATCTCCAGGATATTAAGATGATATGTGGAGACTTGAGGGCATGATTAATGAACAATCTGTTCCTCCTTTTCCTGGGATTTCGAGGACGAAATCCTTGTTAGGGGTTTATAATTTGTAACATCCCTGACCTGGGTTATGTGTTAACCCTAGAGGTTTTGCTTAATAAGGTTGAGTAGATGCTTAATCTTATCTTGGAAAAAGTAATTAGGGCCCATGAGAAACTTATGTTTCAATTTTGGTCCTGTTTGGACAATGTTGAAGCAATGTTTGCTTATTTTGGACTAATGTGCAAATTACCCAAGTTGAGGGGTTTATGTGCAAATTGTGAATGATAATATGTTCCTCATGTGTTGAAGCATCATGAGAGTGAATATGATGTTGAGGTATGGCTTATGGAAGCCTGAATACCAAGAAAGAGCTGATAAAGCAATGTTTGTGCATTAAAACCTAGTTTTGGAGTAATGTGCAATTTACCCAAAACCTGGGGTTCAATATGAAAATTACCACTTCAATTAGGTCCTTAATGTTTCTTGGCATCATTTAGAGTAAAGAAAATGAGAGGGGCATCTCATTTGAATTAAGTTGGAGGAGAGAGAATCTTGATATTAAAATAATCAAGATTTAATCATAAGTAAAACCCTAATTCAATTTATGGCAAAAATGAATGTATTAATTAAAGGGCCTTAAACCAAAATGTTATTGGTTGATTTTGAATAAGGATGGACGTTTCTTTGTCAAGATAAGGAACGAAAATATCTTAAGTAGGTGAAATTCCACTCACCTTATTATAAGGAAAAGAATTTCCACTCAAAAAGATATATTAATATTATAATGGATTAAGGTGCTTATTTTCTTTTCCCTTAATCCATGGATAATGGAAGGGAGTTCGGTGGCTTTGAGTTGCCTTTGTATGCAAGCAAACCAAGGAGGAAGAGGTGGTACTATTTTTGGAATTAAATGCATTTTAATAAGGCATTTTCTCTCTCATCAATTTCCTTATAAAAGTGCCATTTCCAAGCCCAAACCAAGGCCTTTTCGGATTTCTTTCTTCCCCAATCTTTTGGTAAGCCCTTGACCTTCGTTCTCCTTGATTTCATGGTGGAAATCGAAAATAAATTATGGATTCCTTCTTATTTTGATCTCCTCTTCAACCCTAGCCAACTTTTACAATCAAAAGCTTGAGGACGAGCCTAGGAAGAGTTGTAAGAGCTTCATCCACCATTAATGGCGTGAGCTTGGAGCTTTGGAGCTCAATTGGAGGCGGGTTTTATAACTTAAACCCTTAAACATTGCTATTGCATCAATTCTCTATGCTTTGTTGATTGATTTCTTCAATTTGATGCACTCTTGTTTCTTGCTGCTATTTCCATCAAGAACGGTTGCTGTTCTTGGGTGCACGAAGGAAGATGATGATGACATCATCATAAGAAAGCACCTCACCAAATATCTTGGGAGCAAACGATCTCAAAGGTTGGGACCAAACGGTTTCACCAAAACCGTTTGGTGACCAAACGAGTTGCAAACCGTTTGGTGGCAAACGGTTTCAAACCCATTTGTAGGAGTTGACCAAGCGTTGACCGTTTGGGAACCTCGTTACTAATTATGTAGGTTAATGACCCTCAAAATTTGAGGGGTTAACTCTAAAGGAATCGTGAGTTGAAGCCTAATCAATTAGGGAAACCTAATTGGATTATGTGCTGATTTTTCAATCTGATTAATTGAACTTTTTGGGCAAACAGGTTCAAGACCGTTTGAGTGTGTTGACCAAGTGTTGACCATTTGGGATTACTGATCCCTATTATGTTGGATAATGACTCACCAAATTTTATGGGTTAAATCCCAAGGAATCGTGAGTTGAAGGCTAATCAATTAGGGAAACCCTAATTGAAAACAGTGCTGAAATTCCAATGAGTTAAGTTGAGATTTTGGGTTGATTAGCCCAAACGGTCTCAAGACCGTTTGGGGATCACCACAAGACCGTTTGGAGGTCTGGGGTCAAGTATAGTTGACCAATTGAAGGTCCAATGGTACTAATCATATTGCAATGAAGTGTTGATTTGTTGATCAACTCGATAGACCAATCCATGATGATTTTTCACTAAAGTCCAAAGGTTGGATGAGCCAAACGGTCTCAAGACCATTTGGAGCTCATCCAAACGGTATCAAGACCGTTTGGTGGTCACCCAAGACCGTTTGGAGGTCTAGGGTTGAGTATGGTTAGGTGTTTGAAGGTCTAAAGGTACCAAGCTGATATACAATGCAATGCTGATTTGGTGATCAATTCCATGATCCAAACCTTAATTGGATGGCTTGGATTTGAGTGATATGATGGGAAAACGGTCTCAAGACCATTTGGAGGTCATCCAAACGACATCAAGACCGTTTGGGGTCAGGTCATACCCAATTTGGATGATGGTTCAAAAGTTGCAAAGTTAACAATCTTGTATTGATGCGTGTTGTTGAATCATCGATTCTAAACCCTAATCCAATTGAATCAAACCCTAATTGATGTCCAAGTGAGGGTCAATTGAGGGTCAAATCAGTTGAAGGTTGACCTACTAAACTCAATTGAAGTATGAGAATAGGTCCAATTGATGATTGGTTCCATGAATTCAATGGCTGAAGATCCAATGCAATCAATTGAAACATAATTAGTAGCTTGACTGATGATCAACTTCAAAGCTCTAATTGGTGTTTATAAACCCTAATTCCATTGAGATAAGACCCTAATTGAAGTTACAATTAAGGGATGAGTTCATGACTCAATTGATGATTGAGTTGATGATCCAATTGGTTGAGATTCCATAGATTGGAATTGAGTGTTGTTGAAGTCTTGATTGACTCTTTGGTCCATGCGGATTTGAGAGGTTTGGACCAAACGGTCTCAAACCGTTTGAGACTCATGCGGTTTCAAGTTCATGCAGTTTCAATGCTTTTTGCTAAAACAGTTTCAAACCGTTTGTGGTTCAATTTGGTTAATCCAATTGGATGCCTAATACAATTGAAGGATCAATTCGTTAACCCAATTGAGTACCTAATGTATTTGAAGGAAAATTGGGTTGATTAAATTGAGTACCCAATGATATTAAAGACTCAATTGACTAATCCAAATGGGTACCCAGTGCAGTTGAAGGTTCCATTGATCAATCTATTTGGATACCTCAAGTTATTGAAGGTCCAATTGATCAAACATTTTTGTAAACCTAATATGATTATGTGGGAGATACCTTTAATGGTACTAATCTTTAATGCATAACAAATGCATGGATCCAATATATGATGTAAACCCTAATTGAGTCTGATTCCATGTATAATCCTATTAAGAGGTTGTCTACATGTGAAATCACTAATTAGGATGAATAGTAAACCCTAGTTGAGGGTGTATCCATGTGAAACCCTAACTGAGGGTGTATCCATGTGAAACCCTAACTGAGGGTGTATCCTTGTGAAACCCTAGTTGAGGGTGTATCCTTATGAACCCTAGTTGAGGGTGCATCCTTGTGAAACCCTAGTTGAGGGTGTATCATTGTGATTGTTTATAGGCAATTTTATAATAAAGCCATGCCTTAAACTAAGATAAGTCCATATCATGCGAGATAGCTGGACAATACTAATGTGTGGCCTATGCATTATATGCTAAGGGTGAGTATTTGGTGATGGAATGTATTAAGAGGGGAAATACCTTAATACAAGATAAAGTTGGTTAACTCAAGAGGGTCTGAATTAATGAGAAATGGGGAAACCTAACCCTAATTTGGGAAGAGGGAATGATAAGCCCTGTTTGATAGTGAACCCTAATTCCTGGTTAAGGAATGATGGTGTTACTATTGTATCACATGATGTGATGAATATCTTGTATGACTGTTATCATGCCTAATAACCATGCAGGCATGATGAGATGATGAATATAGCCAAGTTTGGGCTGTGACATTTATTTAATAAATGTGAATAAGTTGTTGCCTAGTGAGAGGTGACAAGATGTGAATGGCCTTGTGAGCCATGTGAATAAGTTGTTGCCTAGTGAGAGGTGACAAGATGTGAATGGCCTTGTGAACCATGTGAATAAGTTGTTGCCTAGTGAGAGGTGACAAGATGTGAATGGCCTTGTGAACCATGTGAATAAGTTGTTGCCTAGTGAGAGGTGACAAGTTGTGAATGGCCTTGTGATACATGTGAATAAGTTGTTGCCTAGTGAGAGGTGACAAGATGTGAATGGCCTTGTGAGCCATGTGTGATGCTTGGGTAACAAGTATCATGTTTCTTTGTAGCATTTATGTTAATAAGTTATGCTAGAGAACTTGGCTGATGTTACATTTCTGTTATATATCTATAGTTCATTGATGATTATTCATATCTGTTGTATTCATTACAAGTAGATGGATGGACTATGAGTCTACCATGGGTAGATGCAATGCTCCCATTGAAAATGGAGATTTTCTTATTCTGTTCTATGATGATTAATTCTTCCTGATAATGAAAAAGTAACCCCTGCTCAGTTTAATTTAATAATCTGCAATAATAATGTTTCTGGCGGAGAGTTATATCTCTCGCTGGGACAATTTACAATTGTCTCACCCCCGTGGAAAACATTTTTAGGTATGCATGAAAGGCAGAGCAGAAACCCTAGAACAGGGAAAGAGCAGCAGCAACAACAACAACAGGGACAGCAATAAGATCTCAGGTGGTGATATTGTCTGTCTAGTCATATAGATAGTAGTCCTATGTGTCGTCTCTGTACTCTCAGGTCCTCGGAGTTTTTAGTCAGTGTTTTTGATATATCAGTCTGAGGTTTTGGCTTGATGCCTCGAGATTTGTATGTTTCCTGCATATATGTTTATAAGGCAGCTGATGATGTAGTCTCTGGAAAGAGATGGTACATGATATGTACATTTCAAACAGAATGTATATGATATACAATGGCATTTGTTGGAAAATATTTCCTATGTGTGGACCTCTTTGCAAAAAGTTTTAATTTTTAGTGATTTTTCTAATCCGCTGCTTGATGAACGCTTCCACATTAGTTAATCTTGTTTTCGCGTATCGGTCGTCACAGTTTTATGATGTGTAGCTGATGAAGCTTTGTATATCCTACTGCTGGCCGGATGTGGCCCGTTGTGTATGTATAAATAGGTGATGAACTCATGTGTTGACAGGAAAGTTGCTCTTATAAGCTGTGGACACGTATCAAGGCTTGTAAATGTTTATATAACCTGCCTTCTTGCAGGATGAGGATCTGGATGTAATAGTTTCTTGGTTTATCTGCTTTCCAAAATTGGTTTTAATTAACCCGTATTTTTGGTAATAGGTGGTTTATGGTATTTTTTGCACGTTTTCACATGGCATTTCGTTGTCTGTGTGATAGTGGGATGTGTCGCCACAAGCTTGGTATCAGAGCCCTAGGTTTGTTGAGTCTACATGGATCTAGGACTAGGTTGTGTTTGTTCTTATGAGTTTTCTAGATTTTCTTACAATAATCTTCTGCCCTCAGTGGAAGAAAAAGCCAAGATGTCTGGAAACCATTAAGAACATGTTGCTGAGAGCAGCGAGGCTGCATCAGTTGATGGAGCTAGAGGGCAGGCACATGAAGGTCGGGTGTCTGAGGTCCCCCAACTTGACCCAACCATTCTCGAAAACCCTGCCTACCAACAGCTTATGGGGTAGATGATGGCTACGATGAATCTCATGGTAGAGAGATTGCTAGTGCCTCTGCCGAGAGCACATGCTCCCCATGGTGAAACATTGGGTATTGGGAAGACCTTTGAGCGGCTTCTCCGAGTTGGAGCTTCAGATTATGCTGGGACGGTTGATCCAGCAGATGTAGATATGTGGCTAATAGGTCTTGAGAAGGCCTTCCAGATCCTCAACATCTCCGAAGCAGACAAAGTCAAGCATGCTGTCTACCTTCTGAACCTAATAAAAATATTTAAAGGTCTAATTTTGAGGTTTTATGGAGAGTGATTTTTGTAAATGAATTTAATGCATATCATCCATAAAAATTCCATCTTAATCATCATAACTCCAAAATTAACATAAAAATATATTTTCTTGATCAGGAGAACTGAAGAAGTTCATTGGTGAGGTTTTTAGAGTCTAAATCTGAGTTTCTCTAAAAAGGGTCTAAAATTAGGGTTTCTATACATTAATGTGTATTATGTACTCTAATCCATGTTAATACATTGAAAATAAGCAAAGAGGAACTTGGACTCAATTAATGTGGTGAAATGTAGTAATTCATATTAGTAAGAGAGTTATGTGCATTCTTACACCCTAATTTGGGATATTTACAAACCAAAACCTATATTTCCCTAATGAGGCTAAAATGAAGCCTATTCCCTCTATTCATGATTCTTTTGTTAAATTTCCTCAAAATTAGTAATGATATTCTTTTTCTTGGGTCTTGTACCCAACTTCTATGTTCCAATTGATATGATGCTTTTACTTGCCATGATTTCTTTTCTAGAATGTTGATTTTATGGACTATTTAGCTATAGTAGTGGTACTTATGTACAACCACCCATAGACAGGGCATGTATTAATTCACCCTGGGAATGCCTTATTCTCCCCCATAAAAATATGTGTAGGTGACTGGGAATGTATTAATTCTCCCCTCACTTATAGGTTGAGGTCCGGTAGGTGCCTCAACCCTATTTAGTTAATGTAGTCAATATTAATCATGCATGCAATTCCTTTACTAATTTAAAGTTATGGCAAGCATCTATTTTGATTATGCCTCATACTCTTGTTCTCTTCAACTTATGAGGAAATATTAGCCTTCACTTTCATGCTATTTCCTTATCTTTTGTTCTTGTTCATTAATTGACACATAACTTGTTTTTCTCTCTCTTACTGGGTGATTTCCCAACCACCTAGGTTTAGATCAAGGTGTTGAATAAGATCAAGGAGAACATAGATTTCAACATGGACCTAGCTCTTGGAGATGTTGCTTGGAGACATATTTGAAGTAGTTTTGGACTTCCCTCTACTTAGATCCTTATGTTGTATCATACATGTAAACCCTTATGAGAGATTATGATGTACTTTTGTAATCTTTTGTGAAAATTGAATATAGTCATTTGTTTAATTCCACTGCTACACTTTGGTTATTTTAAATACCATTTATTGAAATTAAATTTTTTTACACATATTCCAGCATACCTTTGGGTGTGTTAGGAATGGATGTTTTATTCTTCAAATTTTATTTAGTAGGGAGTAGATCCCCTCTCGGGTCCCACTCCTTACAGCATGGTATCAGAGCCCATCGTAGTCGGAATCTGATTATTTCAAATTTGTCTCCCTAATTAGAACCCTTGCCTCATATAGTTCCTCTTTAAATGATATGTTAGTCCTAGAATTTATCTATGCTACACTTGAGATGATGAAAGATTGATTTAGGATCACAAGAGTTTCACATTAGAAACATGTTTAGTTAACCATAATGTGATGAGCCTGTTAGGTACTAATTAGGGGATAAGTTGAAAGCAAAGGTGTCTAGAAAGGATCAAGGTTGGAGGGCTGGCAAGATTTTCCTATGCACGACTAGCTTGGTTTACGAGGACTCCCAGATCCATATCATACCTGCCTGGCTTGAGCTGATACTGGCTGTCCAAAATAGCATGCCTATAGACAGTAGTATCCTTAGGCATCTAAGTTGGATAATCCTAAGAACCTAATATGTTGACCTTGTCTTTTAGGTGTAATGACTTGTTTGAGGATGGATACCCAATATAGTTCTCTTATGTCCCCTAGAACCACATGTTTGGATAATCTATCCCTAAGAACCTAGACTTTGAATTTTGGTGTTTAGTAAACAATCAGAGTGCTTAGTGGAAGCATGATGGTCTTGTACATGGTTTAGTTAGACTCACCATTTTAGCTCTAGATTAGTTTGGCTTGGTAGGTCAAACCTTTTAAGGGGTGGAGAGTAGTTGGTTTGATGATGTTTGAGTAGTTAGATTTTGAAGATGAAATCCTTTTTAAGGAAATGGAGTCATCTAACGTACCCAAATCTAGCTACATTGACTCTAGAAACCCTACCTCCATGATTAGGATGATAGTTTTCTTGGATCCTTAGTTTGACCAAACAAGTTATAGTTGTAACCCCACATGTGTGTTAGTATCCTAAAGAACATATAATGGTCATCTAACGAATAATTCATATGTTTGAACCCTAATGAATACCTAATGCACATAATATGAGTAACTCACATATTAATACTAATAGTGGGTACACATTATGCTAACCATATGTCTTGGACCAATAAACACAAATGATATGATGAGCAAGATAATTGTAACCTAATATCGGAATGCATACTAAGAATTTATAGGTGATGAATAATGATCATAACGACCTAAACCCTAATTTGTAATCATCTAACCTTAACCTATACATGCTTAATGTCATTCTTGATACATTAGTGACATTAGGTGCCATAATCAGATACATACTTTAATACACAAAAATGATATATAATCACCTAATCATAAATTACTAAGTTGATCGATTTGAAATGCATATCACCTTGTTCTCTAATAAACACCTAATTAATCACCTAATCGTGACTTGGTAGGTGAATCAAATCATTAATAGACAACATATTCCACTTTGTTCACTAAAATACATATAATGACTTCAATATGGATAGGAAGTAATTAGATTGACATAAATGTGCATAATCAATAATAAGAAGTGAATAAATATGAGAAAATGATTAATGATGACATCAATGTAAAAAAGGTAATGTGACAATGTTTAATATATATAAGTAATTAATGTGACATTATTTGGATTAATAATAAAAAATTGACTAAAATGTCTTATATCATGCAAAATAATCGGTTATAATTTAGTAAGGTGATAATAGAGTCTAAACCCAAATTATTAAGGATAATAATCTATAATATTAATAGACATTAAGATGATTGAGTACAACTCTAATTGTGCTAAAACTCCTAATGAGATAAATAAGAAATATATAGGGTTTGTGCATAATAAAGAGATATAACTCTTTTGGAAACAAAGTGAAAAATACATGACATAATTAAAAGAATAATGATAATGTGATATCCTAATAAATATAATGATAATAATCCACAAATGTTAAAAAGAAATCTTAATAGAGGAACCCTTGGTGATCCTTGAGAACCTGACCTATGAGAAGTTTCCTGTGAAGAATCTAAACTCCAAAGTTAAGTTTTGGAGGAAGTTGTATGGTTTGGGGGAAACAACCTGGAGTTTGGTGTTGAGATGTTGCATACTCACCCTTCTCTCTTTTCTTGACATTTTGAAGATGAAATCCTCTTTAAGGGGTGTAATATTGTAACATACCAAATTTGGACGTATTATCTTTTTGGCCCTTTTCCAAGCTTTTCCTTTCCTTTCTATCCATTTTGGCCTTGATGTATAAATTGTAAAATTTATAGTGGTTTGGTGAACAATTGTTCTATAATTATACCAATGGAAGGGTTTATGCACAAATACCTCAGTGAAAGCTTATTTAAGGATGCAAAATGCAAAATCACCACTTAAGTGGAACAATGGTATATAAATTTGTCCCAGAAGTGTAAGGCCACAAACCTTTCTTAATGTATTAAACAAGCTTGGTTACCATAATTAAGTACTCTAAACCTTAATCTAACTTTGTGATGTGTTTTGAAATCATAAATTGAGCCTAATTTTCAAATTTGGTTCAATTTGGATGTTGTTTGTGCAAGTTATGCAATTTTAGGTATATTCTCGACTTTCATGCAAATTATCCAACTGGGAGGTTTTCTGTGCAAATTATCACATGTGATATAATCCTTAGATATTCCATTACCATTCTAGATACTTTGAACCATGGAGAACCTATTTGCACCTTGGTTTAAATGTGTTTCTCTCCAAGGGCATTTTAGGGATTACATTCTTTATAAATGAGCTTATCTTTAAAAGCTATCAGCCAATGTGGTTATTTCTCTGATTGGAGGATTGTGGGGATGGCCTTGAAGTCTCCATGGGCTTTTAGAACCGAAATTTGATATTCAAGAAGCCTCTATGAGCAGTCCTCTTGCATGGCCATGAAGCCCTAGGCTAAGGACACATGGAAAGTCCCATAGACACCTCAAGCTTGCCCTGTTCTTTATAAAGCCATATCTACCCCTTCCCACATCCCAATTTGAAAAATCTTGCTCTCCTTATCTTTCCTCCATCTTAGAGCATTATTACTAATATGTTTGACCATGGAGGTGCTATCCCAAGGTAAAATAGGGTGCCTACCTTGGTGAAGAAAGCTCATAGGGTTCCAAATTTTCTCTATTTAGTGTTTCTAAAGCTCCTTCTTGGTGATTTTGACCAAAAACAGTAAGTTTCCTCCTTTCCTTCCCAGTTTTCATGTTGTTAGTCTTCCTCTAATCTTCTTCTAGTTCAGAACCATGGCCTTCCATGGTGAAACCCCACCTAGAGCCCTTAAACACCTCATCTCCATGTTCTTTTGCTAGGGGTTTTTCAACTCTAAAGTAGAGAGGATACTTCTTGCTCTAGATAGGAGCCTTGTTGGAGAAACCAACCTCTCTAGTTTGATAATATTTCTGGTTGAACATGTCCACCTTTCCTAGAGGTGAGTTTATAACCCCCTTCTCATATATTGCTTACTACATGCTTCAAACTCATGCATCTATGTTCAAATTTGATGATCTCCGTCTCTATTTACCATGTTCTTCTAGGGTTTTGGTTTTATTTTACCTTATCTAGAAGATCTAATTTGGTTACCTATGCATCTCAAACCCTGATCTTGGGTCAAATGGTGTATTCTCCCTCTCTCTCACTCTTTCTCTCCCTTGAATATTTTTGACTTGTCATTTCATGATTGGTTCACATTGAAAAATTCATATATATTAATACGCCTATCCAAATTTGACAAAGAAATATGTTTTGGGATTCAAAAATTAATATCTATCTAATAAAAATATTTTCAAGGTCTGATTTTGAGGTTTGACGAAGGGTGATTTTTGTAAAATGAATTTAATGCATAAAATCCATAAAAATTCCATCTTAATCATCATAACTCCAAAATTAACATAAAATATATTTTCTTGATCAGGAGAACCTAATAAGTTCATTGTTGAGGTTTTTAGAGTCTTAAATTGAGTTTCGTTGAAAAGAGTCTAAAGTTAGAGTTTCTATACATTTTTTTTGAAAACCATTTGATCTACTATTAAGTGGCCAAATCGGCCCTAACCAAGTCAATTACATGTTGTGGGAAGGAGTTTGATAAAAGAAATGGCTCATGTTTTTTGGCCACCTCTTGTGTAAGCACATGAGCAAGAACATTGGTCTGCCTTCTACAAAAATAAAAAGAAATGCATGAAAAAGACTGCCTTAAGAGATTGATATCGTTGAGGATCGTCCCCAACATGTCCATACTAGATTCCTGAGGGTTTATGTTGTAGATGACCGTAGCTGAGTAAGATTCTACAATTAGATTGTCCAGGTGAAGTTCTCTCTAGATCTTGAGGCCTTCCCTAATCGCCCAAGCTTCAGCACAAGCTACATCATTTAGTCTGAGCTTTCTTGTGTTGTAGATATGGAGCAAGTTTCCTTCTCTATCTCTCCAAGCATGCCCCGCTCCATCATGCCCCTATAAGCCCACAACAGCGTTGTAGTTAAGTTTCATGATGGTAAGAGCCGGTTTCATCCACCTTTGCAGTGATCTCTCCCCTCTTGGCCCACTATCCGTCCCTTGTGCCTCCCTGTGACTCTTGAGCAGTCCAACAAAGGCTCTTTGAATGACAACAATAGGACGAACCTTGTTCTCAAAGATGATATTGTTTCTCTTGGACCAGATTGCCCATAGCGCAGTGATCATCTCTTCATCTTTGTCATGGCTCCCGGTGTTGGTGAGGTTAAAGATAGCCTCCACTCCGTTGTGTTGGGCCGCCTCTTGGATCTTCTATTTCTTGCATGGTGGCCATTCCTTCCACAGTTCCTAAGACTGTGTGTATTGGAATAGTAGGTGGCTAATACTCTCCCATTCTTCATTGCAGCTTCCACACATACCATCTGGATGACAATGTCTATCAAACAGGTGTCCTCTGGTAGCTAGTGCCCGCAAAGAGCACCTCTATAGAAAATGTGCAACTTTGGACAATAGACCTTGCCTCCATATTGTTGCCCACCTTCTCTCCCTAGCATCCCCCATCTCCTGTTGAATTACTGACACATGTTGTGAGGCCAACCAGTATGCAGATGTCATGTTGAAATCCCCCTGTTTGCTTGGTCTCCAAAAGATGTCGTCCTTCTATCCTGTATCACTCATAGGTATAGCTAGTACCCTTCTCGCAATATCCAAAGTAAATAGAAGGTTAACCTGTTCGGTGTCCCATCTATTAGTTGTCATATTCACTAGCTGCTAGACTTTAACGTAGGTAGAATAGGAAACTCCAAAAACTGATTGCAAACTTCCTCCTATCCTGGGTATCCAACTGTCCTCCCAAATGTTGATGTATGTGCCGTATCCCACCCTCCATTGCATGCCTTCAAGTATAATGCTTTTGGAATTCCATATGTTGCGCCATGTGTAGCTTGGGTTAAAGCCCCTTCTAGTTTCTAGGATGTTATCATTAGGGAAGTACCTCACTCGTAGTACTTTATACACTAGAGTGTCCCGTCTATGAAACAACCGCCATTTTTTTTGCCAAAAGAGCTTGATTGAAGTTGTTGAGATCTCTGAATCCCATACCACCTTGGCTTTTGGGTTTGCAAAGATTTTCCCAACTTACCTAGGACATCTTCCTCTCTGTCCATGTGGCCCCCCACCAAAATCTGGCTATGTTACTATTTATCGTGTTGAGGAGATAAATGCGTAGCTAAAAGATGCTCATCATGTATGAAGGAATAGCTTGCACAACAACTTTTATCAAAACTTCTTTTCCCGCCTTGGATAACATCTTCTCTTTCAAGCCCTACAATTTCTTCCATACTCACTCTTGTATGAAGGCAAATACTTGCTTTTTAGACCTGCCCACACTGGTAGGTAGTCCCAAGTATTTCCCGTGTTTGTAAACCTCCTTCATGCTTTGGATCTCTTTGATCTCTTCCTTTCTTGGATCTTGAACCCCTTTTCTAAAAGCAACTTCAGTCTTGGATAGCTTAATTTTTGGACATGATGCCCGCTCACATTGCTAATAATCTCAGCTAACTTTAGGCATTCTTCTCTGGTTGCCTTGGAGAAGAGGATTGAGTCATCTACAAAGAAAAGGAGAGAGATACGGGGGCCATGGCAACTCGCCCTTAGCCCATGGATACAGTTATGTTGCATAGCAAAGATGAGGGAAGTAGAGAAGGCTTCGGCACATAAAATAAAGAGGTAAGGTGAGAGAGGGTCTCCCTGGAAAAGTTCGTGAGTAGGCTGAGTCTTTCTGGTACATTTCCATTGATGGAAAGAGTGAGAAACTGATGACATACAATCCATAGTCTTCCTTCTCCATCTGGTGCTGAAACTCAGCCTGACTTGCATGTAATCCACAAAGCCCCATTCCACTTTTTCGTAGGCTTTAGACATATCCAGCTTCAACGCAAGGTGCCCATTCTTCTTTCCTTTATCCCTCTTCATGGTATGAAATAATTCATAGGCAATGAGGGCATTATATGTAATTATCCTACCCGGGATGTTTTTAGAAACAATAAAATCCATGAGAGGTTTTAGCCTATTAGCCATAACTTTTGAGGCGATCTTATAAATGACGTTGCATAGGCTAATTGGTCTAAACTCGCCCATTTCCTTTGGTTTCTGCACCTTTGGAATCATCACCACAAGAGTAGATTTGATCTCACCATTACTACTGTGCAACTTCCACCAGACTTTGATATAGTTAGCAACATCCACCCCAACAATGTGTCAGAATTTTTGGAAAAGAAAAGCTTTCATACCATTTGGGCCCGGTGCCTTGTTTGGGTGCATGTGTTTGAGAGTTGCCCTGATTTCTTTGTCTGTGATGTCCTTCTCCAAATCAGCCCTCATAGCCTCATCAACTTTCTGGGATATACCTCTAGTCGCCTCTTCCCATCCCAAAGTCTAGAAAAGCTTCTGAAAAAACTTAATTCGATCTCTTCAATTTCCTTTTCCCCCATTTTCCATTGACCTTCCTCATTATTTAGTCCTTTGATTTTTTTTCTTTTCCTCCTTTGTGTTTCCTTGTAATGAAAGTAAGTAGTGTTCTTGTCCCCTTCTTTCATTTCATTAACTCAGGCCCGAGCATGCCAGTAATCCTCGTCTCTCATGTGCCATGTTTGAAGGTCAACCGCAAGGCTCCTATATTTCTCAAGATTTGTGCCATCTGGGGGTTGATTTTGCGCCATAGCTAGTTCCGTCTCTAACTCTTTGATTTTCCTCTTCAAGTTTCTATATTTCTCTTCAGCCCACTTCTTCAGTTTGGCCCCACAAGCCTCCATCTTCTCATGAAATCCTGACTGTGATCTTTCCTCCCAGGTGCCCTTTATTAACTGTTCACATGTAGGTTCCTCCGCCCACATAGGCTCAAAGAAGAAGTGTTGCTATTTGTGGTACTTTTTCCTCCCCTTTATTTGCTCTATGTTGATTATAATAGGGATGTGATCGGATTCATACTTGACCAGGTGTAGTACACTATCCTGTTAGAACATATGCATCCATTCTGGACACGCCAAGGCTCTATCCAACCTCTCTTAGACTAGAGTTTCCGGAGTGAGGCCTATTCTCCATGTGAAGATACTTTCGCTGTATCCTAGATCCATAATGTTGCAATCATCTATTGTATCCCTGAAGTCTTGAACGTGACAAAGAGGTTTTGGAGGGCCCCCATTGTTTTTTTCAAAATTTGAGACTATCTCATTAAAATCCCCAAAGAACAATGAAGGGAGAGACGAACCTGATTTTAGATCTTGCATAAGGTTCCATGTTTTATATTTTTGTTGTTGATTAGCCCAGCCATATATCCCAATTGCCCTCCATGGCCCTCTTGTGCCATCCCCTACCAGTTTGGTTTCACAGTGGTGCTGCGAGTATGAGGTAACTTTTAGAATTACATCCTTCCACCAAAGGCCCATGCCTCCCGCTCTGCCATTGCTTGACAAACAGATTCCCTGTGTGAAGCCACATTTTCTTTTTACGACATCCAGGTCAACATCAAAAATTCATAGTCTCCATTAAAAAGGCTATATTTGGGCTCTCCTTCCAACACCAAGATCAGGGGGCATTTACTGTGTCAGGGCGGACCATTCCCTGACAGTTCTAGCTGAGAATTTTCATTGCTCTTTACGGGGTTGGTCTTTCCCAACCTCCTCTACTTGGACTTGAACAATCCCTTATTGTAATCTACCATCTTCACTTCATATGACCTTCTTTCCCATCTCCTCTGAGTATCTTGTTTCATCAAATTCCATGTCACAGTGCTCAGAGTGGCATCCTCATTTCCCTATAACTGTATCCCAAACCACTTCTTGTTCTGATATACCCAACCTTTGAGCCCTACTCATCTTGTAGACCCATGGGAGTTCTTTTTTCTTGTTCAGATGTGCCTTCCCCTTCCTGGATGTTTTCCTTCATCCTTCATTCTATTTCTGTTTACTCATCCGCATTGTCCCTTGCATGTCTTGTTTTTTGGTCTCCTGCACTGCTGCTTCGGGTTGACTATCTACAGATGCTACTTGGACGTTAGTACCTCCATAATGCTTTCCGATTGCCCCCTCAGACTTCTGGTTTTTTTTCCCGGCTGTCGCCTTAGGCTCAGAATCTCATCCCTTGAGTGTTGTACTCTTGCTTCATCCCCATATATCTCCCCTTCCCTTTGGTTTCCACCTTTCCTTCTGTCTCTTTGTGCTTTCCCGTCATTGACACTAGTAGATTGATGTATCGGTTCCTCTCTTCAGTTCCTTAGTACTTCCACAAAGATGTCTCTTAGGCCGTAATCTCCTTCCTCTACCCTCGTGTGACCTCTGGGGATAGCAAAAGTCTCTGCCAATTTGTTGGAATCCTCCTCTAGGTTCTGGTCTTGTTTAGGTTTCATCACTGACACACTTCCACTGCATGACGGGTTAGTTGTCTTTTTCGTAGATGCTCCTGGTTTATTAGTGATTTGGATCGTCTTCCTTACTCACCCATTGCCAAAAACTTCCTCATTCAGCGTCACCCGTGGTTTCCTTGGGGAGGCTTTAAGCCAAGCCCCCCATTGTCTTCCTCTTTCCTCTACACCATCGTTTGAGCTACAGTCCTTGTCGACGTGTCCCAAGAGACCACATAGATGGCAGAAATTGGCTAACCTTTCATATTTAATCTCTAGGTCCCGTACTTGGATGTTTCAGTTCTTGATTCAAAGTACCCTTTTCAGTGGCTTGGTGACATCTAGGTTAACTCAAACCCTAGCCACATCCTCCCAGACCAGCTCGTCGATGTCTATGTCCAGCATGACGCCTATCCGCCTCTCTATCTCAGATATAGTGTTAAGAGAAGGATACCCCATAGGAATCCCATAGATTCTAATCCAATAAGGTCCTTGAGTGATGTGGATGTTTCCTGATTGTTCCTCCTCGTCGACTTCCTTGAACATCAGGAGTTTATTTTCAAAGTTCCAAGGTGCCACCTCAATCACCCACTACTTATCTTGCCAATGGAAGATATGTATTACAATGTTCTCCCCTTCCAATTTCTTGAATATAACTTTGTTTGCCAGGGCCCAAGCCTGTGTTAATGTGCGCTTCATTTCCCAGAATTTATAGGGCTTGTCAGTCAATAACCTAGCCACCATCGTGAGTTCGAGGTGACTCCCTTCCTCATCTACCCCCAACTCCTGTATGTCGATCAGTTGTTTCTCATTCTCTGTCAACTGTAATGTAGCACACCTTGTTGCGATGTCTTCTGCCATGGTGCTCATACCAACCAAAGTGAGCATGTATTGAACCTATAAGAGAAGAAACCAGAAGGAGAAAGGTGACCCACCTGCCGAACCCTAATTGCCAGAGCAGTTAGGTCAGCCGCGGGGGAGAGATATTAGGGTTTCTATACATTAATGTGCATTATGTACTCTAATCCATGTTATTACATTGAAAATAGGCAAAGAGGAACTTGGACTCAATTAAAGTGGTGAAAGTTAGTAATCGATATCATTAAGGGAGGTATGTGCATTGTGACACTCTAATTTTGGATATTTATAAACCAAACCCTATATTTCCCTAATGAGGATTTAATGAACCCTATTCCCTCTATTCATGATGCTTTTGTTAAACTTCCTCAAAATTGGTAATGATACTCTTTTTCTTAGGTCTTGTACCCCACTTCCATGTTCTAATTGATATGATGCTTTTACCTATCATGATTTCTTTTCTAGCATGTTGATTTTATGGACTAATTAGCTATAGTAGTGGTACTTATGTACAACCACCCATAGATAGGGCATGTATTAATTTGCCCTGGGGAATGTCTTATTCTCCCCCATAAAATCATGCGTATGTGACTGGGAATGTATTAATTCTCCCCTCACCTATAGGTTGAGGTCCGGTAGGTGACTTAGCCCTACTTAGTTAATGTAGTCAATATTAATCATGCATGCAATTCCTTTACCATTTTAATGTTATGGCAAGATATATTTTGATTATGCCTCATACTCTTGTTCTCTTCATCTTATGATCAAATATTAGCATTTACTTTCATGTTATTTCCTTATCTTTTATTCTTGTTCATTAATTGGCACTTACCTTGTTTTTCTCTCTCTTGTGGGGTGACTTCCCAACTACCTAGGTTTAGAGCTAGGTGTTGAACAAGATCAAGGAGAACATAGATTCCAACATGGACCTAGCTCTTGGAGATGTTGCTTGGAGATAGATTTGAAGTAGTTTGAACTTCCCTCTACTTAGATCCTTATGTTGTATCATACATGTAAACCCTTATGGGATATTATGATGTACTTTTGTAATCTTTTGTGAAAATTGAGTACAGTCATTTGTTTAATTCTACTACTACACTTTGGTTGTTTTGAATACCATTTATTGAAATTTGAAAATTTTACACCTATTCCAGCATACCTTTGAGTGTGTTCAAAATGTATGTTTTATTCTTCAATTTTTTTTAGTAGGGAGTGGATCCCCTCTCAGGTCCCACTCATTACATCAGGTCTAAGAACTAAAATCACCACCATCACTATGAAACATGACTATTACTTTCGATCATGGTTTCCTTGTTTCACTCTCATGGTGGATCTGTTTGATACATTGTTCTCTGACAAGTATCTATGTGCTTGGTTTGATATCACATATCATGACTAATGAGATTCTTTCATCAACCAACACACACTCTAGTCTTAAGTGTTATTGTTATCTATTAGACTTCCACAATAACATTTGCATAGGGACATGGAAAGAATGTATATACTCTTGACATTCATATGATTTTGTTGTTTAAGTCCTCTACCCAAAAACATACGTCATTGAATAATATCATTCTTTAGACATTTATTATGTTATATCGTTATCTCAATACTAAATAACTGAATAAATTGAAAGATTTCCTTTCTTATTATTCAAATCATGTATAAGATATGCCATTACAATCATCATATAATTGGCTCTCTAGGGATACATACCAACAACATGGTCATTACATGTATTCCATAGAGCCAATCATGTAATGATTGTAATGGGACACTAAATACCTAATTTAATACTATGTTTGTCTCAATCATGAGATGATGATACAAACATAGTAGATGTCTAAGGAATGATGTTACTCAATGAAATATATCTTTAGGTTGAGGATTTGAATAATGAGATCATATGTATGATAAGAGTACATATATTCTTGTTATGTCCTAGTCGGATATCACTGTGGAAGAAAAATAGAAAACAAAAATAAGTAAGACTAGAATGTGTGTTGACTGATAACAAAGTCTCATTAGTCATGATATGATATATCAAGTCAAACACATAGATTCATGTTAGAGAAGAATGTATCGAACATGCCCTCCTTGAGAGCGATACACAAAGACAATGGAATTGCAGTCAGAATCAACTCTCATAGTGATAGTGGTGATTGTGATTCTTAGACTCGAAGTCACTATACTCATCACATGTTGTTTGATGTATTTTTACATCACCCAACCTAACCTTGAATAAGAGTTGCCATAAAGGTGATGTTCAGGTGCATTGTGACACATGGGGATTGAGTGTGAGTCATGTAGAAGGAATTTATCTCTCCTACTGGATATTGATATCTTGGCCACTTGATAAGCGAGACTGACAAATATATGGCCATACTCATATGACTCAATATTTGATATGTGAACTCACATTCATCTCATACAGTCTGCTCTAGTTCAAGGAACATAGACTGAATGTTAAGAGTATGATGATTCCATGCCGCGAGTTCAATCTGAATATCTGAGACAAAGGAACTATACGATCACGATAACATCGATCACAGATTGTAGGTAGAAGTTGTTCTCCAACTTTAGGATTACTTATGGAGCAAAGAAGTGTTGCTAGATACCACTCATTGCTTGAGATGTCATAAATTGATTACAGACATACACTACCGACGTAATTTGGGACCTATAGGTTATACGTATAGGATGCACCAGGAGAAGGAATTAATTCATGAATATAATTTAACTTGATTACTCATGTGTTTAGGCATTTAATTTACACAACATTAGTTGCATTAGCTGAACTGAAATTTGAACCGCCCCATTCAGAAGTGAACCATCTGGTTTAGAATATGAATCGTCCGATTCAGAAATGAACCGACTGTTTAAAACATAAATCGACCATTTCAGATGTGAAATGACCGATTGTGTGATCAGTATAACTAGATCAAGGATTGACGTTGTTGTCATGTTGTGCATTAATCATCACATTAAAAGCTAATATATTTGCAAATAGGAAATATAGTGAACCGACCAATTGAAATGTTGAATCAACTGATTCACATGTGAACTGACCGGTTGAACTGATTGACTCACATACGAATTGACTATTTCAAATGTGAACTGACTAATTCGTGATTCAGAACAACTAAATATTCATAAAAATCTTTCTCTTTAACTTTCATGTGATCTGGGAACCTTGTCGATGACCATCCTATAAATAGAGAGTGTAGTTGAGACTATCAGAAGACACAATAATAAGATTTGACCAAATGTTGTCCTCTCATAGTTGTGGTAACTAGAGAGACTGAGCAAGTCTTACCTGTAAAAGGGAGAGGAAATAAAGGAGAGAAAACAAGGGAGAGCAAGTCAACACTAGCATGTTGACATTCGAAGGGACAAATCCTTTCGGTTGACTCTGGTAGTACAACATGGAGTTCTCGATGGTCCGCATAGACTATGTAGAAGTGTGGATGCCATTACCGCCATGCATGGAGGACAACCACCGATGTCTGTGTTGTTGCTCCAGGAGGTCATTTTTAGTTGCCCATGTACGTCTTGTGAGGAGTGCACATCACTATACAAGAGTTGTCACTGGACTTGCTCCATGACCAATTATACCTTTTACTACCTCCTTTCATTGATATATCATTGTTGACACAATCTCTCTGGCAAAAATAGGGGCAAAAGTTTTTATTTCCTCTTCCTTGTCTACCGTCCCTATTCCCCAACACTAAGATCATTGACAATAGTGGAGCAAAATTCTCTTTAAGTATTTTAAAATGCAATATGAAATTGATATTGTATAAATTGCTATAAATTTTAGAAAAGAGTACTCAAACCATGCTTACTTATTTAGATTATTCACACCATTCTTACTTCCTCCATTCCAAGCAAATAAAGGTCACTAAGTTGGCCTACCAAAGAGGCCAATGATTTTATGGAATTATTGAATTCTCACATGCTTACCTTGGTAGGAGGATACTTTCCCACCTTCTCATTGTTATATCAAATAATATCAATGTCCCTGACAACACATCAAGGATGCACAATAGAAGTGGACATCTCTTTCAAACAACTCTAAAGTATATCCATTTCTTTTTCATTGTTAACTTGATGCATAGGACATAGATGGAATCTAGCATGATTAAACTCCACATCATAGTGGATAACATGTTCATTTGCATAAGTTTTAATCACATAGATACCAAGATTTTCGAAAGGATAGTAATCCTCGCATAGAGTAGAAATTTGGGTTGCAAACAAAATTAATACTATTCAAAATAGAAGTAATATCAATATAATTTAACATAGATTCCAAAACCACAAATATATCCACATTTGATCTGCTAGCGACATCCTTGATACAAATGAGTACTGAAATGGATATTATAATCCAAAATAATGATAATAATTATGTCATATATTTACAATATCATAGTGCAAATTTGGGTGAAAGAATATTTATTATATATTCTTGAAATAATGTGTTTATTATGTATTAGAAATATGATGACATGTTATGATATAAAATATATGTATTATATATTCAATTATATTAAAATAAATATTTCTAAATTAAATGATAGACATGAATAAGAGATACAACATCTATTTTAAACTTGAATGTTGTATAAGAGTGTGTAATCTATTTATCACTCTGTGCATTTGTCATTTGACTCAAATGATAAGTCTAATCGGTTTATTAATCTAATTCATGTACTGAAAGGAAGGATTGATTATAGAAAAAAAATCGTGCGTTTGTTATTTGACTCAAATGATAAGTTTCATCAATTTATTAACCTTAAATAATGTACTGGAATGAAAGATTTATTATAGAAAAAAATTAGAAGTCATGCATCTTGAATAGTGATGGGATAAATAGACCCCTCCACCTCATAACATACAAATAACTTCTTTATTTATCTATTATGCCCTATCTTCCTATCAGCTAATTCCCTCTTTTTATTTACTACTAGCAGATAACACGTGCTAAGCACTTGAATTACTTTTAAATCAGTATTAAAATTGATAAAATTTTATTCTCAACATTTGGATCTTTGGTTTATAAAAAAAATTGGATCTCCTGTTAATGACTTAAACTGGTGTCCAACAATAGTCTTCGACGTGGTGAAAAAAATTCAAAAATTTGATTTTAAATATTAATTATTACATTAAAAAAATCTTGAATAATAGTTATGCATTTAAACTTGGAGTGATTTGTCACCATAAATTCTTGACATTATGTGGTATATGTTCTCAAAATTTAAGAAAATGATCATTTATGTTGATGGTTGTTTTGTATCTCTAGTTAAGTTTGCCATCACTCGAGTAATAATCGTTATACCCAAAGTAAATCAAGTCACACCCTCCTCCAACATCCTCTGTCACCGCTTTTGTTGAAAAGAAAAAAAACCAGCTGTGATGTACAAATAATAACTATCAACATTGAAGCTGACAAATAAATGGACTTAAGTTATTTAAATAGTTACTATTTTTAGAAGAAAACAACTTGAATGCCACCTCTTTTATAAAGAGAGCTGGTGGAATGAAGCTACCTGACAATGGTAAAATATTTATACACCAGATGATTTAAAATGTTTAAATAACATTCAACACCCCATTAGCTGTCATAACTTTTATAAGAAAATAAGAATTCAAAATTATTTTTGCCAAAATAACATTTTTATCCATTAAAAAATCATAAGTAAATTGCTTCTGTATTAGTTACATTATATGACACAATGATTTTTAAGATAATCTAATCCGAAAATATTTTTCATGGAGTGGTGTAATGAAAATGTTGTTCGGTTTATGTTAAGTATGCAATATCGTAAACATTGTATTAAAAGTGACCTTTTTCATAAATATAGTTAGTAATTTAAAGTTGTTTGAGTAGCAGTGGCAATTCCAAAAACAACGTAAGACAACAAAATAGGTAGTTGAAAAAGAATTAAAAACATTAGTGGAAGAGAGGTTGTTCAAACACACGTATTGATTAGACAGATGAGTTAAAAGTTAAAACTAATATGCTGTCTTAACCGAATCCTTTCAATCTGTATACTATTGCCACGATTACTAAAATTTAATTTGAAAATATATTTTTTCTGATTAGTATTACATTGCATTGCAATTGCAATAGTTCACAACAACTCACAAATATTAATTGATAGTTGACTCCCTCCAACCTATAACAGTTAACAGATGACCTAAATTAAATACCACATAAACATTTGAGTAATGAGCACGCTGACAGGTCATTGGAACTCCCTCCAAATTGAAACTTATTTTTTTGTTGCACTAATGGCTCAATAAACACTATGTACGATACTAATTTATATACAATCCACTAACAACGACATCTTCTCTTAAAGAATGAGTAGACATCTAAGGTGTTGGAACATGCGAACAGACTGGACCGATCGGTTCACACACCAAAATGTGGTGATTCTACAATAGCTACGTACAACTTAAAAATTAATTAGAAAAAAAAATTGATTGAAATATCTATATACATGGCCAAAAATTAAGTCACCGAAAAATTAATAAATTCAATACAACCTGAGCACCTCTAATAGATAATTGACTCCTTCTAACCTATAATAAAAAACAAACTGAATTAATAGTACAAACGGACTTGAACAATGAGCACACTAACACGATGTTAGAAGTCCCTTGTTTTTCTTTGTTTCGTTCATGATTAATTATATACTACTACACACAATAATTTATACATAACTCATTAAGAAAAAACATCTCGATTAATAACAAATTGATTTCCTCCAATCTATAAAGTTAGAGATAAATTGAACAAAATATCGTACAAATTGGTGGAACACAATTCTTGCTGAAACAATGAAAGCATAACCAAGATATTGGAATATGGGCGCAGACCGAATAATAAGTACGTAGACCGAAAGTGCAATGCTATTCTACATAGGTGTTAGCATTACGTGCTAGCATATACAAACTAAAGAAATAAGCGGTCAAAATTATGAGATAAGTACGAAAAAATGAAGCAAACGGAAAAACAAAGGCTTCGAAAGGGAAAAAGTGAACCGAACAAAAAAATTTCTGGAAAAACGAAGCAACTCGAAGAGTAGGCATGCAGACTGCAGAATTATCCTTTTTATAGGACTAGCAGATAACACGTGCTAAGCACGTGAATTATGTTTAAATTAACATTAAAATTGTACGACATTTGTTCTTAATTTTTGAATCCAAAATTTAAAGTAGTTATTGTTATACACATTGAACATGTATACGGTCATTGTGTGAAAAAAGTATCCAAAAATCAGCTATTTATATTTTGCCTTCACATATTTATTAAAAAAAGAAGTAAATTGTTTGAAACATGTTAGTTTTTGTCACCGCATATATGGTCCTAGATACTATGACATTATATGGTATAGGTTCTCTAAACTTAAAAAAACTATGTCGATAATTTAGAACATTTTTTATATGTGTAGTTAAGTTTGTAATTATTCATTCTCACTAAAAGTTTGTAATCATTTGAGTAATAAAAATCATATATCAAGTGAATCAAGATGTTAAAACCGCACCCTTTCCAAAACATCTGTCATCGCTTTTGTTGAAAAAAAAAAGATAAGTTGTACATATAACAACTATCAACCCTTCAGCGAACAAATCCATGCACTGAAGTTATTTGAATACTCGTTGGTTTCTTTATTTTAATTGAAGAAAATAGCTAAAAATAAAGAAACTCAGTGGAATAAAGTTACAAAAGTAAGACTAAATTAAAAATGTTCTAAAACACCCAAAGCCATCATCTGTCACTATTGTTATAAGAAAAAAGAATTCAAAAATTTGGCTTCTTAAATAGTACTTATAGGTACTTTGAAAGAAAAAAAATTAGAAGCAAGTCGCTTGTGTATAAGTTGTTCACTGACACATTGATTTTCCATAAATATATGGTCAATGTGACGTTTGGTAGAGGTTCATTTATAGTTCACATTATTTTTATGTAACTATGTTAAGTATGTAAACACTCCAATTAAAGTTGTCACCATTTTTCTTAAAAATATTATGGAAGAAAGTTGTTCGAGTAGCCCTAGCAATTAAAAAAAAATGTAGGAGCCAAAAATAGATGGCTGAAAAAAATAAAAAATAGGGAAGATAGGTTGTTCGAAAACGCATACTACTTAGAATATTGAGTTAAAACCAATATGATAAAAGAGATACACATACATTCGATTAAGACAACTGACTCATTTTTTCGTTGTATACTATTACCCAGGCTACTAAAATCTAAATCAGAAATAAATTTTTCATCGGGCTCATAAATTACATTTACATTATCTTACAATAATTTTCATATAACTCACTATTAAACTCGTTCTGTTAGAAGACAATTGACTCCCACAAAACTTAAAATTGATTTTTTCGTCAAACTCATGATTATTAAATACCGTTGTACGCAATAATTTATATATAATCCATTAAGAAAGGACATCTCGATTAACAACCAATTGAGTTCCTCCAACTCATAAAGATAGAGACAAACTTGACTAAATATCACACTCACAACTGCTAAAAAATACAAACTAACTATAACAATTAACATACATGCAAGGTGCTAGAACATACACATAGACTGAGCCGATTAATATCACACCAAAATATGGTACTTCTGTTGCAGTTAAGTACATTCTCTTTTGGTCGGCGCAATAAACCATAACTTAAAGATCAATTCACTACTACAAAAAATATTTTTTACAACAGTTCATTTTTCCAGTTTACAACAGGTGTCAACTGTTGTATTAGATTGTATGGTCTTATGGGGGGTTCTTTATACAACATGTATTGCGCATGTTGTAATATATTTATTTTATACAACAGTTAATACATGTTGTAGTTCATTGAACACACCTGTTGTAATAGGGGTGTTGTATATAACATGTTGAGACCAAAGGAAAATACATCTAGACACAAGGTTTTGAACTTGAGACCACTTGAAAGTAAGGCACATCTCAAACCGCTGAACCAGTTTCATTTTATGCAACACATATATTCTTTATTGTACATATACAACAAATGACGTGCAAATCTGTTGTGTGATTGTGGTCTATTACAACGCGTAACTATTACAATAGATGAAAGTCTGTTGTGTAATTATAGTATACTACAATGGGTTATAGTATGTTGTGTAATGATGGTCTATTACAACGGGTTAACATATGTGATTATTACAACTGGTAGAGCACGTTGTGTAATTATGATCTTTTACAACGGGTTAGAGTATGTTGTGTAATGATGGTCTATTACAACGGGTTAACATACATGACTATTACAACGAGTTAGAGCATGTTGTGTAATTATGATCTTTTACAACGGTTTAAAGTATGTTGTATAATGATGATCTATTACAACAAGTTAGCATACGTGACTATTACAACGTGTTAGAGCATGTTGTGTAATTATGGTCTTTTACAACAAGTTTGAGTATGTTGTGATATTATAGTCTATTACAACAATTTAGCACCTGTTGTAGTATCACATATACTATAATGAGTTTGGCCCGTTGTATATAACTTGTGTTGTATAAAATATATAATTCAGAACACACAAATAGACATGTTGTAAAAGATATGCTAACTACAACACAACCAACAAAACTGTTGTGTTTTTTCCGTTGTAAAAAGCATTTTCTGTAGTAGTGATTACAGTTTAAGAATCATTCGGAACAACTATAGAGAACGGAACCACCTAAAAAGAAATAAATTACATACAACCCTACTAACACAGAGCAACTCTGTACTATAATTTGAGTACATATACTTACGGTAACATGAGTACACAAACGGTAACATGAATATACAGATTTAAAAAATAGAGATGTTAGCATTACGTGGCAGGATAAAGATAAGTGATAAGCTAAGAGATGAAGCACAAAAAAATAAAGGCCTTGGAAGGAAAAAAAGAAAATCGAAAAAAAATATAGCGGCCCAAGCAGCTGGAAAAGCTAGAAGGCAGGCGCAAAGTTCCCCTTTTTATAGGGTTATTGATTATTATTGACGTCTGCCACTCCATCCAATATCACCTTTTTTTATTAATTACACCCTTCATCTTCATCATCTATTTCCAGCTTTTTTAATTTATTCTACCATCTCTCCATCAATTTATATTTATTAGGCATAAACCCGTGCATGGGTGCCTTAGTAAGCTGCAATTTGTTTTTTTTTTTTTTTACAAAATTACTGCTCATTGACTTAAATTCAGATACACGTTGTTCGCGTACTCCTCAGCTCCTCCCGGTAAAATCCATGGGGGTGCTTTAGGGTACCGTTCATTAAGATAGACAGAAGCCAGTTCTTGCGGGCATTGCATAAGTCTAATGTTAGGGGCAGGTTTCTTGAGGAACCATTTAGCCTGGGCATCAGCTAAGCGACTGAATTCACGGTGGCAATGAGCTATTCTGCAATCGTGCACAGCTCAAATTTTCCGCTGGATCATGCGTTTTAGGCTAACCAGGTAAGCAGGTACCTCCATCTCTGGATGATCTTCACCGACAGCTGCGAGTCTGTCAACAAGCAAGGAGAGGCAGTCCCTAATTCGATCAGCATGTAAAGTCCCAATGAGATTGATTGCATCTACCCCTCCAGGGGGTCATTCCCTCTGAAGATGCGTGCTCCACCTTCCAGCCATTGTCCTTGGTAGTTCCGCAGCACCCGGCTAGTGCAGATGTTAACATCTTCCCCTTGTCCACTGACACATCGACGTTAAGGTAGAAGTCGGTTGTTGGAACCTTCAGGCTCTGCTGCCGCCTGCTCAGGCACCTGTTAATGGTCGCTGCCGTATTGTCTAAGGCTTCATAAAAGAACTGCACCTCACTTCGGATTCTTGTGACCAGCACTTCTGCTGTGTGGATTTATTTTCGAAGACAAAGTCATTTCGTTGTTTCCATAACAGCCAGCTAGTCGTGAGGAACGTGCTGTGCCATATGTGTCCTTCTCGCTGGGGTTGGAGATTGAAAGAGATCCAGTCCATGATGCTCGTAAGGGAGAAGAAGTTATCCGGTAAGTTTGGATGAATAAGTTTCCAAACCCGCTCACTCCATGGGCAATCACGGACCGCATGCAGCGTGGATCAATGTTTTCATAACAGTTGTTGGACCGGTACTGGCTCACACCGGATTGAGTCAGGTCCAACCGGAGTGGTTGAACCGGTTGGACCGGAAATGATGTCAGCATGACATAAAAAAATATATTTGAACCGGAAAAACCAAACTGATCACCATGATAAAAGACAATTAGTAGTCGGACCGGTCAAACCGAATGAACTCCGCATGTTTTATATATATATATATATATATATATATATATATATATATATATATATATATATATATATATATATATGATGTTTACTTGCTACCCGCGCGGGTAGATTAGATTAGTTACCCGCATTTGATGAAGCGGTGGCATTGTGTTGTAATTACAGAATAGAGGTGGCATTACGGTGTAATTATTGAATAACAAGATTGGTCCGGTGGCATTGCTTTGTAATTATTGAATAACAATGGGCTGATGACATGACTTGTAAATCTGTAACGCGCATTTGATCCGCACTAGCTAAAAAAGTGACAATAAAATGACATTTCCCGATTATAATACACCATGTCATCTTCAGTTACAAATGTCTTCTTCCCATTACAGATTCTATGTTCTCATTACAATATATCTGTTATCTTTACAGACAGGTTTCAACAAAAAGTATGTCTATGTGAACTTGAAGAAGCTGGTTATCGAGCAAAGTTAGGAGTTCACGAGCGCGTGATTCGCGTTGCCATGGAGGACAAAGGAAGGTTCTTACAAAAGCTAAGGAACCGGATCAACAACGAAGTAGTAGTAATAATAAGGCAAATAAGTCAAAGTTCTTTATTACGTGCACATTCTGAAGTTCTTGAAGGATGGATATTATAAGTTATTCAACACTGATGTACTCTCCAAAAGCACTACGACGAGTGCAAATTGTAGAAATTTAGTGTTGTAAGTCTTTGGTGGAGTTGAACCCACCACTAATCCAGGCATACCCACAACCCAATACATGGCGTAATAGGTTCTTTAGATTTTTACTCAGGGCCTCTAAATACCTCTCTTCCTGCCAACGCCTTCCTTGCCTTTTCTTCCATCCCCTACAAATCCTCCTCACTACTATGCTTGTCCCTGCCGAATCATCGATCTGCTCACTGCCCGACTGGTCAAACTATTGTGCAAACTACGTCGTCGACCACCATGACCACAACCATGAGGTCTTTGTCAACCCATACAATTACAGATGACACTTCCTTATTACAATATGAGTATCCATATTACAAAATGGTCACCTATATTACGATTGGCTCTTGCCTATTACAACGTGACTGTCCATATTACAGATGACACTTGCTAATTACAATATGAGTCCATATTACAAAATTGTCACATACATTACAGTTGGCTTTTGCCTATCACAATGTGACTGTCCATATTACATATGAAACTTTTTTATTACAACATGAGTATCCATATTACCAAACTGTGATCTACTTACAGTTGGCTCTTTCCTATTACAATGTGACTGTCTATATTACAGATGACACTTGCTTATTACAATATGAGTATCCATATTACATAACTGTCACCTACATTATGGTTGACCCTTTCCTATTACAATGTGACTGTCCATATTATATATGACACTTTCTTATTACATTAAGGCATTAGAATTTACATGTAGCATTTACACTAACAATCAAGATTCGATAACTAGAGAATTCTATGTGAACACAAGACAAGGAAAGAATATGTAGGTTTAAGAACTTCACATGCAAAATGGTAAGCTTATCATCCTAAATATTACAATATTGTTTTGCAAATTGAAAATACAACCATGTTTAATATTTTGTAAAAAGACTTGAGAAAAAGACAATTACGATAAGGAGGAGAAAATTGTAACTAATGTAGATGTTTGATGATATAATAGATGACCCACAAGGTGTTAAACAAAAATTTATGAGAATAAACTTCAGTACACAATAAATTGTAATAAGAAAGAAAAATATGTAATACGAATAAATAAATTGTAATGAGAATGAAAACAATGTAACCAAGGTTCACGTCTTGTAATACAACCTGACTGTATCAAGAACTATATGCATATTATGTAGATGACAACTACTTGGAACATATCCTAATTATGAGTCAACGGTGAACATGTATTCGAAATGATTAAAGCTCTTGTCCTCAATTAATTTTTTATTCACCAAAAATGTATGCCTCAATGTCTCTAGCTATCTTTTCCACTATTGCATGCACTCATAATTCAACACTTTGTGAAAAGAGTATGGCTACATGCCATGACTCCACAATAACAATGCCATGCTTTAGATATATGATCTAAGTCTGAAGAGAGTTAATGTTATGGTAATGATTATGTAGTGAATAAATGTTATACATGTTCTTCATATTCCTTAAAGGATAAGTGACATGTTGATTCTATCAAATTATAGCTGCAATGCTTCTGATAAGAATAATGTTCTAAACTGTTAGACATTAAAATATCTGTTGTCAAATAAATATGACTCCTCTATTCATGTTTATCTTCTTAAGCTGCAATAATAATGTTTCTGGCGGAGAGTTATATCTCTCGCTGGGGCAATTTACAATTGTCTCACCCCGTGGGAATCACATTTTTAGGTGGACGCAGACGAGGAGGCAGGAATCCTTCAGTAGGTGAAGAACAGCAGCAGCAGCAGCAGGAATAGCAGTAAAGTCTCAGGTGGAGACACTGGCTGTTATGCCTTGTATAGATGAAAATAGAGTCCTATGTGTCGTCTCTGTACTCTCAGGTCCTCGGAGTAGTAGTTAGTGCTTTCGAGATTTTGGCTCAGTGCCTCGAGATTTTTATACTGCCTGTGTTTAGTTTGACAGGACAGTTAATGCTTGTAATTCTCAAAAAGAGATGATACAGAATATGTACCTTTGAACAAGAATGTAATTATGTTACTTTGGTTCTATGTGAGAAAGTTTTCCTTTGATGGATCTCTTGATAAAAAGGTTTTACTTTTTAGTGATTTTTGGTAATCCGCTGCTTAATGAACGCGTCCGCATTAGTTAATTATGTTTTCATGAGTTGTATGCCACAATTAAGTTGTATCAGAGCTCTAGGTTCGCTGAGTCTATAGAGACATAGGACTAAGGTTGTAGAGTTTGTTTTAAGTGTCTTCCAGTTTATCTGATAGTATCTTCTACTCACATAGGAGAAGAAGAACTTGAAAATGACTGGTGAACATGAGGAACACATTGCTAAGGGAAATGTTAATTGTTGCACCAGGAGAGGGTGCATGGGACCAGGCAAGAGGAGAACAAGTGCCTGAGAATTTTCACCTTGACCTAATCAGGATATAGAATCCTATGTTATTCTCTTCAAGGGCAGGATAGAACAATAGTAATGCATATAGAAGACTGGATACTAGTATTACAATCTAAGTTACCAGTCTTTAATGCATAGCTTTGGGCTTTGAAAGGATTCCTGAGTGACATGGTCATGTTAAAATAGTGGAAATGTGGGAAAGATTAATATATGGTGAGAAAGTAAACTCTACCATAAGTTTGGACAAATAGTACATCTGTGACGGTAGTGCCCAAGGAGGGGCAATAAGTTGAGAATTAAGGTAAGGTCTCTATAATTATGTAGAAATTTGCCTAAATATTCTGAAAAGCCAAAGTTTTTGGTGTCACCAGTGCAATAAATGCCTAGTGCACCTGGGCAGTAGTCACTAAGAGAAGGCAAAAGAAGCAACATGAGATAAATGGACACTATGTGATGAAATCAACCTAATGTGGTAGGTGACCTTGAGGGGTAATACTTAAATGAAATATATTCATCCTGATACTTTATTTCATGTTTCTATGTGTTAAAGATATGAAAGTAGTTGTTTTTGAACTTCCTTTGACTAGTCCTATAAGGACACAAGGGAACGGAGAACTTATATTTTACTCAGTGATTTCTTAAAATGCTTTATAATCTCCCTTATTTGTGTGTTAAAAGATGAGATATAGAAGTGATGCCTGGAAAAAATGTAGGAAATGGAAAATCCTGTGTGTATAATGATATAAAAGTGAGGAATATGATAGCAAATAAAGTGCATACTACCTAAACTCAATACTTATATAACCTGGCCAGGTATATGGTTATTGAAGATAAGGCAAGTATGTAACTCTTAGATTGTTATCTTTCTGATTACTCTGATCAAGTAGTCATTTTGAAACAATCTAGAGAGTATAAAGAAACTAATAGGGGAGAGCTATGTGGACATCCCCAACTTAAAGGGAAAAGCTATGTGGACATTCCCAACTAATAGGGGAGAGCTATGTGGACATCCCCGACTTAAAGGGAAAAGCTATGTGGACATTCCCAACTAATAGGGGAGAGCTATGTGGACATCCCCAACTTAAAGGGAAAAGCTATGTGGACATTCCCAACTAATAGAGGACAGCTATGTGAACTTCCCCAACTTAAAGGGAAAAGCTATGTGGACATTCCCAACTAATAGGGGAGAGCTATGTGGAAATACCCAACTTAAAGGGAAAAGCTATGTGGACATTCCCAACTAATAGGGGAGAGCTATGTGGACATCCCCAACTTAAAGGGAAAAGCTATGTGGACATTCCCAACTAATAGGGGAGAGCTATGTGGACATCCCCAACTTAAAGGGAAAAGCTATGTGGACATTCCCAACGAATAGGGGAGAGCTATGTGGACATCCCCAACTTAAAGGGAAAAGCTATGTGGACATTTCCAACTAATAATGGAGAGCTATGTGGACATCCCCAACTTAAAGGGAAAAGCTATCTGGACATTCCCAACTAATAAGGGAGAGCTATGTGGACATCCCCAACTTAAAGGGAAAAGCTATGTGGACATTCCCTACTAATAGGGGAGAGCTATGTGGACATCCCCAACTTAAAGGGAAGAGCTATGTGGACATTCCCAACTAATAGGGAAGAGCTATGTGGACATTCCCAACTAATAGGGGAGAGCTATGTGGACATCCCCAACTAATAGGGAAAAGCTATGTGAACATTCCCAATTACATAGAGTTTGCTAAGTGAAATTTCCTAAATGAATAAAGGATTGCTGAGTAAATTATCTCTGTTAGATATATATGTTTTTCCCTTTGATAAATATTCTTAGGTGATGATAGTTGTATGCTCTTTTATGCTTCTTCCTTTCAATAATATGGACATCATATGTTAGGGGTTTATGCTTTGCATAGACAATAAACATTGATAAGGTTGAATTAATGAAAGGAACTTTGTGTGTATTATAGATCCATGATATCTCCATAATATTAAGATATTATGTGGATACTTGAGGGTATGATAAATGAATGAATCTATCCCTCCTTTTTCCTGGGATTTCGGGGACGAAATCCTTGTTAGGGGTTTATAATTTGTAACATCCCTGACCTGGGTTATGTGTTAACCCTAGATGTTTTGCCTAATAAGGTTGAGTAGATGCTTAATCTTATCTTGGGAAAATTAATTAGGGCTCATGAGAAACTTATGTTTCCATTTTAGTCCTGTTTGAACAATGTTGAAGCAATGTTTGTTTATTTTGGACTAAAGTGCAAATTACCCAAGTTGAGGGGTAAACTTGCAAATTGCACATGATAAAATGTTCCTATGATTTTGAGACATCATAAGAATTAATATTATGTAGTGGTATGGTTTTCACAAGCTTGGGCACCAAGATTAAGCTTGTAAAGCAATCTTTGTACATTAAAACCTAGTTTTGGTGTAAAGTGCAATTTACCCAAAACCTAGGGTTCAATATGCAAATTACCAATTCAACAAGGTCCCTAATGCTTCTTATCAACATGTGGGGTAAATAAAATGAGAGGGGCGCCTCATTGGAATTAAGTTGGAGGAGAGAGAATCTTGATATTAAAATAATCAAGATTTAATCCTAAGTGAAACCCTAATTCAATTTAGGGCAAAAATGTATGTATTAATTAAAGGGCCTTCAACCAAAATTAAAATAGTTTAATTCAGATGTGTTTGGATGAGCTTAAGGCCTTGCAAAGGCACTATCATATCCTAAGGAGGTGAAATTCCACTCACCATTATAATAAGAAAAAGAATTTCCACTCAAATATGGATATTCTTATTATAAGGGTTAAGGTGCTTAATTTCTTTTCCCTTAATTCATGTATAATGGAAGGGATCTCGGTGGGGATAGAGATGCCCTTGCATGCAAGAAAACAAGGGGGAAGTGGTGGCAACAATTTTGGAATAAATAGACTTTTATAAGATATTTTCTCTCTCCTCAATTTTCTTATAAAAGTACCTTTTCCAAGCCAAAACAAAGGCATTTTCGGATTCCTTTCTTTTTCCTTTCTTGTAAATCGACCAAGGAGCTGTGGAGGAGCAGGAGGACGACCCCCAACCTGTTGGTAAGGTTCTTGACCTCCTTTCAACTTGAATCCATGGTGAGACTCGAAAATCAATGCATGAATTCTTCATAACTCGATCCCCTCTTCAATTCTAACCAATTCTTTTCACTCAAAGCTTGAGGACGACCATTGGAATAGTGAAAGGAGTTGCATCCACCATTGTTGTGGTGATCTTGGAGCTTTGGAGCTCAATTGGAGGCGGGTTATATAACTTGAACCCATATTCATTGTTATTGAACTCAATTTCTCAATTCAATTGATTCAATTGCTCTTTTTGTAATACCCTTGATTAGTTGATGCAATTTCCATGAAGATGGCAGTAGATTTCGAAGGTTTTCAGGTTGATGACGATGACATCATCACAAGCACACACCTTATCCAAGGGAATGAGCAAATGGTTTTCAAAATCGCATGGTTTAGTTAGTTGCAAAACTGAATGGACACTTTTGAGTTCAAAACTGTTTGGAGTATTTGGACTCCAAGACCGCATGGGTAATTCACTCAAAAACGTATGGGTAATACACCCAAGACCGCATGGGTAATTAATCAAGACTGCATGGGTAATTTTACCCAAGATCCAATGGATAATTCACCTCAAAATCGAATGGGTTTCAACTTCAAGATTGATTGGGTAATTTAGTCCAAAACCGAATGGGTAATGGACTCAAAACCGTTTGAGAGGGTTGAACGTTTGATATTCCTGTTCCTAATTATGTTGGTTGATAACCCACCAAATGTGATGGATTAATTCGAAAGGAATCATGAGTTGAAGGCTAATCAATTAGGCAAACCCTAATTGGATTAAGTGCTGATTTTCAACTTGATTGATTTGACTTTTTGGGTTATTTAGCCCAAACGGTTTCAAAACCGTTTGGGGATCACCCAAACGGTCTCAATACCGTTTTTGGGTCACCCAAGACCGTTTGTAGGTCTAGGGTTGGATATGGTTAAGTGTTTGAAGGACAAAAGAGATGGTGTTAACCCTAATCGGCTAAGTGCTGATTTTGCATTGAAATGAGTTGATGTTTTGGGTTGATTGACCCAAACGGTTTCAAAACCGTTTGGGAATCACCCAAACGGTCTCAAGACCGTTTAGAGGACACCCAATACCGTTTGGAGGTCTGGGGTTAAGCATGGTTGACCAATTAAAGGTCTAAAGGTACCAAATCACTTTGCAATTAAGTGCTGATTTGATGATCAACTCAATAGACCAATCCTTGATGAAATTTCACTAGAATCCAAGGGTTGGATGAGCCAAACGGTCTCAAGACCGTTTGGAGCTCATCCAAATGGTCTAAAGACCGTTTGGAGGTCACCCAAGACCGTTTGGAGGTCTAGGGCGGAGTATGGTTAAGCAATTGAAGATCCAAAGGTACTAAGTTGAAGTGCAATCAAATGCTGATTTGGTGATCAATCTAATGATCCAAACTTTGATTGATTGACTTGGATTTTGATGTTGACATGGGAAAACGGTCTGAAGACCGTTTGGAGGTTATCCAAAAGACTTCAAGACCGTTTGGGGTCAGGTCATGCCCAATTTGATGATGGTCCAATGGTTTTTAAGTAACTAGTTTCACATTGGTTAATGTTGAAGGATCATCGATTCCAAACCCTAATTCAATTGATTCAAACCCTAATTGATGATAAATTGAGAGTCAATAGAGGGTCAAATCAATTGAAGGTTGACCTACTTAACTCAATTGAAGTATGGTGATTGGTCCAATTGATGATTGGATATAGGAATTCAATGATTGAAGGAACCAACATTGGAAACCCTATTTTAATTTGATTGGTTGAGACCATATTTGGTCCATGCGGTTTTGAGGAGATTTTTACCAAACATTCTCAAGACCATTTGAGTCCAAATGGTCTCAAGACCATTTGGGACCAAACGATCTCAAATCGTTTAGAGACCCAAAGTGCAAACGGTTTCAATACCTACTTTCAATTGGTTTCAAGTATAACTTGTTCAATTAGTTTTCAACCAATTGATGTATGAGAACCAAGATCATTGAGGGTCTAAGTAATTAACTTTGTGAAGATCAACATGGTTAACTCATTTGAATATCTCATGTAATTGAAGGTCAAATATGGTGAACTTATTTATGTACTTAATGCAATAGAATATATCAATGGTTAACCCAATTGATCACTTTGTGGAAATGAAAGTTTAATTGGTCAATCCTTTTGAATTCTTTATATAATTGATGGTTTATTTTATTAGACCATTTGAACATCCAATATGATCAAAGGTCAATCACCTATGTGATTATTAAATATGTAGACCCATGATGATTGTGAAGGTTAACCCTAGCTATGTGTACTCAAGTGAAGAGTTGACCTAGATTAATCTTGGAGTAATTAACCTCCTAAAGAGGATGAGAGAGAGAATGAGAGAGATGAATGCTTATATAATTATGCCCTAATTCTCTCATTATGAGTAAACTATGTGATAAGGGTTGATCTATAATAATGAGATCATGAAACCCTAATCAATGAGCCTTAACCCTAATTAGAGCAATGCTATGTGTAAAACCCTAATTAGAGCAATGCTATGTGTAAAATCCTAATTAGAGTAAAGCTATGTGTAAAACCCTAATTTAGGATAAAACTTAGTGTCATTGTAAATCCAGGGTGATGATGTAACCCTAACTTAGTGTAACAATGAAGGAAACTCTAATTTGGGTATGAGAAAAGAGAAACCCCAGCTAGATGTGAATGGTAAACCCTAATCCCTAAATTGGGATAAAGATATATGAAACCCTAATATAGGGTAGTGCCACTAATCCTATGTGAAGACCTAGCACTGGGTGATGTGTTGTGAAATCCTAATTTCACATAATACTAGGTGAAACCCTGATATAGAAGGATGATTATATAAAACTCTATTGAAGAGTAATACTATGTGAAATCCAAAAATATATGGAATATGCTATGTGAATCCTCAAACTATAAGTATGGAGAATGCTATTCCTAATAGTGGAATAGTGATTAATTTTATGACAAATGTAACACCTAGAGAGGTTGATAATGGGTATCCTTATACTATCCCTGATTAAAAGGGTAAGTCTGTATCATTGGCAATGGTTGCATATCCTAAGTGAGTGACTAATGACCAATACTTTACATGATAAATGTGATGAACTGGTGCATAAAGTATTAGGATGGGGAATACCCTAATACAAGCTAAGTGTATAAACCCAAGAAATATAATGGTGTTGAGGAAAGTGATACCTTAAGATATGATACATATCACATCCAACACCCCAATACGGGTATACCTTGATGTGTTATAAGTCCAGTATAATTGGATGAATGACACATGAGATGTGTCATGTCAATGGTTACATTGAGATGTAATGCACTCTGTGAATGTAGGCTAACATGCCTTACAAAAAGGTTAATCCAAACCTATAAACTATGATGTAATCATATTTTGATAAAGATGAGAGAGAAACTCATACTTTGTATTGATAATACATTCAATGATGAATGATGAGTATAAATAGGTATGATTGAATACTTATGTTATTCATATTGATTCCTTGCTATGTGAATCCCTAATACAGGGTAATGCTATGTGAAACCCTAACATAAGTTAAAGCTATGTGAATCCCTAATACAAGGTATGTTATGTGAAACCCTAGTACAAAGTGATGCTATGTGAAGTTCTAACACAGAGTAATCCTATGTGAAGCTCAAATACAAACTAATGGGTTATGAATGTAATAAGATAACCCTTAGTTGCATAGTACTGATATATAATGATATCATGATTACTAATCATGCAGATATGATGAGCATAGCCAGGTATGAGCTATGATGTTCTGTATACTGAAAATGTTCTATAGGCCTTATAAGCCTTCATATGCTTTGTTGCTTAGTGAGAGGTAACCTACAATTAATAAGTCATGTGTGTCACATGATGTGTTGATTATCTTAGATTGTTTATGAGCTTTGTGAACTATGTGCAATGCTTTGTGTAGAAAGAATTATAATGTCCCTGGGTCAGATGATATGAAGGTATGAAGTTACCTGATAGTGGAAATAAGTGTTCTATGGTGAGTTATGGGTTTAAATACCCAGATTCTATAATCATGATAATGAACTTGTTAACAAGTGGAAATGTACTTGATGAGATGAGGGATTAAGATCCCAACACTTTGTGAAAAGAGTATGGCTACATGCCATGACTCCACAATAACAATTCCAGGCTTTAGATATATGATCTAAGTCTGAAGAGAGTTAATGTTATGGTAATGATTCTGTAGTGAATAAATGTTATACATGTTCTTCATATTCCTTAAAGGATAAGTGACATGTTGATTCTATCAAATTATAGCTGCAATGCTTCTGATAAGAATAATGTTCTAATCTGTTAGACATTAAAATATCTGCTGTCAAATAAATATGACTCCTCTATTCATGTTTATCTTCTTGAGCTGCAATAATAATGTTTCTACCGGAGAGTTATATCTCTCGCTGGGGCAATTTACAATTGTCTCACCCCCGTGGGAATCACATTTTTAGGTGGATGCAGACAAGGAGGTAGGATTCCTTCAGTAGGTGAAGAACAACATCAACAACAGCAGGAACAGCAGTAAAGTCTCAGGTGAAGACACTGGCTGTTATGCCTTGTATAGATGAAAATAGAGTCCTATGTGTCGTCTCTGTACTCTCAGGTCCTCGGAGTAATAGTTAGTGCTTTCGAGATTTTGGCTCAGTGCCTCGAGATTTTTATACTTCCTGTGTTTAGTTTGATAGGACAGTTAATGCTTGTAATTCTCAAAAGGAGATGATACAGAATATGTACCTTTGAACAAGAATGTAATTATGTTACTTTGGTTCTATGTGAGAAAGTTTTCCTTTGATGGATCTCTTGATAAAAATGTTTTAATTTTTAGTGATTTTTGGTAATCCGTTGCTTAATGAACGCTTCCGCATTAGTTAATTATGTTTTCATGAGTTGTATGCCACACATATATTTGTACATGTATACATGTATATGCATTCTACTTTATATGTATATTTTCTATATAAATAAATGCATACATACACATATATACCATATGTATATACATATATATACATATATGTAAATTCCTATATGTATTCTACCTTTTGTTTTATTTTCTCTTTGAACCACTGGTTCAATTCAGTTCGATCCGACCGGCTGGTTGGACCGGTTGGACCATATTTCTGACTAGTTATACCAGAAAAAGATACATAATCAGTTTTTTAGGCTTTCAGACTGATCAACTACCCGTTCACCGGTCGGACTGGTCGAACTGGTTCAATTTTAAAAACAATGGCGTGGATCCCTCCCTACCACATCTGATGCACTCAGCAGTGGTGGTCATGCCCCAATTACATCGTAGCAGGTTAGTTAGAAGTCTGTCATGCATCATGAGCCATCCAAAGACACAAATGCACTAAGTATTTCTAGGTTCAACTTTAAGAAAAGAAAATGCAATAAATATGTACAATACATGGCTTAATAGGTCTTCTCATACAAACAAGGACCAATATGTAATTTCAAAAAATAATGGAGAAATTTGCCTTCAACCCCCTCTGTGGGTTTTCTTATGTAGTATAGATGAATCTCCAAGTATAATATATAATTGTAAAAATTAAAGACAAAACTGTGGTGTACACACACATGGACTAGTATGTAATTTCAAAAAATAATGGAGAAATTCGCATCCAACCCCTCAGTGGGTTTTCTTATATAGCATAGATGAGTCTGCTAATATAATATATAATTTAAGAAATTAAAGACAAAATTATGGTGTACACACAGAGAGACCAATATGTAAATTCAAAAAATGGAGAAAATTACATTCAACCCCATCTGTTGGATTTCTTTTATAGTATAGATGAGTCTCCTATTATAATATATAATTAAAAAAATTAAAGACAAAGTGTGGTGTATACACACACAAAGCACTATGTAATTTCAAAAAATAATGGAAAATTTGTATCCACCCCCCGCGGGCTTTCTTATATAGCATAGATGAATCTCCTAATATAGTGTATAAACAAAAGGCAAAAGTGTGGTGAACACATAGAAAGGCCAATATGTAATTTCAAAAAAATGGGGAAAACTACATTCAACCCCATCCATGGACGTTCTTATTCAGTATAGATGAGACTCCTAATATAATATACAATTTAAAAAATTAAAGACAAAAGTATAGTGTACATACATAGGACTCAATATGTAATTTCAAAAAATAATGGGGAAAATCGCATCCAACCCCCTATGTGGGCTTTCTTATATAGTATAAATGAGCCTCCTAATAAAATATATAATTTAAAAAATTAAAGACAAAAGTGTGGTGTACCCACACATGGACCATATGCCATTTCAAAAAATAATGGAGAAAATTACATCCAACCCCTTCCCGGGATTTCTTATATAGTATACATGAGTCTCCTAATATAATATATAATTTTCAAAATTAGAGACAAAAGTTTGATTTACACGCATAGGGATGATATGTAATTTTAAAAAATAATGGAGAAAATTGCATCCAACCCCCTTTGTGGGCTTTCTTATATAGTATAGATGCGTCTTCTAATATATTATATAATTTAAAAAATCAAAGATGAAAATGTGGTGTACACACAGGGACCAGTATGTAATGAAAAAATAAAAAATTGCATCCAACTCCCTTTGCGTGGTTTGTTATATAGTTTAGATGAGACTCCTACTATAATATATAATTTTAAAAAATTAAACGCAAAAGTGTGGTGTACACACAAGGACCAATATGTGATTTCAAAAAATAATAGAGAATATTTCATCCAACCCCCTCCGCGGGCTTTTTTATATAGTATAGATGAGTCTCCTAATATAATATATAATTTCAAATGAGAGGTAAAAGTATGGTGTCCACACAGGGACCAATATGTAATTTTAAATATTAATGAAGAAATTGCATCTAACCCCATCAGCGGGCTTTCGTATATAGTATATAAGTATCCTAATATAATATAAAAAATAAAGACAAATTGTGGTATACACACACAAGGACCAATATATAATTTCAAAAATAATTAGAAAATTACATTCAACCCCCTCCACGGGCTTTCTTATAAGTGTAGATGAGTCTCCTAATGTAATATATAATTTAAAAAATTAAAGACAAATGTGTTGTGTATACACAAAGTGTTGGTATGATGCCCATAGAGCAAGTCATGTGATGATTGTAATGGGATACTTTGTAAATGATTTGAATAATAATAAAGGCAATTTCCAATCTATATGTTTTAACTATTTCTCAGATGAGAGTGTAACATGATAGATGTCTAAAGAATTGTTTTACTCGATGACGTATGCTTTTGGGTTGGGGACCTAAACGATGAGATCATACGGATTTTAAGAGTATACATTCTTGTTTAGTCCCTAGTCGGTTGTTATTGTGGAAATAACCATAGACATCAATAACACTAAAGACTAGATTGTGTTTTGGTTGATGACAAAATCTCATTAGTCATGATATGGTGATATCAAACCAAGAACATAGGTACTTGTTAGAGAACAAGTGTACCGGACAGACCCACCATGAGAGTGACACATGGAACCATGATTTGGTAGTCACGGTCAGCTCTCATAGTGATGGTGGTGAATGTGATTCTTCGACCAAAAATCACTACACTCAACACATTTGGTTGGTTACACTTTGACATCATCAAATGCAGTCCTGAAACATGGGTTGTTATAAAGGTGATGATTGGGTGACTTTGACACATGGGGCTTTTGAGGGGTGAGTGATTGACATGTGATTTGTCCCTCCTAAGGGAGTTTAATGTCCAGTCCACTTGATGAGTAGGATTGAGAAAGGCATGCACATGCACGTGTGAATCAATATGTGATATTGATGTCACACACATCTCACCCAGTCTGCTCTGAGATCAAGGAAATGGATGAACGTTGAAAGGATGATTGTACCATGCCTTGAGTTCATTCAGGATATTAGTGAAAAGGAATTATACATTCTCTATAACACCATTCACGGGTTGTAGGATTGAAAGTTGTTCTCCAACTTTCTATTTCACTTGGGTAGCACTGATGTGTGACTAGGCACCACTCTCTGCTTGTGAAGTCATAAGTGTTATGGACTTTCACTATGAACATGAAATGGACCTGCAGGGTCACACACATAGGATTTAACATGGAAGAGGAGTTTATCCACAAATGATCTTTAGATTGATTACTAAAGGAGTTTAGTAGTTCAATTAAACACTCAGTTGATTGATAGCTCAAAATCATAGTGTTCAAGGTGTTGGACCAATGTATTAGAGTATTGGATTGATTGAAACTGCGATTGACTAATTTTTGCACAATCTGCACTTCCAACCGATCGGCTCATGAGATGAACCAATCGGCTCAGGTTGGTGAACCGATTGGCTCAATTGTTGAACAGATCGGCTCATGTGACCAATGGAGATCGTTTGGAAAGTCGATTTTGCAAATACAATTTGTTTCACTTGTACAAATTCGATTTGGACAAGGATTAATGTTTGATTAATTGGAAACAAATATGAAAGTCAATTTGAGTTGGACCAGGACCACGAACCAATCGGCTCATGTGATGAACCGATCGGCTCAGGGGTTCCAAACGATCGGTTCAGGTGTGAACCGATCGGTTGAGGTCACCAAATGACCGTTTTAAGGTTGAAACGATCGGTTCAGCTGGCGCAGTTGGTTGTTTTGTGGAAAATCTCGAACCCTTCTACTCTTGTTTAGTCCCGCATTGCCCGGGGTAGAGAACCATGTCCCATGACCCTCCTATATATAGGGGTATTGGGGGCTTCTCAAAGTACAACTCAGAACACCAGTTGCTCTACAAAGTTGTCGTTCTCTCTGGTTTTGGTAACCGAGAGAGCCCGAGCAAGTGCTACCTGATAAGGGAGGCACATCAAGGGAAAGACAACTGCAGAAAGGCAATTGGTTGCAGGAGAGTGTGTCGGTGACTAGTATGCCGACAGGAGGGTGCGACTCCTTCTGATTCCTTGTGTGACAAGGAGATCGAAGTTCCAGGCAGTCTGTGTGGATGACTGTAGAGGCGAGAGACTTATGCCGCTTGGAGGATAGCTGTCAATCCCGACAGTCCCGGTGAGACCAGGAGCTGCACAAACACCGTCCAAGACTGGAGGTGAAGACCGTGCAAGCCGCGAGGTAACGTCACCGAGCAAGCCTCGGGACAAGGTACGCCTCTACAAACCATCCTTCCTACTGTATAGACGTTGATGCGGTTCCTTTATTCTAAGCTTGGGAGAAGAAAATTTTTGTTTCCGCTGCCTTCTCTGTCTCCCCTAAAACCCAACAGTGGTATCAGAGCCACATCAACTGCTCTATGCTTTAGGATTATCGATATGATCGATTTTGGTTTGTCGCCTTTATTTATTGCATACGATGCGAATAGAATTGGCTTTATGCATCTCCAATCCTAAATCCAAAAATCCCAAAATACATATATGATATGTAATATGAATGCACTCAATACGCGTCGCCCTTAAACAAGTTTTTTGGTGGATGTATAGCATGGTTATGGCCAATAAACCCTATGTATGTGTGCTTGGTTGAATGTGGTTGCTTGCATCTCAGTCTACACACCGATTCCCTATCTCCTATTTATGATGTAACTCGAGATAACTCGAGATTTCTTTCCTACCTTTGCTCCCCCCGAATGTAACTCAGGGTTTCCTTTTTCAAATGTAAAATAGGATAGATTTTTTATTTCCTGTTATGTCAAAGAACGGCGGATATTTTGAAGACCGGTTTGAGGAGAGAGATGAGCGAGTGGCGACTTGAGGAGATGCACGACGATTAGTGAATCGATCGACTGGAGGCGCCAGTCGATCGACTGGTGGCACCCAACCGACCGGCCTGATGGCGAGCCAATCAATCATGGAGATGAGTTGATCAAACCTAAAAAAGGCAAAGCACAAAGTTCATCTTGTACATGTTGCATGTGATGTGGACCTAGATGACCATGATTCCTCTTGGCTCGAGGAATCACATTAGGATGGCCATAATCATTGCTTTTATCATTTCACATGTTTTCTGTGGGATATAGCATGTATATGATACTTACTATATTGTGGTGATTGGATATGTATATGTACCTATAAAAACCAAATCCCTCATCAAATATTAAAGTTTTAGATGCCTTCCAGATGTGACACACATGAAAAGCTTGATCGGCCAAGTGTGGGCACGCCCTAGCGTGGTACACTGTCTATCTCGTGGAAGTGTGAAGGATGGATATGTGGGTCTGCCCTAGCAGGGTGCATATTCATCGTGTTGGCTTTGGGTCGGACTTAACAAGGTGACCTAGATAGGATCTAGCACCTTGAGGCAGGGAGGTGATCATGGCAAGGAGTTGCGCATGACATCTTTCAAGAGTTGCATATGATGCAATTGGCATAAGTTGCCTACCTGGAAGATCTAAGTTGTGGGTGACAGCCCTAGCTGGTCCAGGACTCAGAGGATTTCAGGATCTTGACCCACTAGAAGATTGTACGCTGCAATCTTCTGAATTGATGGTGAGGGCTGTCAATTTGAATCAAAATAGTGGGAGCGGTAATTAATTAAAGGCCTAATTAACTACTATCAAATTTTATTCAAATCAAATCTAATCAAAAGGATTTTTGACAAATGCAATTTTCTCTTGTAGAATGGCAAAAGAATCATCTTTTAAAATGGGCAAATTAATTGAGAATAAATTCCATAATTGGTTGAGGATTGTGAGAAGTGTTATGCACAATCCAGAAATATCAGTAGCCTTTGAGTCCACTCTATGTGCGCTTAAGAAGAAGGATAGTTCATTGATGGAGATCAATAGAACAAAGTCTAAGTACAAAGGTGAGGGAGAGAAGGGTTCTCTCGCCAAACCAATGTCAGAATCTTCTGCGCTCAAAACATGGAGAGGATGGAAGGAACAATGGAAGAAGAAGCGAGAGATAGAGATCTCTACTTCTGGCGTATACGTGATAGAGATTAACTTTACTACTTCTTTGTCATGGGTACTTGATACAGGATGTGGATTTCACATTTGTTCAAATGTGAAGGATCTTAAAAGAAGTAGGCCTTTGGGGAAAGGCGAAGTTGAACTACTTGTTGCTAATGGGGAAAGAGTTGCTGCTAGTGCTGTAGGAACCTATGAGTTAACTCTACCTAGTGGGCTAATAATATAGTTTAAGAACCTGCTATTATGTACTTGCTATAAATAGGAATATCATTTCCGTCTCTTGTTTGGACAAGGATGGTTTTGAATTTCTTATTAAGAATGGAAAGTGTTCTATTTCAAAAGATGGGATCTTTTATGGCATTTCCCCAATGTCTTATGGTCTATACTTGATAGATCTAGAGATAAGTGTATACAATGTAAACACCAAAAGGCAAAAACTCAACAACTCAAACAAAATGTATCTTTGGCATTATCGTCTAGGGCACATAAATGAGAAACGCATTTCTAGACTCCATAAAGATGGTTATCTAGACTCTTTTGATTATGAATAAATAGAGACATGTGAATCTTGTTTGTTGGGCAAGATGACCAAGACTCCCTTTTTAGGTATAGGTGAGAGAGCTAGTGATTTATTAGGACTTATACATACTGATGTATGTGGGCCTTTTAGAACTAATTCCAGAGGTGGGTATCAGTACTTCATTTCCTTTACTGATGACTTCAATAGGTATGGCTATGTGTACCTGATGAAACATAAGTCGGAAACCCTTGAAAGGTTCAAGGATTTCATGAATGAAGTACAGAACCAACTTGGTAAAAGTATTAAAGCACTTCTATCCGATGTGGAGAATACTTAAGCCAAGAGTTTGAGGACCTTCTATGAGCCTGTGGTATCGTATCACAATGGACTCCGCCTGGAACACCACATCATAACGGTGTGTCTGAAAGAAGGAATTGCACTTTACTCGATATGGTGCGATCAATGATGAGTTTTGCTGATCTTCTGATTTCCTTATGGGGTTATTCTCTTGAAACCGCCGTGTTTACACTTAACCAAGTACCATCTAAATCGGTTCAAAAGACACCATATGAGATATGGCACGGGAAGCGTCCCAATTTGTCTTTTATTAAGATTTGGGGTTGTGAGGCTTATGTCAAGAAAATGTTTCCTGATAAGCTTGGACCCAAGTCTAATAAATGTTATTTTGTTGGATACCCCAAGGAAACAAGGGGATACTATTTATAACACCCTACTGACAACAAAGTATTTGTTTCTAGGACAGCTGTGTTCCTAGAAAAGGAATTTATTTCCAGAGGAAACAATGGGAGGAAAATAGAGCTTGAAGAGGTTCAAGCCCAATAAGAAAACATTGAACCAGTAGATGTACAAGAGGAACATCGAGATTCACAAGGTGTTGTGGAATCTCAGTCTCCTCAAGTAACACAAGGACCTCGTAGATCTAATAGGACATGCCTTGAACCTGAGAGGTTTGGATACCTTGTGACTCAAGAAGGCAGTGACTTGATCATAGATGATGATCCAACTACCTATCTAGAGGCTATGGAGGGACCAGATTCTGAGAAATGGCTTGAGGCCATGAGATATGAGATGGAATCCATGTACTCCAACAAAGTATGGACTTTGGTGGAACCACCTGAAGGGGTAAAACCCATAGGGTGCAAGTGGGTCTTCAAGAATTAGACCGACATGGATGACAATGTGCAAACTTATAAAGGCAGATTGGTTGCAAAGGGTTTCTGACAAGTTCAAGGTGTTGACTATGATGAAACTTTTTCTCCAGTTTCCATGATTAAGTCCATCAGGATTATGCTTGCTACTGCGGCTTACTATGACTATGAGATTTGGCAAATGAATGTTAAAACTGCATTCCTTAATGGGAATGAGGATGTGTACATGACACAACCTGAAGGTTTTGTAGATCCAAAGAATGCCAATAAAGTTTGTAAGCTATAAAGGTCAATCTATGGATTGAAGCAAGCATCTTGGAGTTGGAATCTTTGATTTGATGAGGAAGTCAAAGTGTTTGGCTTTATTCAAAATGAAGATGAACCTTGTGTATACAAGAAGGTTAGTGGGAGCACGACCACATTCCTCATATTGTATGTGGATGCCATACTATTGATGGGGAATGATGTCTCAGCCTTAGAGAAGGTAAAGACTTGGCTTGGGAATACTTTCTCAGTGAAGGACTTAGGAGAAGCATCCTACATTCTAGGAATTAAGATCTATAGAGATAGATCTAAAAGGCTTCTTGGACTAAGTCAAAGCACGTACATTGACAAAGTGCTGAAGCGGTTCAGCATGGAGAACTCAAAGAGAGGCAACATCCCCATGCTACATGGAGTCACCGTCTCTATAGCTCATTGTCCCCAATATTGTGAAGAGAGGGAGCATATGAATGGGATCCCATATGCATCAGCCATCAGATCCATCACGTACGCTATGTTGCGCACATGCCAAGATGTCTTATATGCCCTCAGCATGATGATCAGGTACCAGTCAGATCCGAGGGATGCTCACTGGACAACCGTAAAGAACATGCTCAAGTACTTACGAAGGACTAAAGGATCAGTTCCTTGTATATGGCAGAGAGGAATAACTAGTTGTAAAGGGTTACACTGATGCAAGCTTCCAAATCAACAAAGATGATTACAGATTGCAATTAGGATTTGTGTTTTGCCTAAACAATGAAGATGTGAGCTGGAAGAGTTCCAAGTAAGAAACAGTTGCTGATTCCACTACATAGGCCGAGTATATTGCTGCTTCGCATGCAGCAAAGGAGGTTGTGTGGATCAGGAAGTTCGTCACTGAACTTGGTGTAGTTCCCAGTAGCTGTGATGCAATTGAACTTTATTGTGACAATAATGGAGCTATTTCTCAAGCTAAGGAGCCCAGATCACATCAGCAGTCCAAACACATACTGCGGTGCTTCCATCTCATACGAGAGATCGTACAGAGAGGAGATGTGAAGATTTGCAAAGTACCAACTGAAGACAACATAGCTGATCCACTGACTAAGGCCCTTTCTCAACAGAAGCATGATGGTCATGCTAGGTCACAAGGACTGAGGTTCCTAGGTGACTGGCTCTAAGTGCAAGTGGGAGTCTATTGGTATGTATGCCCATAGAGCAAATCATGTGATGATTGTAATGGGATACTTGGTAAATGATTTGAATAATAATAAAGGCAATTTCCAATCTATATGTTTTAACTATTTCTGAGATGATAGTGTAACATGAAAGATGTCTAAAGAATTATTTTACTCGATGACATATGCTTTTGGGTTGAGGACCTAAACGATGAGATCATACAGATGTTAAGAGTATACATTCTTGTTTAGTCCCTAGTCGGTTGTTATTATGGAAATAACCATAGAAATCAATAACACTAAAGACTAGATTGTGTGTTGGTTGATGACAAAATCTCATTAGTCGTGATATGGTGATATCAAACCAAGCACATAGGTACTTGTTAGAGAACAAGTGTACCGGACAGACCCACCATGAGAGTGACACATGGAACCATGATTTGGTAGTCACAGTCAGCTCTCACAGTGATGGTGGTAAATGTGATTCTTCGACCTGAAATCACTACACTCAACACATGTCGTTGAGTACACTTTGACATCATCAAATGCAGTCCTGAAACATGGGTTGTTATAAAGGTGATGATTGGGCGACTTTTACACATGGGGCTTTTGAGGGGTGAGTGATAGTCATGGGATTTTTCCCTCCTAAGGGAGTTTAATGTCCATGGCCACTTGATGAGTAGGATTGAGAAAGGCATGCACATGCACGTGTGAATCAATATGTGATATTGATGTCACACACATCTCACCCAGTCTGCTCTGAGATCAAGGAAATGGATGAACGTTGAAAGGATGATTGTACCATGCCTTGAGTTCATTCAGGACATTAGTGACAAAGGAATTATACATTCTCTATAACACCATTCACAGATTGTAGGATTGAAAGTTGTTCTCCAACTTTCTAATTCACTTGGGTAGCACTGATGTGTGACTAGGCACCGCTCTCTTCTTGTGAAGTCATAAGTGTTATGGACTTTCACTACCAACGTGAAGTGGACCTACAATGTCACACACATAGGATTTAATCTGGAAGAGGAGTTTATCCACAAATGATGTTTAGATTGATTACTAAAGGAGTTTAGTAGTTCAATTAAACACTCAATTGATTGATAGCTCAAAATCATAGTGTTCAAGGTGTTGGACCAATTGATTAGAGTATCAGATTGATTGAAACTGCAATTGACTGATTTTTGCAAAATCTGCACTTCCAACCAATCGGCTCATGAGATGAACCGATCGGCTCAGGTTGTTGAACCGATCGGCTCAATTGTTGAACCGATCGGCTCATGTGACCAATGGAGATCATTTGGAAAGTCAATTTTGCAAATACAATTTGTTTCACTTGTACAAATTCGATTTGGACAAGGATTAATGTTTGATTAATCGGAAACAAATATGAAAGTCAATTTGAGTTAGACCAGGACCACGAACTGATTGTCTCATGTGATGAACCGATTGGTTTAGGTGTGAACCGATCGGTTGAGGTCACCAATCTACCATTTCAAGGTTGAAACGATCGGTTCAGCTGGCACAATTGGTTGTTTTGTGGAAAATCTCAAACCCTTCTACTCCTATTTAGTCCCGCATTGCCCGGGGTAGAGAACCCTGTCCCATGACCCTCCTATATATAGGGGTATTGGGGGCTTCTCAAAGTACAACTCAGAATGCCAGTTGCTCTGCAAAGTTGTCATTCTCTTTGGTTTTGGTAACTGAGAGAGCCCGAGCAAGTGCTACCCGATAAGGGAGGTAGAGTAAGGGAAAGACAATTGCAGAAAGGCAATTGGTTGCAGGAGAGTGTGTTAGTGACTATTACACTGACAGGAGGGTGTGAATCCTTCTGATTCCTTATGTGATAAGGAGATCAGAGTTCCAGGCAGTCCGTGTGGACGACTGTAGAGGCGGGATACTTCTGCCGCTCGGAGGACAGCTGTCAATCCCGACAGTCCCAGTGAGACTAGGAGCTGCACATACACTGTCCAAGATCGGAGGTGAAGACCGCGCAAGCCGCGAGGTAACGTCACCGAGCAAGCCTCGGGACAAGGTACTCCTCTACAAACCATCCTTCCTACTATATAGACGTTGACGTGATTCCTTTATTCTGGGTTTGGGAGAAGAAATTTTTTGTTTCCGCTGCCTTCTCTATCTCCCCTAAAACCCAACACAAAGGCCAACATGCAATTTCATAAAATAATGGATCAAATTGCATCCAACCCCTTCTGCGGGGTTTCTTATTAGGTATCGTTTGGTTGGGCCGGGATGAAACATGAGCAGTTGCAGCTCACTGCATTTTTATAAGGCCCCTAAACTTGCTTAATGAGTTGAATAAGCTTAATTACCATAATTGAATTCCTATAACCCTAACCTCACCTTTTGATATGTTTTGAAATCATAATACAAGCTTAAGTTTTAAATTTGGTCCAATTTGGATATTGTTTGAGCAAGTTATGCAATAATCTGTACATTTTGGTCTTTTCTGCAATTTAACCAATTGAGGGGTTTTATTTGCAATTTGTCACATACATTATGTTCCTTAGATGTTATATTATCATTCTTGAGTATTTTGAGCCATGGGGCTCCTAGTTGATCCATGGTTTGAAGGTGTTTTCCTCAAAGGTATTTTAGGGTTTACCCCTTCATGGATGAGCTACCTTTAGTAGCTATCAACTAATGAATTATGTGATTGGCTGGGAAATTCGAAAAAGGAAAGCTAAGCAGGTCTATATAGACAGTGGGGGAGCTTCTTTTGTGTGTGTTTGCTTGTATATTCTTTATAGTTTAAGGCCATAGACACATGGGAAGCAACTTTTACACCTCATGCTTGCTTCCATCCTTATCCATGGGCTATATTTACCTCTTCCTTTCCCAAGTACGAAACTATACTTGCTTTCTCTTTCCTCTAACCTGTAGCAACGACTCCACTCTATTTTTCTGCAAAACTAAGTGCACTAAGGTAGAAGACAACCTCTTTTTGGAGAAGAAGGTCTCCTAGAGCTCCATCTAGCCCTACCTAGGGTTTCCAAGGTCATCTTCTAGGGATTTTAGCCAAGGCAAGTTGTTTTATTTCTTCCTTCTCCATTTCTCTTACTCTTCTCCTTCCTTAGACCTTCCTCTAGGTTGGAACCCTGCTGTTCCATGGTGAAAGTGGATCTAGAACTCAAAAATCTATCTTTCTTGTTTCTTTTTCTAGGATTTTGCTTCTTTGTGGAGAGAAGTACCTATTTGTCCAAGTTCAGATCTGAATCCAAGGTTTTCTAGCCCTATTTTCTCGAGATTATTTCTGTTTGGGGTCTGACCTACTCTATAGAGGCGAGTTATATAACATTCTTCACTTATATTTCTTGTTCGAAGCTTGTTAGTTCATGTTTATGCTTTAATATGATGAACTAAGCATAGAGAAACCATGCTTGTTTAGAATTACACATTTTTGTGGTGTTCCCTATTTTGTTCCAGTTCTATATGAACTTGTAAACATGTGTACTGTAAGGACCCTGACCTTCGTTTTGGGCTTATCCTGTTTGCTTTGCCTAAACCTTGTGCCTAGTTGCTTGCTAATCACCTTTAGTGGTGATTAGGGTTTGTTTGAGCTTTGTTGAGAGTTGGAGGTGCTACTTGCATATAACCTAAGTCTGGGGTTGATGAGCAAGTTTGTCACCTTGAGAGATGTTTTCTCTCTTTTTGCTTCCTCTAGAGTTGAGAGGAAGGTTTGGGCTCGTTGCTTGAGTTGCATTGGGCTTTGTTGAGCTTTGTTGGGCTTTGTTTTGCCTTTTTTTGGCCTTGCTTTGCCTTGTTGGACCTTGTATTGGGAAGGAGTGTCTTGTTTCGGCCATGGGTGTGTCTCCCATGGGGCTGTATCAGGAAAGGGAGTGAGTGTGTCGGCCATGGACCATCTTTGACTCTTAGCTTCGTTTGTGTCACCACTCTAGTGGAGACTTGGTGCATGATGCTTGCATGTGGAAATTGCCTTGGACATGTGTATGAGGTGGGATGAGAAGGTGGCATTTCCCATGGACAAGTGTCCCTAGGTGGGCGACACATTGCCTTATTTTCTCCTCCACCCTCTTCTATATATGTATCTCCTTTCTCTTGCTAAGGATCCCTTTAGTTACTTAGTTTCCCCTCTTCCTTGGTGAACGACACCTCTCCTTTGCAACCTTAGTGGCCGATACCCTTGGAGGAGCTAATCTTGGTGGTCGATCCTTCTCTTTGGAGTCTTCTTCTTCTTCTTCCTCTTGTGGTGGCCGAAGGTGTTTCTTGGTGCTAGGAGCTTGGAGCTTGCTTAAGGCGGGTTACATAATTCCTAACCTTATCTATACTACTCCCCTTTCTTGTTGCATAATATGTTTCATCTTGATCGACCATACTCCTTGCTAGATATGTTTCTTGCTCTAGTTTTCACCTTTGATCTTGTTGGATATATGATCTTGTTTCTATAATGGATGTGTTGTATGTGCTTTGATCTTGGTGGTCGAACCCTAAGTGTAGAGTTCTTGGGCAATACCCCTTTTATCTCCTTTGGTCTTAAGAAGTGAGTTCGGCTCTAGTGATATAGGCAACACCCCTCTCACTTGGTTATTGAGAGGTGAGTCTATACTCTAGTTTCTTGAGCAACACTCTTCTCTCACCATGGATTTGAGAGGTGAGCCTTGGTTGAGCCTTAGGCTGATATGGAAATGATCCATCATGCTGCCCGATTGGTGATGGAGGTTGTGCAAAACCCCTCTCTCTTGGTTGTTTATAGGTGAGCCAATTCTCTTGATCTTTTAGGGTTTTGATGATGGTGATCTTGAGTTTGATGATGACCTTGTCGGGATGTTCTTGGTGCCTTGCACGATACACCTTGTAGTAATACTGGCGACACCCCCTCCCCTGCCTTGGGTTTAGTCTTGGTCGATATGGTCACCTTGAGTGTTGTTGGCTTGATGCCTGATATGGCTCTCTTGACCTTGGTGGTGAGCTTGCCCGACACACAATATAGGTTGTTGCCCAATTGAATGGAGAACCCTGGTCTTTCCTTTGTGATGGCTGATAGGTTGTGCTTGCTCTTGTTGGGCGATAGGCTTCCCTGTGGTGCCCTTATATCGGTTGTTGATGTGTACCTTTATGGGAAATATGATGTTGGCCTTGGGCGCCATAATCTTAGCCGCTAGAACCAAAACCTAACCCTAGCTAGCTGTTGAGCTTTTCCAGATACACATAGCTGACCGTCACACCTTGATCATGGGTGAACGATATGCCTCATGGACCCAGCTGCACGATAACACCTTTGCCCTCTAGTTGCATGACACACCATGAAGTGGTTTCCCAATATGCTTTGCCCTTGGATCGGCCGTTATGTGGTTGCCCGTTGTGCTTGGCTGACAGCCTTGAGTAAGAATAGTTACCCTACCCGATACCATCTATGGTGAGGGGCGCCCTGCCCGTCACACTTCTAGTGAGGGTAGCGGGCACCTTTGGTGAGGGTTAGGTCTAACTTGGCAAGACCTAGCTAATGATCCTTATCATATAGTCACATCTTTGTTGCTAATGAAATATGGAAAATGGTTTGTAAACCAATGACATGTTTGATGCTTAAAGATAATGCCAAATAAAGATGATATGATGCTAGTTTATGTTTAAGAGCTTCGATGGATGCCCATGATTTGATAACAATAATGTAATTAATACAGTATGCCACACATAGTCTTGATCATGACATGTGTAACTGCAAACCCTAATGACATGATAATTAGTAAAGCTCCATGTCTGGTGATTTTAAATTATCTCTCTTGCTTCGTATACTAACCATGTAGGTGTATAAGATGAATTCATAGCCAGGTAAGAGCTATGGGGCATATGTGTTTGAATAACACTGTATCATGATGATAACTCTTGTTGATGAAATAACATGCATCACCAGTATAAGAAGATAGGTCTAAGAACCTAATGAAGGCTAAGTGCCTAATGAGGTGTTATCCTCTTGATGATGAGATAAGGGATTGTCATCCCCGGTGATGATGTAAGATGGTGATGATGCCTTGAGAGTCAGTGGCTTTCTGTGATAAGGGATTGAGATCCCAAGACAAGGTGATGATGACAGTAATAATATAACTCACTGCTTGTGTGTTTTACAACTTGGTTGCCTCAACAATCCACTTAAAATATACTAATTAATTATAGTGGAATATATCATGTAGTTTGCCCTGGCCATAGATCCATCATCGTTAGTAGCTGGTGATGGTGAAATAGGTTTATCCTGCGGGATTACCTGGAGCGCATATTGTTAAATATGTGGGGTTTCTCCTAGCCAAAAATAGGAGGATTTGAAAACAACTACGGATGTGTGTAGAGCATGGTGAACAGGCCCATGGCTCAGTGTGATGGAGCATGAATGCGTTCCTGGCTCAGGAGCATGGTGAATAGGAATGTGGCTCATGATAAGAAAGGGTAGACTGCGTGAGCTAACCCTATGGCTGAGGTCACTCAAGTAAGAGACTGTTGTCCTGCTTTGGTTTACGTGCACTGACCACGAAAATGTGAGGTCATGGAGTCCGCCTCTCCCAATGACCTTGTATGGCACCAGTTTTGGGCTTCGTAGCCGAAGGTTGGATTTGAGCGGTGTGGCATCCAACTCACAAAAACAAGATTAACTTAAGTGGAAGCAAATTATTTGCAGCGGATTACTGAAAATCACTGAAAATTAAAACTTTTTGCAGAGAGATCCATACATAGGAAATCTTTCCCATCAAGAACCATTGTATAACATTTACATTTTGGTTCAAATGTACATAACTTGTACCATCTCTTTTAAGAGACTACATCATCAACTGTCTTATAAACATTATATATAGACAGTATACGAATCTCGAGGCATCAAGCCAAAACCTCAGATCAATTCACCAAAAACACTGACGAAAAACTCTGAGGACCTGAGAGTACAGAGACAACACATAGGACTTTATAACTACATAACTTGACAGGCAGTATCTCCACCTGAGATATTACTGCTGTCCTTGCTGTTACTGCTGCTGTCCATTCCCTGCAATGGGATTCCGCTTCTTTGTCCGCATCCACCTAAAAAGTTGGATCCCATGGGGGTGAGACAATTGTAAATTTCCCCAGCGGGAGATACAACTCTCCGCCAAAACATTATTATAGCAGTTTATTAAAATAAACGGAGCAGAAGGATTTATATATATTTAATCAACAACAGGTAAGTCACTTGTATGAACGACGTGAAGTAATCTCCTTTCCCAAGGAGAACAATGCATCTACAAATGGTAGAATCATAGTGCATCCATCTACTTGTAAGGTATACACACATATATAAATAACATCAATGAACTACATGTATATAAAAGAAATGTAACATCAGCCAATGAATTTCCGTATTCAATCCTTAAGCAAACATGCTATACGGTTGATTTCATTTTACAATCACACTTATGCCCTGAGGAGATGAGGTATACCGCTCATACTCCAATCGACCACTGCGAAGTTGAATCGGTACCATACATAGGTCAATGGAAGAGCCGGAATCCAAGACCTCAACTTTCTCGGTCAGTACGAGATAACATGCAGGACATCTTGTGTCTCTGCTAGATAGCTTTCCAGGGTATACTGGCAACATTTCTATTAGAGTTATAGCCTGTAGCATATACTCTCTTCAGGATATGGCCCGTAGCCAATGCCTGGTATTATATTGTGGAGTCATGGCTCGTAGCCATACTCTTATTGGGGTATGGTCCATAACCAATCCCGTACATATGACATAGCCCGTAGCCATTCCTATGGGGCATAAGGATATATTTTCCCAATTACCCCCACATATTAAAAAATATGCATTCCGGGTTTTGCCACGGAGCACCCGTTTCACCATCGCCTGTTCCTGACGATGATGGATCTATGGTCAGGGCTTCTACATGAAAAGATTTCACTTGATTAATTAAGTACATTTTCATATTATTTTAGCATCATCCAAGTTCTCAAACAAGACTTATTACAACAATGTTATAAAGAGACATGTACTACTTTCATCAGATACTTATCAGTCTTTCAAAGACCTTGGGAACTCAGTCCTTCATTTCAAAACTGGGAATTCTCATCCCTTCACATTCTCATCACCATAATCATATGGTTCTGGGTATTCAAACCCTTAACTCATCATTGAGTACCATTACCATTTATCAGGTAACTATCACCTTCCGGTCATCTGACCAAGGATTTCATGATACTTGTTACACAAGCAGCGCTCTTGGCTCACAAGGCCATGAAATATTTTGTCACCTCTTTCTAGGTAACAGCTTACTCATGTGACTCATAAAAGTCCATGCATATTGCTACTTTTACTAAGCAACAACAACATTAAGGCACATAATGCCAATCAACATTTATTATATAAATGTCATAGCTCAAATCTAGCTATGTTCATCATCTCATCATACCTGCATGGTTATTAGGCATGATAATAATCATACAAGATATTCATCACATCATATGATACAATAGTAACACCATTATTCCTTTCCCAGGAATTAGGGTTTCTATCAAATAGGGCTTTTCATTCTCTTTACCCAGATTAGGGTTAGGGTTCCCCATTTCTCATTAATTAAGGTTTCATTATTACATTACCTATCCAACCCTTAATTCATTATTCCATATCTTTGGGGTATTCAAAGATATATAACTGATTATTCAAGATCATTATTATCTTCAATTCAAGGAATGAGTTCATTTCTCATCCTCATCATTGTATGACTACATCATACTCATCTTTTGGGCTTAACCCCATTCTCAAGGTACATTAATTAACACTCATCAAAGTGCAACAACTCATTACATTTCATTGTAATAGTTGCATAACACACTTCGTATGTTTCTTACCCAATTATATTGGATTTGGAGTATATCAAGGTATATAAACCCTGAAGTGTTGAATGTGATACCTATCATATCTTGATGTATCACTTTCTCATCATTTCAGACTCTCTTGAGTTAATCAACTTATCTTGTATTAAGGTATTTCCCCTCTTAATACATTTCATCACTAAACACTCACCTTTAGCATATAATGCATAGGCCACACGTTAGAATTGTCCAATTATCCTTAATGATATGGACTTGTCTAATGCTAAAGACATTGCTTACAATTAGGTTACATATAATCAACCACACGAAATGTTTCACCTTTATAAGATCATTTCTTTTATCTCATCATTAGGGTTTCCTTGCATCCTTATTTAAAATTAGAATTATGATTCATTGTCATATTGCCCAGGATTAGGTCTTTATGTATAATGACTTACATTAGAGTGTCATATTCCTTCACCCTTCTTAGGGCCTCTCATCACAACATAACATTAGAACATCATGTGGTGTTAATTCTTAGTCAGAGTCTCACATGGAATCACCCTCAACTAGAGTTTCACATGGAATCACCCCCAACTAGGGTTTCACATGGAATCACTCTCAACTAGGGTTTCACATGGAATCACCCTCAACTAGGGTTTCACATAACGTAACCCTAGAATAGGATTTTACATGGAATCATCCTTAACTAGGATTTCCACCATAGTCACCCACAGTTTGGGTCTACAATTCATCTCTATTAGGATTTCATTCAATTATCCATAATTAGAGATTCACTATTCATCCCAATTAGGGTTTTACATCTTATTTCCCTAAATTGGAGTTTCACACATCACTACCCTGGATTAGGGTTACATCCTCACCCTGGGTTAGGGTTACATTAAGAATTGCCCTCAATTAGGGTTAGAACTTCAATAGCCCTGTTAATTAGGGTTTATGTATATGATTAGGTTTTCATGATCTATCTTCTTAAGGATCATACCCTTAATCACCACATGAATCATGTTCATGTTATGAATTCATGCTAACATCTTCTCAACTTGATTAGGTCATATCATCCCTTCAATCAAGTACATACAACTATGAATGACATAGTGTACCAAGTCATTGATCCTATCTCAATTAGGGTTCATCCCTTAATTGGCACTATTCACTTAGGTACTATTAGGGTTTCAACATTTGTACCTTCATTGATTATCATTACTAATCATCATTGGATCAATGGATCATTCATCATCTTAATTCTCAAGAGATTCAATCACATTGGACCTCAATTTCATAAGGTATCCAATTGAATTGATCAATTGAATCTTCAATTACAATAGGTGTCCAAGTGGATTAACCAATTGCATCCTCAATCAACCTTGACTACTTGAGCCCGAAACGGTCTTGGTATTTCAAGGTTCAAACGGTTTGAAATCATTTGTTAAGGGTGCACATTCAAGACCGTTTGCTAAAGCAGTAGGTGAAGACCGTTTGCCCAAGTTTGACTATTGAAACCGCATGGGCACAAACGGTTTGGGATCGTTTGGTCCCAAACGGTCTTGAGACCGTTTGGTCCCAAATGGTCTTGAGACTGTTTGGACTCAAACGGTCTTGAGACCATTTGGTCCAAACCTCCTCAAAGCTGCATGGACCAATTATGGTCTCAACCAATTGAATTGGATTAGGATTTCCATTGTTGATTCCTTCAATCATTGAATTCATGGAACCAATCACCAATTGGACCTATCCTCATTCTTCAATTGAGTTTAATAGGTCAACCTTAAACTGATTTGACCCTCAATTTACTCTCAATTAATCATCAATTAGGGTTTGAATTAATTGAATTAGGGTTTGGAATCGATAATCCTTCAACACTAATCAATGCAAGATTAGTTACTTTGAAACCATTGAACCATCATCCAAATTGAACATGACCTGACCCAAAACGGTATTGAGGTTGTTTGGATGACCACCAAACGGTCTTGAGACCTTTTTCCCATGTTAACATCAAAATCCAAGTCAACCAATTAGAGTTTGGATCATTGGATTGATCACCAAATAAGCAATTGATTACACTCCAACATGGTATCTTTGGATCTTCAATTGCTTAACCATACTCAACCCTAGACCTCCAAACGGTCTTGGGTGACCTCCAAATGGTCATGATACCGTTTGGATGAGCTCCAAACGGTCTTGAGACCGTTTGGCTCATCCAACCCTTGGATTCTAGTGAAATTTCATCAAGGTTTGGTCTATTGAGTTGATCATCAAATCAGCACTTAATTGCAAAGTGATTTGGTACCTTTAGACCTTCAATTGGTCAACCATACTTAACCCTAGACCTCCAAACGGTCTTGGGTGATCCCCAAACGGTCTTTAGACCGTTTGGGTGATCCCCAAACGGTTTTGAAACCGTTTGGGTCAATCAACCCAAAGCATCAACTCATTCAATTGCAAAATCAGCACTTAGCCGATTAGGGTTTATACCATATGTTTAGATCTTCAAATACTTAACCATACTCAAACCTAGACCTCCAAACGGTCTTGGTTGACCTCCAAACGGTCTTGAGACCGTTTGGGTGATTCCCAAACGGTTTTGAAACCGTTTGGGCTAATTAACCCAAAAAGTCAAATCAATCAAGTTGAAAATCAGCACTTAATCCAATTAGGGTTTGCCTAATTGATTAGCCTTCAACTCATGATTCCTTTGGAATTAATCCATCAAATTTGGTGGGATGTAAACCAACATAATTAGGAACAGGATTCTCAAACGGTCAACCCTTGGTCAACTCTTTCAAATGGTTTTGAAACCGTTTTCTCTCAAACGGTCTCAAACTGTTTGCTCTCAAACGGTTTGGTGAAACCGAATGGGCAAACATGTTGAAACCGTTTGGAACAAGACTGCTCTAGGAAAAGTGTCTAAGATGATTTCATAATCATCTACCTTCGTTCCTGAAACTCCTAATTCATCTGATTTCATGTATTTACCAATTACAACAAGCAATTAACCAAAAAGATGAAGAAATCAACAAAATTGCAAGATTGATAGTTGAATAACAATGTAGAAGGGTTCAAGTTATAAAACCCACCTTCAAATCTGATCCCAAGCTCCATGATTCACGTCTCCAATGGATATTGAATCTCTATCAACCTCCCAAGGTCGTTTCTCAACCTTTTGGAGTGAAAGGATCGGCTAGGGTTGAAGATGGAGTGAAGAAATGAAGGAATCATATGTTGTTTTATGATTTTCACAATGAAATCATGAAGAACGAAGGTCAAAGGCTTACCAACAGGTTGGGAACGTGCTCCCTGCTGTTCTTAGCTCTCTTGGTCAGTTTTTCAAGCAAAAAGAAGAAGTGGTTCGAAATTCCCTTTTCATTTTATGGATAATTGAGCTTTTATGCAATTTTTATTAACAATTCAATTAGGAGAGAGAAAGTAGGAATTGTCCCCTCCAATTCCTTGCCACTTGCCTCCTCTCCTTCCTTAGGAACTAGGATATCATCCTTGCCTCTTTTTCCTCTCAATTATCCATGTTTTAAAGAAAAACAAATTAAGCACCTTAACCCTTTATATATTAATATCCATAAGTTAGTGGATATTTCTTTTTCTTATAAAAAGGTGAGTGGAGTTTTCACCTCCTTGGGATATTTCGTGGCCTAGAAAAGGCACAAGAGTGTTCACACTATATAAAATTCAGACATATCATTTTTGGTTGACGGACCTTCAATTATTTTATTTATTTATACATAAATTTGAAATAAAATTCCAATTATGCTTAAATCTTGATTATTTTAATATCAAGATTCTCTCTCCTCCAAAGAAATACAAATAAGGTGCCCCTCTCATTTTCTTTTCTCTACATGATGCCAAGAAATATTAGGGACCTTATTGAAGTGATAATTTACATATTGCACCCTAGGTTTTGGGTAAATTGCACATTACACAAAAACTGGGTTTTCATGCACATACATTGCTTTATCAGCTCTTTCTTGGTATTCAGGCTTCCATAAGCCATACCTCAGCATCATTTTCACTCTCATGATGCTTCAACTCATGAGGAACATATTATCATGCAAAATTGCACTGAAACCCCTCAACTTGGGTAATTTGCACTTTAGTCCAACACAAGCAAAACATTGATTTCAACAATGTTCAAAAAGGACTAGAATTGCAACATAAGATCCTCTTGAGCCCTAATTACTTTTCACAAGATGAAATTAAGCATATAATCATCTTTCTTAATCAAAACACCTAGGGTTAGAGTATAACCCAGGTCAGGGATGTTACAAATCATAAACCCCTAACAAGGATTTCATCCTCAAAATCCCAGATAAAGGAAGACAGATGTATTTCATTCATCATACTATCTAGTCTTCACATAACATCTCCTTATTTTGGAGACACCATAAAACTTTGATTAGCACAAAGTGTTTCCATACAAGATTCTCATAGAATCAACACACAAGGCACATGCTCCACTGTTCCTCATCATTGACTATAGAGTCAACTTTGTGTCAAACAACACTTTTCTTGTTCAGAGAAACATCATACATTCTTTATTAATATCATGTTTATGGAGAGCATAAACCCCTAACATATGATGTTCATATTATTTTATATAATCAGACTAATTTCATAGTTGACCACTCCAGGTAGCCGACCTAAACCACCTGGTATTTCTCAGATACCAAAATATTTCACATTGGTATCTATCACATGTGTTAAAAACACATCACATTTTTATCTTCCTTTCATCTTGGAACATTAATTGTTTCATATGTCCTCATCTTGGGACCAAAGTCCAAGATAAACTGATACTTTTCTAAGTATCCATCACATGAACATTTTTATCTTATGCACATCAAGTGTCCTAAGACCCACTTGATTACCATGTCCCTGAAAGGAAAGAAAACAAGGATTCATATTCCTCTTATTAATTCATGTATTTTCAACTATTCATGAACCATTTACTCTTTATCTCATCCTAGGTTCCTTGCCTTTAGCATTGGAATTTGTAAGGATGATTGCATGTCATTATCCCTTTCTTTATTATTATCTAGTATGTTTATGATCATCTCATGATCTCATCACATTTCCCATTTCCTCATTATGGGAAAGATCTTTATTATGCTGGCAGCATTATTGAACAGGGTTCATCTCCCTCATTCTTATTCTTATCTTATGAGGAGTACACTTTTAGTTCCTCATACAACATTCTCATCTGAGATTATTTCAGACTTCTCTTTCTTATGCTTAGGATATGACACATTTATTCATTCCATATTTCTGATTCATGTTACTCATTAGATTGTCTCAGAATGACTACTTGATCAGAGCAATCAAAAAGATAACAATCTAATAGTTTCCATACCCACTTTATCATCAATAGTTGTATACCTGGCCATGGTATATAAATACTGAGATTAAGTGGTATGAACTTTGTATGGTATCATATTCCTTCTTTTCATATTATCACAAGCATAAGTCTTAACATCCCTGGATTCTATCCAGGCATCTCTTCTCTACCTCTTTTTCTCTCAAAGAGGTAAGAACAACATAAAACATTTGTAATGTTTTACTATGAAAAACATAAGTCCTCATAGGACTAATCAAGGAAAGTTCAATCAATTCCTTTCTTTGTTAATCCAGGAATTCATAAGATGGCATATTAAAATGACATTATCTTGTCTAACTTATCATAAGTCATGGATTATTCACTGTCTCAGGCTAACTCTGCCTCAAAGATTGATTCAACAGGCTAAGGTTGAGCACAGACTCAATTTAAGTCTAGAAATTCATCATTTCCTTTTGCTTCAACTAGATGATGATGATTACAAATCATGTTGATATCTAAAACATCATCATTGGGACTAGTAATTATAGATTACACTGCCAATGCTTGATCCACTATATACATTACTGTTGCCCTAAATTCTTCAACAGTAATACTTAAAGAAGGATTTTTCTTATCATAGATGGATCAGCTAGGAGATTCTCAGGCAATTGTCTCTCTCTTGCCTGTTCCCATGCACCTCTTCTTGGTGCAACATTGCTACTTTTAGCAGCAACCTCCTCATATGACCCAGTCATCCTTAAGTTCTTCTTCTCTTATACGAGCAGAAGACACTATCAGATACACTGGATGACACCAGAACAGACTCTACTACCTTATTCCTATGTCTCTGTAGACTCAGCGAACCTAGAGCTCTGATACCACTAATTTGTGGCATCCAACTCACAAAAACAAGATTAACTTAAGCAGAAGCGAATTATTTGCAGCGGATTACAGAAAATCACTGAAAATTAAAACTTTTTGCAGAGAGATCCATACATAGGAAATCTTTCCCATCAAGAACCATTGTATAACATTTACATTCTAGTTCAAATGTACATAACTTGTACCATATCTTTTAAGAGACTACATCATCAACTTTCTTATAAACATTATATACAAACAGTATACGAATATCGAGGCATCAAGCCAAAACCTCAGATCAATTCACCAAAAACACTGACTAAAAACTCTGAGGACCTGAGAGTACAGAGACAACACATAGGACTTTCTAACTACATAACTTGACAGGCAGTATCTCCACCTGAGATATTACTGTTGTCCTTGCTGTTATTGCTGTTGTCCATTCCCTGCAATGGGATTCTTCTTCTTTGTCCGCGTCCACCTACAAAGTTGGATCCCACCGGGGTGAGACAATTGTAAATTGCCCCAGCGGGAGATATAACTCTCCGCCAAAACATTGTTATAGCAGTTTATTAAAATAAACTGAGCAGAAGGATTTATATATATTTAATCAACAGCAGGTAAGTCACTTGTATGAACGAAGTGAAGTAATCTCCTTTCCCAAGGAGAACATTGCATCTACACATGGTAGAATCATAGTTCATCCATCTACTTGTAAGGTATACACACATATATGAATAACATCAATGAACTACAGTTATATAAAAGAAATGTAAAATCAGCCAATGAATTTCCGTATTCAATCCTTAAGAAAACATGATATATGGTTGATTTCATTTTACAATCACACTTATGCCCTGAGGAGATGAGGTATACCGCTCATACTCCAATCGACCACTGCGAAGTTGAATCGGTACCATACATAGGTCAATGGAAGAGCTGGAATCCAAGACCTAAACTTTCTTGGTCAGTACGAGATAACATGCAGGACATCTTGTGTCTCTGCTAGATAGCTTTCCAGGGTATACTAGCAACATTGCTATTAGAGTTATAGCCCATAGCATACACTCTCTTCAGGATATGGCCCGTAGCCAATGCCTGGTATTATATTGTGGAGTCATGGCCCGTAGCCATACTCTTATTGGGGTATGGTCCGTAACCAATCCCGTACATAGGACATAGCCCGTAGCCATTCCTATGGGGCATAAGGATATATTTTCCCAATTAGCCCCACATATTCAAAAATATGCATTCCGGGTTTTTCCGTGGAGCACCCGTTTCACCATCACCTGTTCCTGACGATGATGGATCTATGGTCAGGGCTTCTACATGAAAATATTTAACTTGATTAATTAAGTACATTTTCATATTCTTTTAGCATCATCCAAGTTCTCAAAAAAGACTTATTACAACAATGCTATAAAGAGACATGTACTACTTTCATCAGGTACTTATCAGTCTTTCAAAGACCTTGGGAACTCAGTCCCCATTTCAAAACTAGGAATTCTCATCCCTTCACATTCTCATCACCATAATCATATGGTTCTGGGTATTCAAACCCTTAACTCATCATTGAGTACCATTACCATTTATCAGGTAACTATCACCTTCCGGTCATCTGACCAAGGCTTTCATGATACTTGTTACACAAGCAGTGCTCCTAGCTCACAAGGCCATGAAATATCTTGTCACCTCTTTCTAGGTAACAGCTTACTCATGTGACTCATAAAATTCCATGCATATTGCTACTTTTACTAAGCAACAACAACATTAAGGCACATAATGCCAATCAACATTTAATATATAAATGTCATAGCTCAAATCTAGCTATGTTCATCATCTCATCATACCTGCATGGTTATTAGGCATGATAATAATCATACAAGATATTCATCACATCATATGATACAATAGTAACACCATTATTCCTTTCCCAGGAATTAGGGTTTCTATCAAATAGGGCTTTTCATTCTCTTTACCCAGATTAGCGTTAGGGTTCCCCATTTCTCATTAATTAAGGTTTCATGATTACATTACCTGTCCAACCCTTAATTCATTATTCCATATCTTTGGGGTATTCAAAGATATCATAACTGATTATTCAAGATCATTATTCTCTTCAATTCAAGGAATGAGTTCATTTCTCATCATCATCATGGTATGACTACATCATACTCATCTTTTGGGCTTAACCCCCATTATCAAGGTACATTAATTAACACTCATCAAAGTGCAACAACTCATTACATTTCATCGTAATAGTTGCATAACACACTTCGTATGTTTCTTACCCAATTGTATTGGATTTGGAGTATATCAAGGTATATAAACCCTGAAGTGTTGAATGTGATACCTATCATATCTTTATGTATCACTTTCTCATCATTTCATACTCTCTTGAGTTAACCAACTTATCTTGTATTAAGGTATTTCCCCTCTTAATACATTTCATCACTAAACACTCACCTTTAGCATATAATGCATAGGCCACACGTTAGAATTGTCCAATTATGCATAATGATATGGACTTGTCTAATGCTAAAGACATTGCTTACAATTAGGTTACATATAATCAACCACATGAAATGTTTCACCTTTATAAGATCATTTCTTTATCTCATCATTAGGGTTTCCTTGCATCCTTATTTAAAATTAGAATTATGATTCATTGTCATATTGCCCAGGATTAGGGCTTTATGTATAATGACTTACATTAGAGTGTCATATTCCTTCACCCTTCTTAGGGCCTCTCATCACAACATAACATTAGAACATCATGTGGTGTTAATTCTTAGTCAGGATCTCACATGGAATCACCCTCAACTAGAGTTTCACATGGAATCACCCTCAACTAGGGTTTCACATGGAATTACCCTCAACTAGGGTTTCACATGGAATCACCCTCAACTAGGGTTTCACATAATGTAACCCTAGAATAGGATTTTACATGGAATCATCCTTAACTAGGATTTCCACCATAGTCACCCACAGTTTGGGTCTACAATTCATCTCCATTAGGATTTCATTCAATTATCCATAATTAGAGATTCACTATTCATCCCAATTAGGGTTTTACATCTTATTTCCCTAAATTGGAGTTTCACACATCACTACCCTGGATTAGGGTTACATCCTCACCCTGGGTTAGGGTTACATTTAGAATTGCCCTCAATTAGGGTTAGAACTTCAATAGCCCTGTTAATTAGGGTTTATGTACATGATTAGGGTTTCATGATCTATCTTCTTAAGGATCATACCCTTAATCACCACATGAATCATGTTCATGTTATGAATTCATGCTAACTTCTTCTCAACTTGATTAGGTCATATCATTCCTTCAATCAAGTATATACAACTACGAATGACACAGTGTACCAAGTCATTGATCCTATCTCAATTAGGGTTCATCCCTTAATTGGCACTATTCACTTAGGTACTATTAGGATTTCAACCTTTGTACCTTCATTGATTATCATTACTAATCATCATTGGATCAATGGATCATTCATCATCTTAATTCTCAAGAGATTCAATCACATTGGACCTCAATTTCATAAGGTATCCAATTGAATTGATCAATTGAATCTTCAATTACAATAGGTGTCCAAGTGGATTAACCAATTGAATCCTCAATAAACCTTGACTACTTGAGCCCCAAATGGTCTTGGTCTTTCAAGGTTCAAACGGTTTGAAACCATTTGGTAAGGGTGCACACTCAATACTGTTTGCTAAAGTAGTAGGTGAAGACCGTTTGCCCAAGTTTGACTTTTCAAACCGCATGGGCACAAACGGTTTGGGATCGTTTGGTCCCAAACGGTCTCAAGACCGTTTGGTCCAAACCACCTCAAAACTGCATGGACCAAATATGGTCTCAACCAATTGAATTGGATTAGGATTTCCAATGTTGATTCCTTCAATCATTGAGTTCATGGAACCAATCACCAATTGGACCTATCCTCATTCTTCAATTGAGTTTAATAGGTCAACCTTCAACTGATTTGACCCCCAATTGACCCTCAATTAATCATCAATTAAGGTTTGAATTAATTGAATTAGGGTTTGGAATTGATAATCCTTCAACACTAATCAATGCAAGATTAGTTACTTTGAAACCATTGAACCATCATCCAAATTGAACATGACCTGTCCCCAAACGGTCTTTAGGTAGTTTGGATGACACCAAATGGTCTTGAGACCGTTTTCCCATGTTAACATCAAAATCCCAGTCAACCAATTAGAGTTTGGATCATTGGATTGATCACCAAATCAGCAATTGATTACACTCCAACATAGTATCTTTGGATCTTCAATTGCTTAACCATACTCAACCCTAGACCTCCAAACGGTCTTGGGTGACCTCCAAACGGTCTTGAGACCGTTTGGATGAGCTCCAAATGGTCTTGAGACCGTTTGGCTCATCCAACCCTTGGATTCTAGTGGAATTTCATCAAGGTTTGGTCTATTGAGTTGATCGTCAAATCAACACTTAACTGCAAAGTGATTTGGTACCTTTAGACCTTCAATTGGTCAACCATACTTAACCCTAGACCTCCAAATGGTCTTGGGTGATACCCAAACGGTCTTGAGACCATTTGGGTGATCCCCAAATGGTTTTGAAACCGTTTGGGTCAATCGACCCAAAGCATCAACTCATTCAATTGCAAAATCAGCACTTAGCCGATTATGGTTTATACCATATGTTTAGATCTTCAAATACTTAACCATACTCAACCCTAGACCTCCAAACGGTCTTGGTTGACCTCCAAACGGTCTTGAGACCGTTTGGGTGATTCCCAAACGGTTTTGAATTAGCCTTCAACTCATGATTCCTTTGGAATTAATACTTCAAATTTGGTGGGTTATCAACCAAAATAATTAGGAACAGGATTCTCAAACGGTCAACCCTTGGTCAACTCTTTCAAATGGTTTTGAAACTGTTTGCTCTCAAATAGTTTGGTGAAACCGAATGGGCAAACATGTTGAAACCGTTTGGAACAAGATTTCTTTGGGAAAAGTGTCCAAGATGATGTCATCATCATCTACCTTCGTCCCTGCAACTCCTAATGCATCTGATTTCATGGATTTACCAATTACAACAAGCAATTAACCAAAAAAGATGAAGAAATCAACGAAATTGCAAGATTGATTGTTGAATAACAATGTAGAAGGGTTCAAGTTATAAAACCCACCTTCAAATCTGATCCCAAGCTCCAAGATTCATGTCTACAATGGTGATTGAAGCTCTAGCAACCTCCCAAGTCGTTTCTCAAGCTTTTGGAGTGAAAGGATCGGCTAGGGTTGAAGATGGAGTAAAGAAATGAAGGAATCATATATTGTTTTATGATTTTCACCATGAAATCATGAAGAACGAAGGTCAAAGGCTTACCAACAGGTTGGGAACGTGCTCCATGCTGTTCTTAGCTCTCTTGGTCGGTTTTTCAAGCAAAAAGAAGAAGTGGTTCAAAATTCCCTTTTCATTTTATGGATAATTGAGCTTTTCTGCAATTTTTATTAAAAATTCAATTAGGAGAGAGAAAGTAGGAATTATCCCATCCAATTCCTTGCCACTTGCCTCCTCTCCTTCCTTAGGAATGAGGATATCATCCTTGCCCCTTTTTCCTCTCAATTATCCATGTTTTAAAGAAAAACAAATTAAGCACCTTAACCCTTTTTATATTAATATCCATAAGTTAGTGGATATTTCTTTCTTATAAAAAGGTGAGTGGAGTTTTCACCTCCTTGGGATATTTCGTGGCCTAGCAAAGGCACAAGAGTGTTCACACTAGAGAAAATTCATCCATATTGTTTTTTTTTGAAGGCCCTTCAATTTTTTTATTTATTTATACATTAATTTGAAATAAAATTCCAATTATGCTTAAATCTTGATTATTTTAATATCAAGATTCTCTCTCCTCCAAAGAAATACAAATAAGGCACCCCTCTCATTTTCTTTGCTCTACATGATGCCAAGAAATATTAGGGACCTTATTGAAGTGATAATTTACATATTGCACCCTAGGTTTTGGGTAAATTGCACATTACACCAAAACTGGGTTTGCATGCACATACATTGCTTTATCAGCTCTTTCTTGGTATTCAGGCTTCCATAAGCCATACCTCAGCATCATTTTCACTCTCATTATGCTTCAACTCATGAGGAACATATTATCATGCACAATTGCACTTAAACCCCTCAACTTGGATAATTTGCACTTTAGTCCAACACAAGCAAAACATTGATTTCAACAATGTTCAAAAAGGACTAGAATTGCAATATAAGTTCCTCTTGAGCCCTAATTACTTTTCACAAGATTAAATTAAGCATATAATCATCTTTCTTAATCAAAACACCTAGGGTTAGAGTATAACCCAGGTCAGGGATGTTACAAGCAGGATGGCTCACTTCCTCAGGGCATAATAAATCTTAATCCAGCCGTATAGTCACTACTACAGAAACGACCTTTGGTGTCGGTCTTTTAACCCCATTTGGCGTCGGTCTTTTATCCCCATTTGGCGTCGGTTTCCGACCGATGCCTATGTGGGCGCCGCTAAAGGTCGAACACTTCGGCGTCGGTCTTTTAGTAATAACCGACGCCAAAAGGGTTCGCTCCATAGAAAACGACGTCATCTAGGGCACTTTCTGCGTCGGTGATTTACTAAAAGACCGACGCCTATATTCCATGTAGCGTCGGTCTTTTAGTAGATAACCGACGCATAAAGTGTCCTAGATGACGCCGTTTTCTGTGGCGCGAACCCTTTTGGCGTCGGTTATATACCAAAAGACCGACGCCTGGTTGTTTAAATAGGTGTCGGTTCGATACAAATATCGGACGCCATTTCCAGGACTGCTTTGGCCACATCAGGCGTCGGTTATCTATAAATAACTGACGCTGTAGGTCTTTGCTGACGGTTTTCTATAAATAACTGACGCCTATTTATATATATATATATTTTCATATCAGTTTGTAGGCCTGCTGTGGCTGGTCAGTAGGATGAGAACCTGCAGTTCAGTTTTCTAAACTGCAGGTTTACGACATCCATTGATATCAGCCTACAAACAGGCTGCAAACCTGCAAAAGTCACAAGGAAAATTTCACACAAGTACATACATTCAGACATCAATTCAATTCTCACATTCACACATATAGAAACATTCAAATACATGTATTAACATTCAGAAATATTCATTTACAAAGTATCATTCATTATCGCTATCAACATCCCAATTATATCTTACAGTTGCCACTGCTTGTATGGCTTTTGCCCATTCTTCTCTTACATCATTTAATGCTTCCATCGTATATGGAGCATGTATATTTTTTAAGCGTTTACCTATAGTGTGGTCAGTTTTAAACACCTACAAAGAGAATGATGTATATATATAAGTAATAATATAAAAATAAGATTGATATATTTCATACTAACTAATGAGACTATATATAATACCTCATGTATGCTATCGATGTCCAATGTGGCATGTTTGATAATCATCTGCATAAATCGAATCACATAGTATGTGCATGCCCAGCCATTGTCTTGTGTAGCACACTATAAATTGAAACATACAAAATAATACAACTAAGCACAATTCACATCAATGATATATACATTGGAGTCGGGGAGTCGGGAACTTACTTGTACGTTCTCCCAATTTATTGGCTGGTTCTTTTTCCTTGGGACCTTTCCTCCAGCCTTTTTGAATGCATCTAAACCCCTACATGTTAATATAACACATTAAATTGCATAAGTAAATAGTAATGTAATAAAAGATGTTAACGGATATAAAAATGAAATATTTCTCACCAGAATAATGGCATTCTCATTACGTGTCCAATTTTAGGGTTCAATGTACTCCCCGCAGGATCTAGATAATAAACAGTGAATGTCCCGGGGACAATAACTAGTAACTCCCAATGTCTACCGCTAGAGGTAAGAAGTTAACAATTAATAACTCAAAATGCAAAATAAAAATGGAATTTTCTTAAGTCCAAATTATAAATAAAGTAAACTTACTTGACATTGAATGGAGCTATTATTATCGTCTTCTTTTGCTGACCAAAAATTGTAAAAGCATCTATGCAGTATTGTTGAACATTATCAGGGTCTTTAGCTACCAAACTAATCAATAATGGAATCAAAAATCCCACATGATCAAATGCAAATTGTTTGCAATGATCTTTGACTAAGTAGCTGCAAAACATATAGGCGTATGCATTAATATATAAGAAACCAGATCACCGGATCTTACACAAGGTATATGGATGTATAAACAAGATCTCACCTTATCCATGTCTCTATCATTGATGTATTCAGCCAATCATACATAAACAGCTCAATAATATCTTTTATAAATAAAGAGCTATCGTATGATTGACCTGCATAATCTGCATCTAAAGAAATAATTATAGGGCAATGTATATTATGTGCCCGTAGCCAACATGCCATTCCCCTACAAGCAGGACCTAACGGGTATGTTAGGTCAGTTGGAACCCAATCGGGTAATGCGGGAAGTGGAGGTGGAGGCCTAGGTGCTCTTGGTGTCTTCTTTTTAACCTGTACATATAATTTCATATCAGTTGACATCATATATACACATTAACAGTCTAAATCAATGTAAATTTATCTTACAATTTCAGTCGTGTAGACGACATCTGCTTTGGGCCACAATATGACCCCGCCTTCTGCCTCACCAAGTGTATCAATATCTAGGTGGGCATATGGCAATGCAACTTCCCTCCAATCGGGTAACACACGTATCAGGCTCACACGAACGTAGCCCTGTGGCATTGGAGTCCTGTGAAACATTGCCCCAGGAAGGGACGGGTAAGCCTGCGCCTCTGCAACAACGTAGTCTTGCATTCTTAAGCGGCATGGCTTCAATGCCTACAAATTTACATAAATAATATTATACATATATACATATCATCTTGAAAACATATCATCTTGAAAAGACTAGCTACAATGTCATAAACAATACTTACAGCAGATGTGCTAGGTGATGGGTCTCCAGGATTACTCGCAGTCTGTGCATCAGGAGAAGAGTGGGTTGCCATAGGCGTATTGGAAGCCTGAGATGCCTGCCACCGCAGCAATTCTTCCTTGACCTTCTCAGCAACTACATCGTTGACCTTCTTAGCAACTAAATCCTCAACTCTCTTATTCTCCTATACATGGATAAAAGAAACATTAGCTTCTTATTAATGAATTTCCTTTTGCAGTAACATTCTAAAAAAAGAATAGGTTACCTCTTCTTGAGAAAGTCCCGCTCTGGGTTTGCGCTGGGATGGCCCAAAGAATGCTTTGATGCCAACACCAGCGCCGACACCTCTAACACGTCCAGGATGCTCTGGGTTACCCAGAGCAACTGTCAATTCATCCCTTGTGCCCTGAGGGATGAACGTGCCTTGTTTCCTCTGCTCGTGCAGCTCCCGCTAATCACCATAAATAGAAATTGGTAAGTTAACACCACAAATAATCAATATTCAAACGATTTCTCTAAGAGTTGTATTTTACCATTTTTGCAGCCGCCTCAGCAGTTACAGGCTTCTTTATTTCACCCTTCTTGTTTTTCCTGCCACCTATCCAGATATCATGGCGAGGCATGGGTGTGGAAGACTCCTGAGTAGGAGCAGACTCCTGAGCAGACTACTGAGTAGCCGCAGACTCCGCCTGTAGTCTTTGGTGAACGCTTGCATAGCCTTTTGGACCCATAGTGTGGTCATGCACATTCAGTGCACGCCTTGCTTTTTGTGCGTCACTGAGGGCCTAGTTAGTATGCACATTAATGATTTGGTTAGTAGCACTAAATGTTAATCTTGAATAGGTGAATACAATGTATATTAATTAAATTGGGAGTGACGCCTAATACCTTGAATTCTTCAGATTTTCTTGAAGCAACAAAATTGTCCCAATCTTCTTTGTCCAAGAAGTTCCATTGTTCAAGGGCTGACTTCTTCTTCTTATCACCCTCTTTTATGTATTCTCTGTTCAGATTTGTCCTATAATTCCTAAGCATCTTTCCAGCGCGTTGCATCACATTTTTACGATGCAACTTCTCATCCAATGCAAATAGATTCTGTAAAATAGAAATGTTATTAACTAGTATCCAAAATAGAATTGCAAATAATAGAATTTGTAATCTACAAAATAGAATTGCAAATAATAATAACTCACGCATAAATCCTTCCATATCAAGTATGTTGAGATTGGAAGCTCGTTTCCTTCAGGAAGCATTTCTTTCAACAAAGTCAACAATGAAGTGAAGCTTTTGTCGCTCCATCTATTGTTAGCTTTCAACTTATACAATCTCAACACAACGCTAAGCTTCGTAAACTTAGCACAGCCTGTGTATAACGGTATCTCAGCATCATGCACAATGTTTCTAAAGATAGGAGGTGGATCGGTGTGCTCTACCCTACAACTATCTAGCATCGCATCAACGATGTCTGCTGGAACTGGTTCGTTCACATTTACGTCATCGGAGGCAATTTCTTCTTCCACCCAAGCACTTCTATCGACATCTACTGGTTTCGATTTTGAAATCTCTCCATGCCAGTGCCATTCTGTATAGCCTTGTACAATCCCGTTGCACATGACATGACTTTTGATTTCCTCACCAGTGTCAACTTTCAAGTTGTTACCGCAATGCCTACATGGACAGTAGAACCTATCTGTAGGTTTTTTCCTATGTTCCTCGACAAATCTAATATACTGATCAAGACCAGATATAAACTCTGGGGTGCAACGATTACGAATGGACATCCATGATCTATCCATTCTATGATCAGAGAAAACAAGTATATATTAGGAAACAAGTATAGATTAGGAAAAGATTAGGCAGCATTTCCCCGCTGTTCTCTAAGTACATATGTACTTAGAGAACAAACGGGGAAATGCCAACAAACACATTTGATGTCATTCTTATATATAATAAATGTGTACCATCTATCCCATCCTTGAACACCTAATCTCACTAGTAAGTGTATAATGTGTATTTGGTTTTCAAGAAAATTTCGGCAGCATTTCCCTGCTGTTCTCTAAGTACATATATACTTAGAGAACAAACGGGGAAATGCTACCAAAATTTTCTCGAAAACCCAATACACATTATACACTTACATCCTAAGTGAGATTAGGTGTTCAAGAACAGTCCCAAACTGGGGACTATCCAAGATTTACTCCTAATGAGTCAATCTTGGACGGGTTTCTAGGCCAACAAACACAATAATAGATATCTACAATGAAGTCGGACTCCATACAAACAATATATAATTTAGTGATTCTTCATTCTAATTTATACCAATGTACAAGTAATATAAAGAACAATGATTGTTCACATTCTAGGCCAACAAACACATGTGATGTCATTCTTATATATAATAAATGTGTACCACCTATCCCATCCTTGAACACCTAATCTCACTAGTAAGTGTATAATGTGTATTGGGTTTTCAAGAAAATTTCGGCAGCATTTCCCCGCTGTTCTCTAAGTACATATGTACTTAGAGAACAAACGGGGAAATGCTACCGAAATTTTCTCGAAAACCCAATACACATTATACACTTACATCCTAAGTGAGATTAGGTGTTCAAGAACAGTCCCAAACCGGGGACTATCCAAGATTTACTCCTAATGAGTAAATCTTGGACGGGTTTCTAGGCCAACAAACACAATAATAGATATCTACAATGAAGCCGGACTCCATACAAACAGTATATAATTTAGTGATTGTTCATTCTAATTTATACCAATGTACAAGTAATATAAAGAACAATGATTGTTCACATTCTAGGCCAACAAACACATGTGATGTCATTCTTATATATAATAAATGTGTACCACCTATCCCATCCTTGAACACCTAATCTCACTAGTAAGTGTATAATGTGTATTGGGTTTTCAAGAAAATTTCGGCAGCATTTCCCCGCTGTTCTCTAAGTACATATGTACTTAGAGAACAAACGGGGAAATGCTACCAAAATTTTCTCGAAAACCCAATACACATTATACACTTACATCCTAAGTGAGATTAGGTGTTCAAGAACAGTCCCAAACTGGGGACTATCCAAGATTTACTCCTAATGAGTCAATCTTGGACGGGTTTCTAGGCCAACAACATGGTTAATCCTAATATGTTGGGATCACATAATTATACTGGTAGGATTTTAATAGACATGATAAGTACCTAATCTATAGAGCATTATTAAATAATAAATCAAGAATTTAATAGTTTCAAACATGCAATAATTCACAATGCAATGTTATAAACTATAGGCAACATGGATAGATGAGACTAGAGTTCATATTAGAATAAAAATTAGCAACTTAGGACAAAGTGTGTTACCTTTCAATCTGTGTAACCTAGGGTTCAGAATATCATGATTTACTTAATGTGATAATCATAAGGACTTTATAATTTGCATGAAATAAATAAACATCCAGCATCTATCACTTATTCAATCTTCAAGAAACCTTGACAAACATAGGAAGTAAATACATGTAATCATAAGTACAACCACGTACCTTGATGGTGATCCATGCAAATCATACATTAATTCACTGAGTATATTATCCAAGCAAATAAGAAAACCAAGCAATTAACTTTTGTTGCATGTATATACATCCTAAAGTGCCACAAATCATATAATAACATTAAACGCTACTCAAGTCCTAATCTAGAGTTTAGGTTTCCTTATTATCCTGTTATCATTATGGTTATTCTTGAACCCCCAATTCCTAAGTTCATTGATTTAATGACATAAAAAGATCTAGTTCATATTATGTTTAGCCATGATTATAAAACTATCATGTTATGATATTAGGACCACTTAAAGCAGATTAGGCACATTAAGCAAGCAGAGTAGGGAGCCAATTTCGCACAAGCAGATTAGGCAAGCAGATTAGGTCGGCACATAAAGAACCAATTTCGCGCCTGGGTAGGTCGGCAGGTACCTGGGCAAGCAGAGTAGGGTGAGGTCGAGCTGGTTGAGTACGTGGGTGGCGGCTGGCGAGCTCCAGAACCAGCGGTAGCGACTCCGACGAGCAGGGAGCGTCAGGCGGCGGCAGGCAGGCAGGCGGCCAGGCGGCGGTGGCAGGCGGCGGTGGGCAGGCAGGCGGAGGAGAAGGAGCAGAAGCACAGGAGAAGGGGGTGCGGCGGAGAAGGGGGCGCCGGAGTAGCAGTGGCGGCACGGCGACGCTGTCGTGGAGAGGAAGGAGCAGAGAAAAAGGGAAATTGACGGCGACTGAAGAAAAAAGGGCTCGCAATGAAACAGAAGAAAGGGGAAGAGTCGGGCATCGCGGGTTATTAAGTTCCAAAATAGCGTCGGTTGTTTTACACAACCGACGCCTAAACATCTTTAGCGTCGGTTGTTTGCAACAACCGACGTCCAATTGGACGATATTTTCATGAAAATGTTTGGCGGGAACCACCTTCAGTGTCGGTTATCCTTGTATAACTGACGCTGAAAGTGACACTTTCCGCGCAAATTTTCATCACACATAGGCGTCGGTTTTCTACGTATATAACCGACGCTGACAATGACACTATTTTTTTGATCGAAATATGGATTTCGCGGGCGACTTTAAGCGTCGGTTTTTTATAAACAACCGACGCTTAATACAAAGCGGTACCCGTGTCTGGCTGGTCTTCGAATATAGACGTCGGTTTGCTTAAACAACCGACGCCTTATATGTTAGGCGTCGGTTTTCCTTAATAACCGACGCCCAGAAAAGTGACACTGAATGCTATTTCTGTAGTAGTGAGTATATATGTTTTTAAGGCAAAACACGGAACATTGGTTGAGGCCTTGCTTGTATAGTTGATCCAATATACCTTACAATTACTTGTACGATCCTTATTTCTATGATAAGTTCATATAAAGCTTATCTTGTCTATCATGTTCCATAAATAAATATCTGGTTATATGCCTCCCGAATATCTTGGTAAGTGGTTAATAAAGTTAGATTTGCTCAGTATGCTGCTCGTTCAATCTGCTGTTATCAGTTATCTTCTTTACCTGTTCTAGCTTTCTTGAAGTTTTATAGTTTTGGCGGGGAGTTATGTTTCTCGCTGGGACTGTGTGTCTCACCCCGCTGGTTTACAACCTTTTTAGGTGGTCGCACTAGACGTGGTGGTGGTCGCGAGTTTGTGGTCGAGTAGCAAGAGGAAGAGCAGTAGAAGGAAAGAGATGGACATGCTGCTATTTTGGTGGTTTTGTAGTAGATTCCTAGAGTCATCCGTGTACTCTCCGGTCCTCGGAGGTGTTTTGATGATGTTTTACAATGTATGGCTGATATAGTTTGTATATCCTGCTGCTGGCCTAATGTGGCTCGTTATGTATGAATAAACAGGTGATGAACTCATGTGTTGACAAGACAGCTGGCCCTATATGTTGTGGACATGTATCAAGGCTCGTAAATGTTTATATAACATGTTTCCTTACAGGATGTGGATCTGGATGTAATAGTTCTCTTTTATATGTTTTCTGCAAATGGTTTTAATTAACCTGTGTTTTTGGTAATATGTGGTTTATGGTGTTTTCCCCACGTTTTCACATGGCATCTCGTTGTCTGTGTGATAGCGGGATGTGTCACGACATGTATGACCTTTATAAGGTGTAAGATGATCTGGGACAGGTTGATAGCATCAACCTATGGTGCTAATCATAAAATAATTGATGGTTCAAATTAGGATTTTCAAGCTATTTCCTTCCCTATCACACAACTGATGGTCATACCATTCAATAACCAATGGTTTTTCTATCTTAGCAACTGATGTTCATGATCAAGGGTGTCAAATTTATGGTGACAACCTATGGTCACCCCCTTAGGTCAGGTTTTGGATCAATTAGACGTTTAATTATCATTTACTAAGTATTCTAATGATGTTATCAATCAATGATGACATTAGCTCAATATTTAATGGTGTTAACTGAATGTGTTACTGATCTAACAACCAATGGTGACCTAATGATCACAATTAATGGTGGATCAGGTCATCACCATATATGATGAGTTAAGTATGCAATTGTAGATTTGGCTAAACCTTGAACCAATGGTTCCTTGGTTCAATTGATCTAATGGTTAGACCTATACTTCAATTGATAACCTTGAACAATGAACCTGATCCAATGAATAATATTGGATGCTTTAACATCCAATGGATTAGAATAAATCACATGGTATTATATGTGGGTCCTAGTGATGATAATTCAATGGTTCAATACCATAAATTTATAGTCTTACCTTTGCCATTATATAGTTATATTTGATAACTCACTATAATAAGTGGATGCGTAACTCCCATGTGATCTAGCTTGTTATACCTAACCTTAATGTGATTATATGATGTTGGTTGGTTATAATTAGACCTCTTGAATGATTAATGTGATAATGAGTTACACTCTTCTTGTGTTGAAACCACAATGTAGTACTATTTGAATATCATAGTGCCTTGCCATGTTAATATCTATGGAAATATATGTGCTAATGATCTTTTGAGCCTTGTTTAAGGCATGGAAGGATGATGATAACCTTACTATGAATAATGTAATGGTCTTAACGACCTTTGGGTATGTTTGAAGCCATGATTGAGGTGATATCCTCTTCATGTTCCAATAAGGGTTAAAACCCTAGAACTTGTGATAAGATATTGGTATCTTGTAATAGTATGATGATAGGAGTGGTCCATTAATTTTCAATGAATGATAGCATGTGGTAATGTTATTAAGATTTATATCTCAAATGTTTTATATCTTTTGAAGTTGTTATACATATAATCTTGTTAGAAAAGAATTAGGGTTTGAATGTCCACTTGTATGATAAAGCCTTAATGCATTCAATTGGCAGTAATTAATCAATTTAGCCTTAATCATGTAGAGCCATGTGCCATAGAGCCATCTTTAGTGTCAGAACTTATTGAATGGTGAAATGAGTATTCCTAAGGGAAACTCGAAGCGCATACTGTTGAGTATGTGGGGGTGGCAAGTTGAGGATATATCCTTGTCATCCACAAATGCAGGTATGGAGGATGGCTATGGTCATGCCTTTGACATTTGATGTGATTGAGGACAGCTGCGGTTGTACCTCAGATTAAAGGGTTTTGTATACCCTGTTTTCTAGTGTTATAACTTGTACCAAGTACATACTAGTTGTTATCAGTTGACTATATGTCAATGTTGGCAGTTTGACTGGTATGTCACTGTAGTTTACTCGTACTGATAGAGGGGAAGAGATTTTAGGATACCGACACTCCTAGATCTTATACAGAACTGAATAACACTTTGTAGTGCCTAGTTGATCTTTGAGTGGTACGACTCAAACTCCCCATGGCATAATAATAAAAGATATAATACCAATCGTGTTGTATAATTGCTAGGATTTCATATGTATCAGATTGGTTGGTTAACCCTTGTCTTGTCTTTACACGACATAGTTCTTACATGATGTAGACTTATAAAAATTGTGTAATTCTACTTGATGTTACAACTTATTTGCTTAACTGCTTAGTATGCTTAAACTCTTCAATCTATTCATATTGCTTATTCAGTACCCTAACTACTCAATGTATTTACTGTTATCTAATATATTATAATCAATATATGTTGGAGAGAGTTATATCTCTCGCTGGGACTGGGTCTCACGTGGGTCACCACGTTTTTTAGGTGTTTGTGGGCAACAAGGTCGAGGACACACTGTGGAAGAGAACCAACCTGGTGATCAATAGATTCAGAAGGTTGGTTAGTTGTAGATGTTAGTAGTAGAGTCCTAGTGTTATCCTTGTACTCTCAGGTCTAGATATGGGATGTGTTTTCTAGATGATATACACGTATCAACACAAGATTTTGGAAGTATGCCAATGTTTGTAAATATATGGCATGTACATGTGAAATATCTTTTGTATGCAGGATGTGACTGAGGTCTTTGGACCCATGTGTAAATATTTGTTATAGTATATGAGAATGGAAGATGGACCTTTTGCAAATGTTCTAGAGTTTATTTACATTGTTGGAAATGGTTTTAATTATTTCGCATTTTTGACTATGTGATTAATTAGTAGTTGATCGTGTTTTTTGGTTTGAGTAATCTTGTTTAGCGTGATGAGGTGCCATTGTTAAGTTGGTATCAGAGCTCTAGGTTTACTGAGTCTACAGGGATATAGGACTTAGGTTTGAGTCTGTTCTTATGTATCCAACATCTGATCATAGTTTATGCATATGTAGGTATGTCTGGAGGACATGAAGAACATGTTGAGAGTAGCTATGTTGCACCAGGAGGAGGTGCAATGAGGCAGGCACGCGATGAGAGAGTGCCGGAAGTAAGGCCAGAGCAGCCCGCACTACCTCATCTGGACCTGACAATGATGGCCAATCCTGAGTTTCAGTCTATGTTTAGACAGATGATGGCCACAATTGCACATATCGTTGACAGAGAGCCAACACCTCAATCTAGGGGATCTGCCTCTAATGTGGACTCCCAAGGCGTCAGGAAGACATTTGAATGTCTTAGACATGTTGGCGCAATTGAATATGTATGTACTTTCGATCCACCAGACGCTGACATGTGGTTGACTGAGCTGGAAAAGGTGTTCAAAATCCTAAACATCGTTGAAGAAGCCAAAGTTAAGCATGCAGTATACTTGTTGAAGGGTAGTGCTGGCCATTGGTGGGCCATAGAAGAGGAGAAAAGGCCAGGAGTTGTGATAGGATGGGAGGAGTTTCAGAGGGAATTTGTTAGCTGATATTTTCCAGAGACCTATCTAGATGAGAAGATATCTCAGTTTGAGAAGATTCGTCAAGGGGCTATGACTATTAATGAGTATGAATCAAAGTTCATGGAACTTCTGAGGTTCTGCCCGCATATGGCGGCAACAGACAAGGAAAGGATCCGGAGATTCGAAAAGGGCCTAAGTACTGAGTTGACTACAACAACATCAGCCCTAGAAAATAGGGAGAGTTTTTCCACCTTTGTGGAATCTGTAAGGAGGATTGAGAGGTCTTCCATAGAGAAGCATGAAGCTAATGCTAAGAAGCGACCTATGCAGTTTCAAGGGCAATCATCTGGAGGCTTTAAGAAGCTGAGGTTTTTCCTGCCATAGTCGCAACTAAGGTCAACCTTCACTGAACCAAGATCACATGCACCATCACAGTGGACCCCGAGTCAGGGTAGAGGTCATAGTTTTCCGCCAATGGGAGCCCGCAGTACCTCATTAGTTTCAGTGACAGGGACGTTTAGGCCATATCAGGACACCAGAACATGTTACAAGTGTGGGCAAGTGGGGCATACAAGACCTTATTGCCCTATGAAATATGAGGAGGTGACTCAGCAACCAAGGCAAAGTCAACAAGGTCCACAACAACAAAAATTTAGTAGTGGCAGTGGAAGAGGATGTGGTCAGGCATCTCAGGCAAGATCCTCTGGACAAGCAAGTAGAGGACATGGACGACAGTAGGTGACAACAAGGTTCTATGCCATGACCCAACCAGAACCAGTGGTCAATCCACGAGTCATGACAGGTCACATGGGGTTATTTTATTCTGATTTGTCATCTTCTTCTTTAGTATCTGTGTTAGTAGACCCAGGTGTGACACACTCTTTTATCACTAGAGAGGTGATTGATAGTTGTTATCTACCTGTTAGTCTTAGATTTGATAGCCTGCGGCTAGAGACTCCTTTGGTTAATTCCGCTGAGTTGCTAGAAGTGTGCCCTTCTTGTGTTCTTTCTTTTTCTAGACACAACATTCAAGTGGATCTTTTGCCACTTGACATGCATGGTTATAATGTAATCCTAGGAATGGATACCTTGGAAAAATACAAGGTAGTCTTAGATTGTAGTACTAAGGTGGCGACGTTCCCTGATGGATATGTACAATGGATTTTTCAAGGTGATAGGAAGATTCTTCCTACATGTTTGATGTTAGATATGACAGCTGAGCAGTTGATGAGACAAGGATGTGAGGATTTCTTAGATCATGTTGTGGATACCAAGGCGGTAGGTCCTAGTATCCAGGAGGTACCAGTGGTACGAGAATTTGAGGATGTCTTTCCTGAGGAATTTCCTAGCATTCCCCCTTCTAGAGAGATTGAGTTTAAGATCAATCTTGTTCCTGGAACACAACCCATAGCACAGTCAGCATACAGAATGGCACCAGTAGAGATGCAGGAGTTGAAGAAATAGTTACAAGAATTGTTAGAGAAGGGTTTTATCAGGAGGAGCACTTCCCCTTGGAGTGCTCCCGTGTTGTTTGTTAAAAAGAAGGATGGTTCAATGAGGTTGTGTATAAACTATAGATAGTTGAACAAGGTGACAATAAAGAATAAGTATCCTTTGCCAAGGATTGGTGATCTTTTTGATCAGTTGAGAGGTGCCAATGTGCTTTCAAAGATAGACCTGAGATCAGGTTACTATTAGTTGAGAATTAAGGATGATGACATACCCAAGTCAGCTTTTAGGACTAGGTATGGTCATTATGAGTTTGTGGTTATGTCATTTGAGCTAACCAATGCACCTGCAACTTTTATGGATCTAATGAATAGGGTGTTTAGACCTTATCTTGATTAGTGTGTGGTCGTGTTCATAGATGATATCCTGATATACTCCAAGGATAGTCAACAACATGAGCAACACCTTCGCCAATCATTGACTTTGTTGAGGCAGCATCAACTATATGCTAAGTTTATCAAGTGTGGATTTTGGTTATCTGAAGTGTCTTTTCTGGGCCATGTTATATCTACAAAAGGCATTTGTGTTGATCCCAAGAAAATGGAATTTGTACTAGAATGGGAACAACCAAAGACATCAACAGAGATGTGTAGTTTCCTAGGTCTGGCAGGTTACTACAGGAGGTTCATCAAATACTTCAGTTCTATAGCATTACCCCCAACTAGGTTAACCAGGAAGGATGTTCCTTTTGCTTGAAATGACAGGTGTCAATGTTCTTTCAAGCTTTTGAAAGAAAAGTTGACTAGTGCACCAGTGTTAGTACTGCCAGAGTAAGGAAAAGGCTATATTGTTTTTTGTGATGCTTCAAAGAATGGGTTGGGATGCATGTTGATGCAGGATAAAAATGTGATTTCTTTTACTTTGCGACAGCTTAAGAAACATGAGGAGAATTACCCAACACATGATCTCGAGCTTGCAGTGTTGGTCCATGCCTTAAAGATCTTGAGACACTATCTTTATGGAGAAAAGTGTCAGATCTTCACTAACCATAAGAATCTACAGTATATCTTCTCAAAATAGGAGTTGAATATGAGGCAGAGGAGATGGGTGGAGTTGATTAAGGATTCTGATTGCACAATAGATTACCATCCAGGGAAAGCTAATGTGGTAGTTGATGCATTGAGAAGAAAGGCGTCTTTGTAAGGCCCCTAAACTTGCTTAATGTGTTGAATAAGCTTAATTATCATAATTGAATTCTTATAACCCTAATATAACCTTGTGATATTATTTGAAATCATAATACAAGCTTAATTTTCAAATTTGGTCCAATTTGGACACTATTTGAGCAAGTTATGCAATTTGATGCACATTTTGGACTTTTCTGCAATTTACCCAATTTAGAGGTTTTTTTGCAATTTATCACTTGAATTATGTTCCTTGGATATTATCTCATCATTATTGAGAATTTTTATCCATATGGCACCTATTTAATACTTGGTTTGAAGGTATTTTCTCTAAGGGTAATTTAGAGTTTACCCCTTCACGGATGAGCTACCTTTGGTAGCAATCAACTAATGAATTATGTGATTGGCTGGGAAATTCGACAAAGAAAAGATAAGCAGGTCTATAAGGATGATGGTGGATCTTCTTGTGTGTGTGCTTGTATATTCTTAATAGTTTAAGGACACAGACACATGGGGAAGCTACTTTTACACCTCATGCTTGCTCCCATCCTTATCCATGGGCTATATTTACCTCTTCCTTGCCCAAGTACGAAAATTTTCTTGCTTTATCTTTCCTCTAACCTGGAGCAACGACTCCACTCTATTTTTCTATGGAACCAAGTGCTCTAAGGTATAAGACAACCTCTTTTTGGAGAAGAAGGTCTCCTAGGGCTCCATTTAGCCCTACCTAGGGTTTCCAAGGTCATCTTCTAGGGATTTCAGCCAAGGCAAGTTATTTTCTTCCTTACTTCTCCGTTTCTCTTGATCTTATCCTTTCTTAGACTTTCCTCCAGGTCGGAACCTTGCTGTTCCATGGTAGAAATTTCTCTAAAGCTCTAAAACCCTACCTTTCTTGCTCCTTATGCTTAGGGTTTGCTCATTTGATGAAGAAAGGTGCTAGATGGACGAGTTCATAGCTTATGCTTGGATTTTCTACACTACCATGCTCGAGATTTCTTCTGTGTGGGGTTTCATCTTCTCATTAGAGGCAAGTTTTATAACTTTCTCTACGTTTATTGCTTACCATAAGCTTTCTAGATCATGTTCTTTCTTGAAAATGATGATTCATGCACTAAAAAGCTATGCTTGACTAGGATTTCAATTTTTATAATGTTTCCTGTTATGATTTGAGTAATAGATGAACCTGTGATCATATGTACATTATTCCTAAGGTAAAATATAACTTGTATCAGGTTGGTTTGACAACCTATGGTGCTAAGCACATTTCAACCAATGGTCAATTTTAGGGTTTTAAGCTGATTTCTTCTATAAACCCATGACCCAATGATGGTACCATTGCAACAACCCTATGGTGTTGTCTTCATAACAATTGATGGTAGTATCCAAGGGTGTCAACTGACGTTCATACCTTAGGTCATGTTTTGGCCTAATTAGAAGCCTAGTGATTAACAACTAAGTACCCTAATGATGCTATCAATCAATGGTGATATTAGTTTGATATTTGATGCTGATTAATAAGTATAGTGCTGATCTAACAACCTATGGTGACTTAATGGTCACTAATGATGATGGATCAGGTCTCTAAAACCTATGGTGGGTTAATCATATAGTTGTAGAATCAATTAAGCCTTAGACCAATGGTTTCTTGGGTAACTTGATGCAATGGTCGGACCTATACAATAATTCATGGTTTTAATATATGAACTTACCCAATGGTCAAGATATAATGTTTATTCCTCCAATAAAGTGTAATTATAGATAATGTAATATGTTGGTCCTAATAATGTGATTTATATGGTTTCCTTTATATGATCAACTTAAGGAGCTTACTTGTTGACAATGGATGGCTTGTTTTAAGTGAACAGTCGATTGTGGGTTTTACCCTACTTTCAATGGAACTTTTTGTGTTGTTAATCAAAGGATGTCTAGGATTAGATGGTGACTCTTTATAGAGAACAAATCAAGGACTTCATAGGTGGTTTATCCAAGGTGTTTACTTATGTAAACAACCAATGGTTCTGGATGACATGGTGGTATGGTGATATGGGTTGAATGATGATGGAACAAATGGAGGGTTACCCTTAATAATGTAGTCTTACCTATTCACTCATATGAATAGAAGGGATGATAATCTTATTGTGTTGATATGTAACCCTAATGAGGTATAGCATGTTATACCTAGATTTAATATAACTAAATGATGGTAATCGGGTATGAATAGTCCTTGAATGACAAATACAATCATGAAGTACTATGTTAATGTTGTTGAAACCCTAGTATGCTATAACCCAATGGTTACACCTTGATTTATGTGTGGGTTCATACTTGAGAATAGTATGAAATGTGATGGTGATGCTTCACCTTATGCATCCATGATCCAATGGGGATGTCATGAGTTAGGGTTTGGGTATAAGTGTTGATTAGTAACATTAATATAATTTATCTTGTTGAATCTAACTCTAATGCAAATATATAAAGATGATTATTCATGTTTAACATTCTTATACGATGTCATGATGGTGAAATAACCTCCTTAACATGATCATAACCCTAATGTGTTAATTGGTGGTTGTCATAGCCACATGGTTGATACTTTCTTATGCGAAACATGTGCATTATGAATATGATGAGGGTTAATCATATATAGATTCCTTGCATGTTGATGTAATAAATGAATGTTCTTAATGTTAATATAACCCTACTATGATTGTTTATGAATATCTCCTAGCTCATTAATGCAATATTGTGATGATCTGGTGTATTATATGTAAGTGATGTTATTGAACCTTGTTATAAGGTTGAAAAGATAATGATGATCTTGTAGGGAATAGTATGATGGTCTTAATTACCTTTGGGCATGGTTGAGCCCTAAATGAGGTATAATCATCTTATGTTGATAAGGGTTGATACCCTATGATATTGTGAAAAGGATATATATCTTGTGATAGTATGATGACTAGTGTGGTCTCATGAATGGCAAGTGAATAGTACAATGTGATGATGAGATGAGAAATTATGCTTCAAACATTTTATATCCTTTCAAAGTTGTGATATTTATATGCTTTCTAGAAGTGAATTAGGGTTTGTATGTCCACTTGTTTGATGCAGCCTTAATTCACCCAATAGGTATAACTAACCAAGTGTAACTCTAATCATGTAGTATCCTATAACACCCCTGACCTGGTTTATGGCCTAACCCAAGAAGTTTTCCTTAAATAAGTTACTTACCAATTGGTTCTGATCTTTTTAAAAGTAATTAAGGCTTCTTGTGAAGTTGATTTCAAAGTTTGAGCTTAATTGCAAACTAATTGTGCATTATATGAAAGTGTGAGTGAAAAGTGCAATTTACCCAAGATGAGGGGTTACATTGCAAAATGTCACATGTGGAATGTGTTTTAAGTGTTTTAGTATCTCAAGAATGAGAATTATGATAAGTGGTCACTTTTGGAAAGCCTAAATCCCAAGTTACAACTCGTTTGAACAATGCTAGTACCTTGTACACCAATTTTGGTACAATTTGTAATTTACCCAATATGTGGGGTTAAAATGTAAATTACCACCTCTAGAGTGTCCCTACTCCCTCTATGTATATTTTAGAGGAAATAGAAAGAAGGGGGCACTATGTTTGAATCACCATTGAGTGATGATACTCTTGGTAATGAAAGACCAAGAATGAGTTGAAGGCAAGAGGCTTATATGTGTTGTATCGAGTTGTAGACTTGATATAAGGAGCCCTATCAGCCAAGGAGACAAAGTGGGAGCCTCCTATCAGTTTGTTGAGCCTTGGAAAAGACCATGACGGGAAGAGCACCTCAAGGAGGTGGCCCATAATGGGTTTCAAAGTTCCTTACAAAATGTGTATCGGGTTGCTTATTTAATGAGATAAAGACGAGATAACTTGCCCAACAAGATGAGTAAGGGCCGAGATATTGTTTCTAGGTTATCTCAAAGACTTCTGCATGGCAATATATACATGTGTGCATGCATGGCCATGTGTCAACCATGCATGGCAACGTGTCATCTAGTAGCTTAAGGTGAAGACACCTCTTATATGCTTTATCTCATGAATCCAAGTATATATACTTCACCTTTCACCAACTTATGAAATTTTACGATCCTCATAACCATTCCCATTGGAGATATCGTGCAAAGATCCTTAGGTATCGTGCAAAGCAGATCAAGGAGGTAGGAGAGCTCGATCATCAAGCTTTAGGTAAGGCTTTGGTCACCTTCAACTTTGGTTGAAGTAGGATATCGGGTTATGAATACTCCTTTCTTTTCTTCTTCACCAAGTGCTTAACTATGGTGATCTCTTGTCCATGGAGGAGTTGTGAACGAGCCCTGGACCTTAGAGAAGTTCTTCTTCAACCTTAGGATAGGAAGCTTTGGAGCTTGGACCCTTGAAGCTGATCACAAGGCGGGTTATATAACTTGAACCCTATCATGTTATTATTCATCACCTAAATTGCTACAATTAATGAACTACTTTTAATTCCGAAATCTTCTGAAATAGTTGATGAAATTATGAGTTCTAGTAGTTTCCTAGACCTGTTGCCATGAAATATAATAGTTATAATGGAGGTCTAGAGCTTAAAGAAGATGGTATCACTTTATAAAGTGATATCGGGTTCAAGCTTACACACAAGTAGCTCTAACCCGATATGGGTATGTGTAGACTTTTCTTGCCCCATATGTTTACACGATATGCTTGCACGATATGATTGCACGATATGCTTGCATGATATGCTTGCACGTTATAGAGTCAAGAATAGACTCTTTATACGATATAAGGTTTAAAATATACTTGAAAGTTGATATGAAACCCTAATTTGGGTAACCCGATATGAGTAAAGAATAGCAAGTGCTCTTGCACAATATGATCATGTAATGCATATTTGGTACATGATACCTTGAAGTACGCACCTCTGATGCATGATATGAATACTTAAATAAATCCTAATGTATGATATAAGGTATGGATTCAAGAAAAAAGTGTAACCCAATATGGTTGGAATACATCTACCCGATATGAAACCCTAGATGGGGTTAACCCGATATGAAGTTGTATGCTAGCTCATACACGATGTGAGTCATGCTTGTTACACGATATGAGAGATACCCCCACTTATCCTTATGCATGATACAAGTCTATACTACACCTCTTACACGATATTGAGGTAATGAACACTCTAATCAACATAGAGTTGGAAACCCAAGATGATGGGTAAACCGAGATGAGTGGTGGATGATACCACATGTATGAGATATAGAAGTGATGCTTGGAGAGAACCCAGGGATGCTAAGTCCTATGTTTTTGATGATATAAAAAGTAAGTAACATGATAGTAAATAAATTGCATACTACCTAATCTCAGTACTTGTATACCCTGGTCAGGTATTCAACTATTGAAGATAAGGTGAGTATGAAACTATTAGATTGTTATCTTTCTGATTACTCTGATCAAGTAGTCATTTTGAGACAATCTAGTAAGCATAATGAAATGGGAAATATGGCATGGATATTTTTATCACATCCTAAGTGCAGTAAATGGAATCTGAGATGATCTCAGATCAGTATGTGAGTATGAGGAAGTAAGGAATATAATCCTCATGAAAAGAGAATGAGAACAAGGGAAATGATCCATGTTTGATAAAGTTTGTGTGAATAATAAATATCTTCTCCCATAATGTGGAAATGGGGGGATAAAACCATGAAATTTTCATGAATATGTTAGCCAATAATAAAGAAAGGGATGATGATAGTAATCATCCATATATTTCCTATGCAGATGGCAAGGAACCTGAGATTCAACAAGTATAAATGATTCATGAATGGTGAAAGTTCATGTAATAATCCTAGGAGATGATGAGGTCTCCTCTTTGATGAATAACCCTGGGTAATGATGTGGTGATGAAAGGAATATGTTTCTTTGTAAAGTATTAGTTTGTCTTGGACTTTGGTTTCAAGATAAAGATATGTGTAACGTATTATGTCCCAAGATAAAAGAAAGATCCTTTTGTATGTTTAACTATGGTATTAACAATAAAGAAATGGATATGATGAGAATATGATTTGTTTTCAACACATGTGAAGGATACCAAGGTAAGAAATTCTGGTATCCAAGATATGCCAAGTGGTATGGGGAAGTGAGAATATGACTCCTAATAAGATGAATAATGTTGGGTTACCTAGAAGGGGCAACCTTGAGACAAATCTAGTAGGGAAATCATATGTTAGGGGTTTATGCTCTGCATAAACATAACTTTGATAAAGATATATTAATTGAAGGAATAATTGTAGATCATTTGAGAAAAAGCTAATCAAAGCTAAAAATGTATGATAAGACATGTAGTCCCAAGTGGGTAACAAAACGTAACCATAATCTATCCATGAAAGAGAAATGTTATAACTAAGTGGGGTTTGACACCTGAATCATTCAAAGTATGTATTACACTTCTTTGATATAGAAGGTGTTACCTGACACAGTATATATATTGCAAGTCAATAATGAAAACGTAGTTGAATATATAAATCTTGTATGAAAGATTCAAATGATAACCCTGAGTGGAAAGACTTTGTACTGGTCAAAGTTCTATGGCATCTCCATCACATCAAGATGTTATGTGGAGATTTGATGACATGAGGCATGAATGACAATTGTCTTCCTTCATCTAGGATTTCAGGAATGAAATCCTTGTTAGGGGTTTATAATTGTAATACCCCTGACCTGGGTTATGGCCTAACCCTAGAAGTTTTCCTTAAATAAGTTACTTACCAACTGGTTCTAATCTTTTTAAAAGTAATTAAGGCTTCTTGTGAAGTTGTTTTCAAAGTTTGAGCTTAATTGCAAACTAAATGTGCACTATATGAGAGTCTGAGTGAAAAGTGTAATTTACCCAAGATGAGGGGTTACATTGCAAAATGTCACAGGTGGAATGTGTTTTAAGTGTTTTCGTATCTCAAGAAAGAGAATGATGATAAGTGGTGGCTTGTGGAAAGCCTAAATACCAAGTTAAAAATGCTAGTACCTTGTACACCGATTTTGGTACAATTTGTAATTTACCCAATATGTGGGGTTAAAATGTAAATGACCACCTCTAGAGTGTCCCTACTCCCTATATGTATCTTTTAGAGGAAATAGAAAGAAGGTGGCGCTATGTTTGAATCACCATTGAGTGATGATACTCTTGGTAATAAAAGACCAAGAATGAGTTGAAGGCAAGAGCCTTATATGTGTTGTATTGAGTTGTAGACTTGATATAAGGAGCCTTATCGGCCAAGGAGCTAAAGTGGGAGCCTCCTATCGATTTGTTGAGCCTTGGAAAAGACCATGATGGGCAGAGAACCTCAAGGAGGTGGCCCGTGATGGGTTTCAAAGTTCCTTACAAAAAGTGTATCAGGTTGCTTATTTAAAGAGATAAAGACGAGATAACTTGCCCAACATTATAAGTAAGGGCTGAGATATTGTTTCTAGGTTATCCCCAAGACTTTTGCATGGAAATATATACATTTTTGCATGCATGGCCACGTGTTAACCATGCATGGCCATGTGTCATCTAGTAGCTTAAGGTGAAGACACCTCTTATATGCTTTATCTCATGAATCCAAGTATATATACTTCACCTTTCACCAACTTATGAAAGTTTACGATCCTCATAACCATTCCCATTGGATATATCATGAAAAGACCCTTAGGTATCGTGCAAATCAGCTCAAGGATCTAGGAGAGCTTCAGCATCAAACTTTAGGTAAGGCTTTGGTCACCTTCAACCTTGGTTGAAGTAGGATATCGGGTTATGAATACTCCTTTCTTTTCTTCTTCACCAAGTGCTTAACTATAGTGATCTCTTGTCCATGGAGGAGTTGTGCACGAGCCCTGGACCTTGGAGAAGTTCTTCTTCAACCTTAGGACGTGAATCTTTGGATCTTGGAGCCTTGAAGCTGATCACAAGGCGAGTTATATAACTTGAACCCTATCTTGTTATTATTCATCACCTAAATTGATACAATTAATGAACTACTTTTAATTCTGAAATCTTTTGATATAGTTGATGAAATTATGAGTTCTAGTAGTTTCCTAGAACTGTTTCCATGAACTATAATAGTTAGAATGGAGGTCTAGAGCTTGAAGAAGATGGTATCACTTTATAAAGTGATATCAGGTTCAAGCTTACACACAAATAGCTCTTACCCGATTTGGGTATGTGTAGACTTTTCTTGCCCAATATGTTTACATGATATGCTTGCATGATATTCTTTCATGATATGATTACACGATGTTCTTGCACGATATGGAGTCAAGAATAGACTCTTTGCATGATATAAGGTTTAAAGTATACTTGAAAGCCGATATGAAACCCTAATTTGGGTAACCCGATATGAGTAAAGAACAACAAGTGTTCTTGCATGATATGATCATGTAATGTATCTTTGGTATCTGATACCTTGAAGTACACACCTCTGATGCACGATATGAATACTTAAGTAAATCCTAATGTATGATATAAGGTATGGATTCAAGAACAAAGGGTAACCCGATATGGTTAGAATACATCTACCCGATATGAAACCCTAAATGGGGTTAACCCGATATGAAGTTGGATGCTAGCTCATGCATGATATGAGTCATGATTGTTGCATGATATGAGAGATACCCCACTTATCCTAATGCATGATACATGTCTAGACTGCACCTCATACATGATATAGAGGTAATGAACACTCTAATCAACATAGAGTTGGAAACCCAAGATGATGGGTAAACCGAGATGAGTGGTGGATGATACCACATGTATGAGATGAATAATATCTCTAGATTGATAAGAATACACCTACTTTTATCTTGTGAACGATATGAAGTTCAAACTCATACTTCATGCACGATATGGCATGATGTAACCAATTTAGTGGAAAACCCTAGATGAGGGATAGGAATCTGATATACCCCCCTTTTTGTGTAATGAATGGTGGTATAAGAATTTGATAAGACCATTAGCTTGTCAAGTAATTACATGATAAGGATGATCCTTGAAGGAATGAAGGGGATATGAGTTTCAGGGTCTACCTAAAATGGTAACCCAAAATGGTACCTAAGATGGATGCCCGATATGATACCGGATATGGATTCCTGATATGATACCTGATATGGATGCCCAATATGGGGCATATCTTGTGCATGATATGGCACTAAACACAAAGCTTATATCTGATATGGGGTCAATTATCTATCTCATACCCGATACAAAATTAATCTGAAGTAATAAGATCTAAGTGATAGTCCATCTGATGTGAGTACATAATATGCTGATTAGGGTTTACACCCTCAAAACAAGACATGGTGATGTGGTTATACCACATGCCAATATGAATATATGACATAAAGTAATGGATGTGGTTTAAAGTATACTATGATAACACACACATCTTGATACCAATATGGAAGTGACACTTCAATCATGTGTGATTGATTGAGTGACATATGTTGAACGTGGTGTTAAATGAACGATAATGTGAATTGTTAATGATGGATTAATGTTCCACAAAGAGGAGGATTGAATCAAAAGTATGATGTATTCGATATCCTAGTAAGAATGAGAGAGAAACACATGCTTGTGTTGTTAATCATTTAATGATAAATGATGAGAAAATATATAAATATGATTAAATACTTATGATATCAATGTATTCTCCTAGATGTGTGGAGCAATGAATTAGGGTTTGGATTAATAATATGAACATGAAACCCTATTTGGATATAAAGATAAACCCTAACTCTAATTATGGGAAGGTTGTATTTCTCTTATTTCATAAGCCTTGTAAGGCATGTTAAATACTTCTATGACAAGTATAATGTGTAATGGCCTTGTGACCCATATGAATAAGTTGTTGCCTAGTGAGAGGTGACAAGATGTGTAATGGCCTTGTGAGCCATATGAATAAGTTGTTTCCTAGTGATAGGTGACAAGATGTGTAATGGCCTTGTGATCCATATGAATAAGTTGTTTCCTAGTGAGAGGTGACAAGATGTGTAATGGCCTTGTGAGTCATATGAATAAGTTGTTGCCTAGTGAGAGGTGACAAGATGTGTAATGGCCTTGTGAGCCATATGAATAAGTTGTTGGCTAGTGAGAGGTGACAAGATGTGTAATGGCCTTGTGAGCCATATGAATAAGTTGTTTCCTAGTGAGAGGTGACAAGATGTGTAATGGCCTTGCGATCCATGTGAATACTTGTACTACAAGTGAAATGAATACCTTTGTCTGAGGATCTAGAGGTAATGGTTACCTATTACAGAGGTAAAAATGTTATGTGATGATCTAAGGGTTTGAATACCCAGATCCCATAACTATGATAATGTTGATGTGAAGGGATGAGAATTCCTAGTAATGTGATAAGGGACTGAGATCCAAAGTATCATGTGTTTTAAAGATTTGAAAAGTATGTGATAGATGCATTACACCTTTATTTGTAGCATTTGTTGTGATTAATAATGATAACTTATTTTATGCTAAAAGAATGTAATACATGTAATACATCATTAGGAACTATAAAACGTTGCCCTGACCATAGATCCATCAGTGTTAGAATTTGCTGAATGGTGAAATGGGTTCCCCGCGGTATAACCCGGAATGCATATTTTTGAATATGTGGAGCATGGTGCCTAAGTGACCATGACTCAATAATGTCATAAGAATGTCTCAATAAGAGCATGGTGAACTGACCCGTGGTTCAGAGCATGGTGCCCTTGTGACCATGGCTCAAGAGCATGGTGCCTATGTGATCATGGCTCAGAGTATGGTGCCTGTGTGACCATAACTCAATAACTGGGGACGGTTGTTGTAGATGTTCCCCTAAGAGAGCAAAGTTGACATTGTAGCTCTAAGCGAGGATGCCTACATACCCTGGAACAGCTATTTGGAGCCGACACAAGATGTCATGCTAAGCCTAAGTGGTCTCGTACTGACCGAGACAAGTGAGGTCATGGCAACCGACTCTCCCATTGACCTTGTATGGTACCGACTTGTGAGAAGTTTATGGTCGGTTGGAGATGAATGGGGTATGCTTCATCTCCTCAGGGCATAAGTGTGATTGTTAAAATGTGTTCAACCATGTAGCATATCTGCTTAAGGATTGAATACTGAAAAACATTGATTGATGTGCAATTCCGTTATACATCTTAGTTGATAGATGTTTTTTATGTTTCTTTATATTCCTTGCAAAGTAGATAGATGATTTATAACTCTATCATGGGTAGACGCATTGTTCTCCCTAAGAAAAGAGATTATCTTATTCTATTCATACAATTATTAATCCTACTTGTTAATATAAAAGAACCCCTGCTCAGTTTTATAATTTTTATCTGCAATAATAATATGGTTGTCCGAGAGTTATATCTCTCACTGGAACAATTGTCTCACCTCGTGGAATCCAAAAATTTTAGGTGGACGTGTACAAGGAGGTGGAGACCTTGTTGTAGAGGAGGAACTACAACTGAGGTATCAATGACAGCTCAGGTTGAGTATACTGTCTATCATGTCTTGTAGATAGAAGTCATATGTGTCATCTCTGTACTCTGAGGTCCTTGGAGTTGGTTTGTAATGGTTTCATGAACAATCTGAGATTTTGGCTTGTATGCCTCGAGGTTTTATTTTGCTCCAGTATATATTTTGATAGAGCAACTGTTATATGTCGTCCTCGATATGAGATGAAACAATGTTGTACAATGTAAATCATGATATGTAAGAGTTTTGGATCTTTCCGTAAGAGTTTTCTAGAAAAGGATCTCCTTGCAAAATGGTTTTAAATTTTAGTGATTTTTTTTAATATGTTGTTTATGGTAATTCTGCTTAATTAGTAACGATTTGTTTGTCGGTTTGATGACGGTCGTTTCATGCCCTGTTCCGTAGAACTATCTACAGTGTCAGAACTTGTTGGATGGTGAAACGAGTATTCCTAAGGGAAACTCGGAGTGCATACTGTTGAGAATGTGGGGGTGGTAGGTTTAGGATATATGATTGTCATCCACAATGCAGATTGTGGAGGTTGGCTATGGTCATGCCTCATACATCTGATGTGATTGAGAATGATTGACGTCGTGTCTTGGTGATTATAACATGATGTAATTAGAGGAAAACTGTAGTTGTACCTTAGTGATTGGGTTTGAATACCCTAGATGCTAGCGTCGTGAATACCCTAGATGCTAGCATCATGACCTATACCAAGGTGGGCTAGTTATAGGACTATATGTCACTGTGGTGGCAGCTTTGACTGATATGTCACTGCCTTTTACTCATACTGACTGAGTGGAAGAGATCTTAGGATACCGGCACTCCTAGATCTTGAACGAAACTGAATAGCCCTTTGCAGGGGTTGGTTGGACTTTGAATGGTACAATTCAAATTTCCCAGGGTGTATTAAAAGATGTAATACAACCGTGTAGCATATTTGTTTAGGGTTATACACAACATTTCAAATTGGATGATAACCCTTGTTTGTTATCTTTACATAAAGATGATGTTTAGTGCAATTAAGAGATAGTAGATACACTTAGGTTGTGGATATTCTTAAGATTGTAGATGCGTACATACAGTAGCTATGCTTGTGTTGATAACATATTGCTTCTTCTGATTATAATCATGATGCTAGCTATCTCATGTTGTTAGTTATGTTTAGCATGCTAGCCATGCCTTTGTAACTAGAAATGCATATACTGCTAATCATGTTTATCCAGATAGTTGTGATTATGTTTTTAGCTCTTCTTATGAAGTTGATATGTTCAACCAATTATACATGCTCATGTTGTTAGCTATTCTATGTTACTAGACTTGCTCATGATGCTAGATATGCATATGTTACTAAATTGCTTATATTGTAACCAAGATAAAGGATGATAGTCTGGCTAATGATGATAGTTATTATCTGCTCCTTTATGTATTTTGTTGATCATCAGTACTGCTGATCTTATTTGTTATATCTGATTAAACTGCTTAACTGTTTAATTACTTAAAAATGTTGTAATCAATAAACATTGTTGGAGGTTATATCTCTTGCTGGGACATGGGTCTCACCCTTGTAGTTCGCCACATTTTTTTAGGTAATCGGAAATGATGAAAACAAACATGTGGCAGCAAAGAAGAGCTATAGTAATGAATCTTTTAGAAAGTTGATTAGATGTCTAGTGTGTCCTAGAGTCATCCCTGTACTCTTAGGCCTGGACAGGAAAAGTTTGTATATGGTATTTCAAACGAATCAGAATTTTGTTAGCATGTTAATGTTTGTTGTGTGGCATACACAAATGTTGTTCACTAGTGTATATATGTTGTAGATAAGGTGATAGAATAATTTGTATCAAATTCTTAGTGCTCTTATGCAACTGTTTCTGAGCGGGTGTTGACATTGAAATCGGCTTTAATTTACCCATATTTTTGGGTATGTGGTTAATTGGTGATTGATTGTATTTTATGTTTTGAGTAATCTCATTTAGTGTAATGGGTTCTCACAAGTTGGTATCAGAGCTTTAGGTTCATTGAGTCTACAGGGACACTAGGACTTAGGACTAGGATGATGTCTAAGTTAGGAATATGACATAAAAATATGGTGCATACTGCCTAATCTCAGTATTTGGGTGCCCTGGCCAGGTATTCAATTATTGAAGAAAAGGTAAGTATGGAACTCTTAGATTGCTATCTTTCTTATTACTCTGACCAAGTAGTCATTTTGAGACAATCTAAAGAGCATAACAAATAAGAAATCATGGTGTGAATATCTCAATCCTACCTTAAAGAAGATGAGAATTGCATCATTATCTATCAAAACTTGAATGTTTGGTAAATATAAGAGAAAGATACAACACCATGAAATCTAAATCTGAATACAAATAAGGAAAAGAGGAGTTCTTGAAGATGTGATTCAAGAAGATAATAAAGTAAAAGACAAACAAGTCTATGCTTATAAAGTGAATCAAGGTATGAAATCCACATAAGATAGAGAGAACTCCTATAATAAGTACAAAAATGAGAAGATGAATGGCAACAATGACAAAGAAATATGGTGGAATCTGAGTTAATCTCAGACCAACCTATGTGTGTAAGAAAGTGTTAATGAAAAACTAGCATGGCATGTGAAAGAAATTAAGGGAGATGATCCCGATTTAATGAAGAAAATGTGGAATATGATGATTTACATGTCGATAAGTGGTTGAAAAACATAATAAAATAAGAGAACATACCAAGTGTGATAAATAGTCATCATGGAAGGAGTAATGAGATATGTTAATCATGACAATTCCTATGCTAATGGCAAGGAACCTGAAATGAAAAAGGTAAAATGATACATAAGAAGTTGTAACTTGCATAATGAAAATAGAATTGGTTACCTTTTTGCTAGTGACCTTGAAAAATGTTGCTATGATGTGGGAAGTGTGTTTCCCCTTGTTTCTTTTCTTTCCAGGGCACAACTTTCAAGTGGATCATTGCCACTTGGTATGTGTGGATTCGTTGTAAACATGAGGGTGGATAGCTTATTATAGCATAAGGTTGTTTGGACTATGGTTCCAAGTTCATAAAGTTTGTGATGATTTTTCTTTTGAGCCTTTCAATAATTAGGAAGACTCCTCTTATATGTGTTGATATTTGTTTTGTTGGTAAAAGTAGATGATATAAGGATGTGAGTTACTTATAGCACATGAGGTGGATACCAAGGTAATGAATCTTAGTATCCACGATGTATTAATAATATGAGAAATATGTGAATGTTGGAGATGTTTATTAAATGAACATTCCAAGTATTCCTCTAGTGTAGAGAGAGAGGGAGAGAGAGTTGATGATGACCATCTAAATGTTGTTTCTAAGGAAAAACAAAAGTGATTCTATAATGTTGTGTATGGTTCAGTGATAGATGGGCAAGACCACTATCAAAGATAGATGGTTTTTTGGTTAATGGATATGTGATACCATGTTCCTTTAAGATAAACCTATGATCAAATATGAATGCATAAGAGTTAGATTGGATGACATAATTCACATGACCATGATGAGTTTAGAGTTATGTCCTTTAGACTAAACAATGTACAAGTAGAATTTATGAATAGGAGGAATAGCGTGTTCCAGTCATGTCATACAAGTTATATCAAGCTTTGAATGATGACATGTCAAAGTATTTCAAATATGGTCAAAAATATGATCAATATTTCTTCAAAAACCTTAGGGTTTCTGAAGCAGCAATAGCTATGAGACAAGTTGAACAAGAGTGAGATGGGGTTGATTAAATTTCTTTATGGGATCATGATATGTCTTCTAAGTAGGTTGTGTAAATCCTAGTAAGGTGAAGATAGTGTTGTTGTTTCACACCTAACAAGGTTGACTAGGAATTATGTTTCCTTGTATAGAATGACAGGTGCCAACGTCATCATTTCTTTTGATGTTGAAAAAGAACTCACAAGAGTTCTAGTGTTAGTGTATAAAAGAAGGATGGATACATTGCCTTTTTTATATGCTTCAAGGAATGGTATGGGGCACATGCCATAATTGGTAAAAAGCTAGAAAGTATGACTTTTGAGTAATGTCTTGATACAATAGATATAATTTTAGGATGACAGCTAGAATTTAAAGTTGAACATTACTACTAGAGTTGTATAGATGACACAACAAGTTTCTACATTCCATATTGAGAATGTCTTCTTAGGTGGGGGGTTTTGTGCTGACCCAAGAGGATATATGTATGAATGATGTGACATCACCATGATATTCAAGTAAACATGTGAAGGTAATAGGATGATATGCAAAGGAAGTGCCCATCTTTGTTTACCTTGGATTTCGGGGGCGAAATCCCTGTTAGGGATTTATAGTTGTAAGGCCCCTAAACTTGCTTAATGAGTTTAATAAGATTAATTATCATAATGAATTCTTATATCCCTAATATAACCTTGTGATATTCTTTTAAATCATAATACAAGCTTAAGTTTCAAATTTGGTCCAATTTGGACACTATTTGAGCAAGTTATGCAATTTTATGCACATTTTGGACTTTTATGCAATTTACCCAATTGAGAGGTTTTCTTTGCAATTTATCACTTTCATTATGTTCCTTGTATATTATATCATCATTCTTGAGCTTGTTGAGCCATGGGGCACCTATTTAAACCTTGGTTTGAAGGTGTTTTCTCTAAGGGTATTTTAGGTTTTACCCCTTCACGGATGAGCTACCTTTAGTAGCTATCAACTAATGAATTATGTGGTTGGCTGGGAAATTCGACAAAGGAAAGCTAAGCAGGTCTATAAATACGGTGGGGGGATATTCTTGTGTGTGTTCTTGTATATTCTTAATAGTTTAAGGCCATAGACACATGGGGAAGCTACTTTTACACCTCATGCTTGCTCCCATCCTTATCCACAGGCTATATTTACCTTTTCCTTGCCCAAGTACGAAACTTTTCTTGCTTTCTATTTACTCTAACCTGGATCAATGACTCCACTCTGTTTTTCTTCGGAACCAAGTGCTCTAAGGTAGAATACAACCTCTTTTTGGAGAAGAAGGTCTCATAGAGCTCCATTTAGCCCTACCTAGGGTTTCCAAGGTCATCTTCTAGGGATTTCGACCAAGGCAAGTTATTTTCTTCCTTCCTTCTCCGTTTATCTTTCTCTTCTCCTTCCTTAGACTTTCCTCCAGGTCGTAACCTTGTTGTTCCATGGTAGAAATTTCTCTAAAGCTCTAAAACCCTACCTTTCTTGCTCCTTATGCTTAGGGTTTGCTCATTTGATGAAGAAAGGTGTTAGATGGATGAGTTCATAGCTTATGCTTGGAATTTCTACCCTACCTGCTAGATATTTCTTCTTTGTGGGGTTTCATCTTCTCATTAGAGGCAAGTTTTATAACTTGCTCCACGTTTATTGCTTACCATAAGCTTTCTAGATCATGTTCTTGCTTGAAAATGATGATCCATGCACTAAAAAGCTATGCTTGACTTGGATTTCGATTTTTATAATGTTCCCCATTCTGATTTCATTTATAGATGAGCATGTGATCATGTGTACGTTATTCCTAAGGTATAATATGACTTGGATCAGGTTGGTTTGACAACCTATGGTGCTAAGCACCTATCAACCAATGGTCAATTTTAGGGTTTTAATCTGATTTCTTCTATAAACCCATGACCCAATGATGGTACCATTGCAACAACCCTATGGTGTTTTCTTCATGACAACTAATGGTGGTAACCAAGGGTGTCAAATGACGTTCATCCCTTAGGTCATGTTTTGGCCTAATTAGAATCCTAGTGATTAACAACTAAGTACCCTAATGATGCTATCAATCAATGGTGATATTAGTTTGATATTTGATGTTGATTAAAGAATATAGTGTTGATCTAACAACCTATGGTGACTTAATGGTCACTAATTATGGTGGATCAGGTCTCCAAAACATATGGTGAGTTCTTGAAATCCATTCACACTGAAGGAAGGAGTGATTCGCGAGAGTGGGGTAACTTGATGGTTTTAATATATACTGTAATTTGATTCACACTGAAGCCTTAGACCAATGGTTTCTTGGGTAACTTGATGCAATGATCGGACCTATCCTCTAATTGATGGTTGTAATATATGAACTTGACCCAATGGTCAAGATATAATGTTTATTCCTCCCATAAAGTGGAATGATGGTAAATGTAATATGTTGGTCCTAATAATGTAATTTAGATGGTTTCCCTAATATGATCAACTTAAGTAGCTTACTTGTTGACAATGGATTGCTTGTTTTAAATGAAATGTCGATTGTGGGTTTTACCCTACTTTCAATGGAACTTTTTTGTATTGTTAATCAAGGGATGTCTAGGATTAGATGGTGACTCTTTATAGAGAACAAATCAAGGACTTCATAGGTGGTTTATCCAAGGTGTTTACTTATGTAAACAACCAATGGTCTTACCTTTTAAACATGCAATGGTTCTGGGTGACATGGTGGTATGGTGATATGGCTTGAATGATGATGGAACAAATGGATGGTTACCCTTAATAAGGTAGTCTTACATATTCACGCATGTGAATAGAAGGGATGATAATCATATTGTGTTGATATGTAACCCTGATGAGGTATAGCTTGTTATACCTAGCTTTAATATAACTAAATGATGGTAATTGGGTATGAATATTCCTTGAATGACTAATACAATAATGAAGTACTATGTTAATGTTGTTGAAACCCTAGTATGCTATAACCCAATGGTTACACCTTGATTTATGTGTGGGTTCATACTTGAGAATAGTATGGAATGTGATGGTGATGCTCTAGCATGCTCGACGGCGGTGTGAAGGTACATCCTCCCCTCCCTCTTTACTTCTCAACCCTCTTTACTCCTCAACCTTTACTCCAAGGGTTTGGATCACTCCCGAGGCTCCTAGTCTACAAACCCAAAAATAAATGGCAACATGCAGATCATTTAACCACAACTTTTGATTTCTCCATCTGGTGGCGGCTGGGTGCTTTTCCTCTCTAATTCACCCAGGACCTACTGACACTCTAAAACACCCCTATTATGCAAATCTCTCCAGCTACCAACCCTTCTGCTGACTTTCGTTTTCCCCTATCTGCGACTTAACTGCTATCACTTTTGGGTTCGATTCTCTGCTTCCCAGAGAATTTTGACTTCAAAATGTTCTCTCCTGCAAGCTCTGCCAAGATCACATCATGAGAATGGGAGGCCTGCTCACCTTGGCCACATGCATCAACAAGACTCGACTGTTGACAAAGGGCAAACCTGATTTTTTCAGGAGTTCCCTAAAGTTGGAAAAAACCTCAGTCCTGGCCACTAACACGGGCACATCCAACACCACCAGACATTGACTCTCGCTTCACCTTCATGCAATATCCACTCTCAAACCCTTCCTACTCCACATGCATTCCCCTCCCCAAAGCGTGGATCTATCACAAGTTCGACCTATCTCCAGGGTCTTGCATGATAAACATAGGTCACCATTCTTTCCCGGTGATGGTCACATGGTCTACCCAGGCTAATCACCACTGGAAGAACAAAGCTTCAACCCTTCTCATCACCGAGGGTTGGGCCCAGTTGATCTTAGATCTCAACCTCAATCCGGAATGGACTATCTACATAAAACCTGTAGGTAATCAAACATTCCTGGCTTGGGTAAGGGATTTGAATGCCGACACACCACCTGAGCTAGCACATCTCTATGGAAAACACGGGCGAGAGAGTTTAACTTCATCAAACTTGGCAGATCAACTCTTCATCTGGGACATCCATCAACCCTCGATTGGTTCAAAGACATGGCCCATCTCTGTCTCCTCTTGCTCAGAGGAGGAGGACGTAACAGACTCAGCGTCAACACCACACCAAACAAGCTCCATCGCAGCAAGGTATCATCTTTTTTCCCCTCAAAATAAAAAAAATGCTACAAAACTTTCTCTTAATATGCTTCACAAAACCCTAAACCCTTGATCTTTCCTAGTGGATGATATCATCCCAAAAGACACCTTTCTCCTAAACCACACTTTTCCCACTTTAGGACAGGAAAAATCCACACACCTCATAAACAAACACCTACAGGAAAACCCCACCGCCCAAATTTGGAGAATAGCCCCTCCCAGACGACCTTTTCGGGCCCTCTTCTACTTTGTTTTGCAAAAGCAAACACCATTCGTCTTCCAGATGCCCTTCTCATTTTACCTACTTCAGATGCCACCAAGTAGGTCACACCAAAAGAAACTGTAAGAATCAACCCCCCCCAGCAAAATACAGACCTTCTGGTGCCCCTGAGAGATATTTCCCTAGACACTTTTTTGAAAAAGTTACTACTCTCAAAGAAAAATAACGAGTTCCCAAAAAAAGTGCTTCTGACCATAGACGCCCCAACTATCCCTCTCCCCACTAACAAGTAACTCCTTTGCATGTCTTGCAAACCTCCCACCCAAGCATGTAGACAAACCCCAAACCCCCCACAAGCATATAAACACCAGATATGTGCCATACACAAAACCCTACCACAAACCATCAAACCACAAATCATCACCACCAAAACCTCACTCATCCAGTAAAACTTCCAGTGCTTTCATACACAACACCAACCCTACACCATCAGACACGGAAGCACCGAGACACTTTGAATACGCGATTGCTCTTGACTTACCTGCAAACTCTATGAGGATGCTCAAAGTCCTCACTCTGAGGAGCATCCTAATTTCCATTGAAAATAACATAGAAAGCCCTCCTTATCCCAGGACAGACGATTCTAAAGCCAAAGATCTTTTCACCAACCCAGCTGATATACACGGTTCCTGAAGGTACAAAAATCAACCATCTTTTCAACCAGATTCTCACTATTCCATGTGGATCCAGCTTCATTCAAGCCAGATTGCCAAAATGGACGGTTGATCTTGGGGCTTTCCCAGCTCCTGCCGGCGGCTCTGATTGGGTAGCCATCTCCAACCTCCCACCACACCTCTGGGAAGCTGAGATATTTAGAGGTATAACCCACTCCATCGGGGCTACTCTTCAATACATCAACCCCAAAACCCTTCATCCTACTCAATACATAAAAGCATTTTGCCTATTCGTAGTAAAAGCCATTATATCCCTACCCCCTTCCATTAATATCAGGATTGGAGAACCTACCTACAACATCAAACTGTCAGCCGAACATCCTTCTCAGATCTATCAAACCACCCACCATCATGGTTCTGTCCAAATAAAGATAGAAAGGCTCCAAATCCTTCCCGCAAAATAGGCGACAGACACCTAGTTTGGGAAAGAAAAATCTCAAACACTACCTCCTCTGACAACACAAACATTCTTTCAAATCGAAAAAGAACCAAAACCCCCACTCCCTCCATACATGGATATGCCTCTCCACCCTATGGCACAATCTTTCCTTCCCCACCATCTACCAAGGAAAGTAATCGAGATCAAAACTCAAGTAAAAATACCATGAAAAAACAAAAATCTCCCATGCTAAAGGAAGTCAGATCTTCACAGAGTCCTCAGCAGAAGAGCCCAGGGCAAAGTCAAGGAGGAAGCAAACTCCTGAAGCTTATGATGTGTGGCCCTGAGGAGGCAAACAAGAAACACATCGTCAACAGACTGGAATCATGTACATCCACAAACACTTCATCTAGTACATCTTGCACAAAATCTTCTATTCTAGATGCCTCTTCCCCACCTTATACAAAGTCTATAAATTGTGATATAGATAACATAGAAGATCTTGCATCTTGGTCAAATATCACTAGCTTCACAAAATTTGCTAAAAACATAGGCATACACCTGGAAGATGAGGACAAGGCACATAAGGCTTTAGATGACATAGAACTCTTTATGGGTTGGACCAAAATAAGAGAATTGGAAACTACCAAAGAATTTTTTGACCTTCTTACTATTGAATACTCTGCATCTAACCTTCCAATTTCTCTGCAAAACAAAACCACCAAATATAAGATTTTCTTCCTGGAATGTCTGTGGAGCTGCAAACCTTATTAGACGTAAGGATATCCACTCACACATCTACAAAAATAAAATAGACCTGATCACAATACAGGAGACAAAAACTAGTCTCTCCCCATTTTCCCTCAAAACCATTGGTGGTAATAGAATTACAGACTGGGTCCAAATCTTCCCCATTGGTTTCAAAGGCAGTCTCATAGTAGGATACAACAATCTTACCTTCTCCTTCACAAACTCCTCCATACTTGACTACTCCATAACCATTTCTTTTAAAAATACATCTGATGGTTTTTGTTGGAAATTCATAGGGGTTTATAGAGAACCTGGACAAAACAAAACATCTTTCTTATCAGAACTTGAATCGCTTATGATTTCCTTCTATAAGACACCCTGGATTATTAGTGGGGACTTAAATTTGATAACCCAAAACTCTGACAGACTCAACCCCACAAATTCAGCACAACCCATGACAGCCGTAGACAAACTCTTTAGCCAACTGCTCATAAAACATGCATTAATTGATCTAAAGCCATCAAATGCTTTCTTTACATGGTCAAGAAATCAAACTTTCGTCAGGCTTGACCATTTCATCTGCTCCACCTCGTGGGAGGACAAACACTCACTCTCCACAGTTCACATCTCTCACAGAGCCATCTCTGATCATTTCCCTCTTATTCTCGATACCACTACTGAATCATGGGGTTTTGACCTTTTCAATTCGGAAATTTTTGGCTCTCCATAAATAACTTTACTCACAGCTGTGTAGAGAATTGGAAATTGACCGACTCTCAGACCACAAACCTTGGTCTCCACATTCTCCAAAAGAAAACAAAAAAAATCAAAGTACACATCAAAAATTGGAAACTCACCAACCCAAACAAGCTCTCAGAAACCCTAAAAGACCTTGAACAACAATTCCTCTTTGTGGATAAGGACCCAACAGCTGACCCAACTCTTGTTCTTTCTATTAAAGCTGACCTTGACTTCACAAAAGAATGTATTGACACTAGATGGAGACAAAGAGCAAAAATCACATGGGCAAATGAAGGGGACAAAAACACAAAGTTCTTTCATAAAATTTGTAATAAAAATTACTGAATAAACTCCATCTCATACCTTCAGATAAATAATAAGATCACAACCCACAAATCAACTATCACAATCCACATTACATACCACTTCAAAAACATCTTCAACAACAACCACAACCCCTCCTGCCTAAATGACTTGGATTGGCCAATGATTTGCCCTACAAATCTTGAAAATCCTCTTGACCTTATAAAGCCTTTCTCCTCAGAGGAATTGGACACGGCCATAAAAACTCTATGATTAAATAAATCACCTGGACCTGATGGACTAAATGTGGAATTCTACCTTGCAAATTGGAACCACTACAAAGTAGACTTCCTGGCTTTGCTTAAGGCTTTATATGAAAGTGAAAATCCCCACAACATCATCAAACACCTAAACCAAACATTCATCACTCTTATAAAAAAACCAATCAACCCGACCTTATCTCCCAGTACAGACCCATCAGCCTAATCAACACATCATACAAAATCTTAGCCAAAACATTAGCAAATAGAATAAAACCTCACATGAAAAATATCATTCCTCTTAATCAAAATGCCTTTCTCAAAGGTAGAAGCATTCAAGATGCTTACCTGATGGTAAATGAAACAATACATATCTGTCACAAAAATAGAACACCTTTGCTCGCCATCAAATTGGATTTTGAGAAAGCTTTTGACTTTGTAAACTGGAACTGTTTAACCAAAACTCTCATAGGCTTTGGTTTTCCATACAAATGGGTCAGCTAGATCCATGCTTGCATCTCCACAAACCACTTCTCTACAATCATAAATGGGGTACCTTTTGGTTATTTACATAATACAAATGGCCTCAGACAAGGAGACCCCCTCTCCCCTTACATGTTCATCATTATCACAACCATCCTCTCCCACATGATACAACTAGGAAACATCAGTGGAATTATTAAATCACTTGAGGAATGCAAAGAGAACATTATACAATTTGTTGATGATACCATTATCCTCTCCTCCCAGAGGATGCCTCTATCCTCAACACCTTCAGAATAATAGGAATTTTCTCCTACATTTCGGGACTTAAAATAAACCTCCAAAAGTCATCCATTTTTGGGGTCCACCTCGATCACTCAATTCTGAAAAGATTCAGGGATCTTCTTAGATGCAAGATTTATGACTTCCCTATTCAATACCTAGGACTCCCCATTACCCCCCACAACATTACAAATGCAACCTGGACTCTAATCCTCGACAAAATAAATAAAAAACTCTCAACTTGGACAAATAACTTTCTAAATCTCTCGGGACAACTTCTCTTCTAAACAGTGTCATCACTCCAATTACCACTCACTACCTTAGTTGTATCCCCCTTCCAACCAAAATAAGAAATCTCCTTGATAAATCTCGTAGAAAATTCCTCTGGAACAACTACCATCCCTCCACAAAATCCGAAAATCACTACCATCTTGTAAATTGGGACACTATTGTTGCACCTATAGACCAAGGTGGTTGGGGTATACTAAACATTGAAACACATGCATTTTGTCTTATAACCAAAATCATCAACAGTATGGTTAAAAATAAGTCAAAAATTTGGACAAGTCTCATCAACTGCAAATAATATCAAATATTCCCTCCCTGGCACAAAGTGACAAATAAATCTGCCTCACCCCTATGGAAATACATAAATAAGAACATCCAAAAGATAACCCAACTCATCAATACTCCACCAAACTATCATCTAAAAATATCCTTCTGGAACGACCCATGGCATGAAAATAACTCTATCCTAAACTTGCACACAAATTGGGCCATTCCAAACAACCTCCTCAAGATCAACATTTTCAAGGCTCTTAGCCTCTTAACCAGCAACAGATCAAACGCTCTCAAGTGATGCATTCTCATGCATCTCAAACCTGATGACCTCTCTGCTATGAAACATATTCTTGAAAATAATTCCTCAAACAATATCACATGGAGATGGGGAAACCCTTATTCAGTAAAAAAGCATACACCTATCTATCCTACAGAGGCCTCTCCCCCCTACTACAAAAATATGGAAACAAAAATGGCAACAAAAACATAAAACTTTCTTTGGCTACCCTTCACAACAAGTTGCTTACTGAACAAAACCTCTCCAAAAGAGGCTTCATTGGCCCTTCTAGATGCTCTCTCTGCCAAAATGACATAGACTCGGTGGAACACATTTTCTTTAAGTGTAAATTTTCACTAGACATCTTCTCACACGTCATACGACATTACCGGCTCGATCTCTCGTCAGCAACATTTACTTTAAAGATTACACCAAATAGAAACTACAACTCCTTCACTAGATATGATATCTTCATCACCATTAGCTGGAATCTCTGGCTTGAGAGAAACAACAGATTCTTCAACAACATTCTAAAACTAAGGCATATTATTATCTCACAAATTGGCACAGATCTTCATATGATCACCATGTGCAGGTAAACAGGAACTGGATGGGAAGGAGGACTCCGAAGAAGGTGAATCTGAAGCCCACTTTCTTTGTGACCTTTAGGCAATGGTGGACGATGAAATGGGTGTTAGTTTGTTGCTACAACACCAGTGACTTTGTTTTGAGTCCGTAGATACCACATCTTCCAAAATTTATGGCTTAGTGTTAAAAGAGGCTTGTTATGGGGTGCCTCCCCCTTGAACATTTAACATCTATTTTGTAACATCCCTGACCTGGGTTATGAACTAACCCCAGGTGTTTTGCTTAATCATGTACTAAATTCTTGTGGTTATCTATTGATAATGTAATTAAAGCTTTTGAGGAATATATATTTCCATTTCTACCCTTTTTGAACAATGTTGTAATATTATTTTGTTAAAAGTGGACCTATGTGCAAATTACCCAAGTAGAGGGGTTAACTTGCAAATTGCACATGTTAAGATGATCCTATGATGTTGAGACATCATAAGAAGTGAATATGATATAGTGATATGGATTCTCCAAGCTTGGGCACCAAAATGAAACTTGTAAAGCAATCCTTGTACTTTAAACCCTAGTTTGGGTGTAAAGTGCAATTTACCCAAAACATAAGGTGCAACATGTAAAATACACCCTCTAGAGTATCTTTCATGACTCTTGGCATCAACTAGAGCAAAGATGATGAGGAGCGCGCCTCATTTGAATGATCAAATAAGGAGGATAACTTTTGTAATTAAATAATCAAGATGTATACAAAATGACCCTTTTATGTATACAACTTAGTAAGATATTTGGCTTCTTTTCTTCTAAACCTTGGATAAAGGAGAAGTTTTGCTTAAAGTAAAGAAGGGAGAAACGTGGCTTAGGAAGGGAGGAGGATCTAGTTAAAAAATAAGGAAAAGAGTTGTCCTTATCTTGAAAACATGCCCAAAGTATATAGGCTCATTCCTTTTACTAAGCAAGGGATCGTTCCCTTCACTTCCTCTTCTTATCTCTTTGCTGTGGCCGACTAAGAAGGAGATCAGGAGCAGAGGAGAACGGCCAAGTAGAATTTGATAAGCTTTGATCACCATCTAGCTCAAAATCATGGGGGAAATCTTGCTACAAGGTTGGTTTGTTAGTCTTTCTTACATAGTTCTTCTTTCAAGCCATCTTCTCCATCCAATTCTTAAGGAAGGAACCTTGGACGACCTGTGGAGCTCAAGCCACCATTAAAGCTTTGAAGCTTGGAGCTCTAGAGCTGATCCTAAGGCGGGTTTTATAATTCTAAACCTTAAAGCTTTGATTATGCATCTTCTTTTCTTGAAAATGTTGTCTGTTCTTCTTTCTCCCATACTCCTAAGTGTTCTTGCAACTAAAACTGTGAAGAACAGTCCATGTTCTTGAGGTAGAAGAAGGTGGCGTTAATTCCAATGTTAATCCTGATCTTACTTTTCCAAACGATCCTCCACCTCTTGCCCAAACGGTTTGCAAAACCGTTTGGAAGCAAACGGTTTGCAAAACCGTTTGGAAGCAAACGGTTTCAAAACCGTTTGAGTGCAAACGGTTTCAACCAAACCACATGAAAGAAAACGGTTTCGAAACCGTTTGGGGTGTGTTGACCATGGTTGAATGTTTGGGAAATCTTCTGTACATATTATGGACTAATCACCCACCAAGAATCATTAACTAATTCCAAGTAAATTTCAAGTTGAAGGCACTTAAGTCACCTAAACCCTAATCGGGTTCATTGCTGATTTCAATGGACCAATCATGTTGAAGTTTGGGTTGAGTGACCTAAACGGTTTCAAAACCATTTGGGGATCACTCAAATGGTTTCAAAACCGTTTGGTGATCACCCAAGACCGTTTGGAGGTCTAGGGTTAAGGGGAGTTGACCAATTGAGGGTCCAATCACATCAAGTTGTTGAATAATTAAAGTGTTGATTGTGTGACCTAATTAGGGTTCAACCCTTAAGTAATTGACTTAGTTTTTGATGAATTTATGGGCAAACGGTTTCAAGAACGTTTGGAGGATGTCTAAACGATCCCAAGACCGTTTGGGGTCATGTCATGACCCAATTGAGTGATGGTTCAATGGGTTTAACATCAATTAGGCTCATGTTGATGCATGTTGAAGGATGATTGATTCCAAACCCTAATTCAAACCCTAATTGGTGACCAATTGAGGTTCAATTGAGTGTCAAATCAGTAAGGATTGATCCAATTGACTCAATTGATGAGTGGATAACCTTGGCATGATCAATTGAGGGGTTCAACCATAGAAACCCTAACTCAATTGGAAGTGTTGATACACTTTTAGGTCCATGCGGTTTTGAGGTGTTTGGACCAAATGGTCTCAAGACTGTTTGATTCCAAATGGTCTCAAGACCGTTTGAGTCCAAACGGTCTCAAGACCGTTCGGGACCAAATGATCCCAAACCGTTTGGTGGTCATGCAGTTTCAAACCGTTTGGTGGTCATGCGGTTTCAAACCGTTTGATGGTCATGCGGTTTCAATGGTCATGCGGTTTCAAGGTCAATTTGCCCATGCGGTTTCAAAAGTCAAAGTTGGCCAAACAGTCAACTGGACCAAACAGTCTTCACCTCAATTAGGGAAAACGGTCTTGATGGCCATGCAGTTTTAAAAGTCAAAGAGACCAAACGGTCAACAACTCCATGCGGTTTCAAAACTGTTTGGAGGTTGAAGTGAAAGACCGTTTGAGGTTCAAATATGTTAAGAATGTTTGATGGTTTGAAGGTTAAGATGGTTTAGTAGTTGTTTAACCTAAACCCTAAAGATACCTAAAGTCATTAAGGGGTTAAGTAATTAGTAGATTAACACATGTTATGGTTAATGGTAGACATTACCAAGGTACCCTTGAAGGGTTTAAGAAGACAACACCTCTTGGTCAAGCAAACCCTAATGACCATAGTGATGATGACATGACTTAGGTTATCAAGGTTGGTTTGACCTAACCTAACAAAGAGTGATGTAAACATCATCTGATAGTAAGAGGAGTGAGAGAAGACTTCTAATATGCATGAGAATCAAGTAATATACTTCCAATATGTATGAATGCACACAATTAGGGTATGATCCTTCATAGTGAGATCATGGAAACCCTATTATGGTGATTAATGAATCTTAACCTTATTAGAAGGCATTAGTGGAAGTATCCTCATACATAATGATGGTATGACCTCAATTCACTGTAATGTGAATAGTAAACCCTAAATTTAGGGGAATGTCATGATATGAGATAGTAATCCCTAAAGGTGGGATATTAATCGTAAACCTAATCTAGAGGAGATGTGATATGAATAGAAACCCTAATTGGAGGTGATGTCATGGGAAACCCCTATTAGGATGAATAGTAAGCTTAATTTATGGCTTATTAATTATGAAACCATGGAGATGGTTTGCTAGATAGTACATTAAAGTGAGGTGTAGCTAAATCAATTAAATAAGATGATTATGTCATAAGCATATAGAGTAGGATTAGTGAGCCATGTGAATGATAAATGTGGTCATTTCAATAAATAAGGATTTAAAAAGTAAGATAATGCCTAGATCCAAACATCTCTATGAATGAATAAATGCTTTTACACCTTACAATAGGAGTGGGCATGAAATTCTTAGAAATGATGTATACCAAAGCATGATGTAGATAACATCTTGAATATGGAGATACCTAGAATAGTTGATGATGGGTTATCCTACATCAACAATGTTTAAACCTATATCATTAAAGATAATTGGATAATTCTGATATATGATACATGCACCATATGAGGAAAGTAACAAGTTAGTGGATAAAAGTATTAAAAGAGAAATATCTTAATATTGAGTTAATCAATTATCTCAAGTAAGATGGTAATGAGAAGAAAGTGATACATCAAGTTATGATAGATATCACATTAAACAGTTCAGGGTAATATACTTTGATGAACCTCTAAACCATTATACTTAAACAAGAGACACAAAGAGTATATAATAAGTAATTGTTTATGATAGAGACATAACGGACTCAATGTACTCAATAAGTGTATATTGATACATCTTGAGAATGGGGTAAGCCCAATCAATGAGTATGATGTAATCATACCATGATATGAATGAGAAATGAGCTAATACTTAGAATTGATAATCATTAATGATATATGATGAGTATAGTAATCGAAATCAAACACTTACAATATCTTTGAATGCTCCCAAGAGTGGTGGAGTAATATATTAGGGTTGAACTGATAATGTGAATAGGAAACCCTAAATAATGAAAGGTGGGGTACACAATCCCTAAGTTTGAGTTATGCTCTTAAGCATGAAACTCTATACTTGAGTATGAAATGAGTAATCATTATGCCTTTGTAAGATAAAGGGGTTGAATTACCCTAATTGAAATGAATAGGGAAAACCTAACCCTAGAAACCATCCGTGGCAATGTGACACGGTCGTGGTGATTTTATGTAACACGACCGTGCAAGGTAGCACGGCCATGGTGGCTTACTCTTGCACGACCGTGCAAGGAAGCACGGCCGTGGTGTTCTATATTTAATTTGGAAATAACTTGTATTGTGCTGATACAAATATAATGTGCATGTTTTCCCTTATATTAGTCATGCATGTTGTTATCAAGAGGTAATCATAGCCAGGTAAGGGTTATGATGCCACATTCATTAAAAGTATTCTTTAAGCTTTGAAAACAATGATATATTATGTTGCCTATTAAAAGGTAACTTTTGAGATGGATAGGCTGTATGAGCCATGAAGACCATCTGTATTGTTACAATCAAGGTCATGCTGTTAAATGACTTATGATGATCTAAGGGTTTGAACACCCATGTTCCTGAAATCATAATGATGAGATGGTTAGGGATAGACATCCCAATGATAACTGGAGATGAAATGAACTTGATACATTTAGTATTCTTTCTTTATAGCAGTTGTTTTAATGGATTATGTTTGAAAACATGCTTGGTGCTAAAAGAATGCTATAATGTACTTAAATAATCAAGTATAATGATATCATGTAGTGCCCTGACCATAGATCCATCATTGTCAGAGACCCAATGATGGTGAAACAAGTTTTCCTAAGGGAACTCCTGGATCATATACTTTTGAGTATATGGGGGACAATGGATGTGAATATCCTTATGTCCTAATGTAGGAATTGATGTAAGATATACCTTTAATCCATCAATCCTTCATTATATGTTTATGCCGGGATGATGTATCACTAATCTCCTAAGGGAATCACTAATGCCACATCGATGAGAGATAAACAAGAGATCCCTCGATGACGAAGAGAGTACAGAACGTCACTATGACTCTAATAGCGAAGTTTCCAGAATACCCTGGATAGCTATCATAGCAGAGACACAAGATGTCATGCATGTAGATCCTCACACTGACTGAGGAAGATGAGTTCATAAGAATCCGACTCTTTTGATGACCTATGTATGGTATCGACGCGATTTTCGTAATGGTCGGTTGGAGTATGAGCGGTATACCTCATCTCCGCAGGGCATAATAATGTTTGAAAAACATAATCAGCCGTGTAGCATAACTGGTTAAGTTGGACTATGAGAAACAATGATTGATGTTACATGGTTTATAATGTTCTGGTTGAACAACTAGTATACATGTTCTTTATATTCCTTATTGAGATATACCTTGATATTCAATTATGTTATAATTGAAATGATTGCTAAGAGGGTAATATCTTACTTCATGTTAAGACAGCTGTTAAATGTTTTAAATTATACTGCTTATTGTTATTCCTTATTGCAATAACAAAGCTTCTGGCAGAGAGTTATAACTCTCGCTGGGACAATTATTCAATTGTCTCACCTCCGTGGGATTCAAATTTTTAGGTAGACGTCGAGGACAAAGGAATCCATCTAAGGATGAGCAACAACAGCAGCAGCAACACCAGGGGCAGTAGTGAATCTCAGGTGGAGATACTGACTGTCAAGTCTTGTAGATAGTAGGTCCTATGTGTCGTCTCTGTACTCTCAGGTCCTAAGAGTCAATAGATCTGAGGTTTTTGGCTTAATGCCTCGAGATTTTTGTATCTTGCCTTGTACAGATAACAGGGCAATGGATGTATGTAATCACTCGAGATGTAATTTCACAGAGATGTAATGACAAACCATGCTGTAAACAATTTATCTTGTTCTTCTTATAAAAGAGTTTTATGGTTTAAAGATCTCTTTCCAAAAAGTTTTAAAAATTTAGTGATTTTCAATAATTCCGCTGCTAGTTAATCGCTTCCGCATTCGTTGATCTTGTTTTGGTGATTCAGTCGCCACATATTTCCTTTCCTAGCAGAACTTTCTTATGCTTCTAATTTATATTACCCGACAAATTAGGTGTTTGCTTGCTTTTGCAATTAATATATGCTATGACCTTTATCAAAAAAAAACCTTATGCATCCATGATCCAATGGGGATGTCGTGAGTTAGGGTTTGGGTATAAGTGCTGATTAGTAACATTAATATAATTTATCTTGTTGAACCTAACTCTAATGCAAATAGATAAAGATGAGTATTCATGTTTCACATTCTTATATGATGGCATGATGGTGAAATAACCTCCTTAACATGATCATAGCCTTAATGTGTTAATTGGTGGTTGTCATAGCCACATGGTTGATGCTTGCTTATGTGAAACATGTGCATTATGAATATGATGAGGGTTAATCATATCCAGATTCCTTGCATGTTGATGTAATAAAGGAATGTTCTTAATGTTAATATAACCCTGCTATGATTGTTTATGAATATCTCCTAGATCATTAATGCAATATTGTGTTGATCTGGTGTACTATATGTAAGTGATGTTTTTGAGCCTTGTTATAAGGTATGCAAAGATAATGATGATCTTGCAGGGAATAGTATGATGGCCTTAATGACCTTTGGGCATGGTTGAGACCTGAATGAGGTGTAATCCTCTTATGTTGATAAGGGTTGATACCCTGTAAAAATGATTTGTTTCTTGTGATAGTATGATGACTAGTGTGGTCTCATGAATGGCAAGTGAATAGTACCATGTGATGATGAGATGAGAAATTATGTTTCACACATTTTATATCTTTTCAAAGTTGTGATATTTATATGCTTGCTAGAAGTGAATTAGGGTTTGTATGTCCACTTATTTGATGCAGCCTTAATTCATCCAATTGGCATAACTAATCAAGCATAACTCTAATCATGTAGTGTCGTGTGCCGTAGAACCATCTTCAGTTTCAGAACTTGTTGGATGCTGAAATGAGTATTCCTAAGGGAAACTCAGAGCGCATATTGTTGAGTATGTGGGGGTGTCAGGTTGAGGATATATCCTTGTCATCCGCAATGCAGATTGTGGAGGTTGGCTATGGTCATGCCTCATACATCTGATGTGATTGAGAATGGTTGCGGTCGTGTCTCAGTGATAATAACATGATGTGATTAGAGGACAATTGTGGTTGTACCTCAGTGATTGGGTTTGAATACCCTAGATGCTAGCGTCGTGACCTGTACCAAGGTGGGCTAGTTACAGGACTATATGTCACTATGGTGGCAACTTTGACTGATATGTCACTACCTTTTACTCGTACTGACCGAGGGGAAGAGATATTAGGATATTGGCACTCCTAGATCTTGTACGAAACCGAATAGCCCTTTGCAGGGGTCAGTTGGACTTTGAATGGTACAATTCAAATTCCCCAGGGCATAATAAAAGATGTAATACATCTGTGTAGCATATTTGTTTAGGTTATACACAACGTTTCACATTGGATGATAACCCTTGTTTGTTATCTTTACATAAAGATGATGTTTAGTGCAATTAAGAGATAGTAGATACACTTAGGTTGTAGATATTATTAAGATTGTAGATGCATACATACAGTAGCTATGCTTGTGTTGATAACTATATTGCTACTGCTGATTATAATCATGATGCTAGCTATCTCATGTTGTTAGTTATGTTTAGCATGCTAGCCATGCATTTGTAACTAGAAATGCATATACTACTAATCATGCTTATCCAGATAGTTGTGATTATGTTTTTAGCTCTTCTTATGAAGTTGATATTTTCAACCAATTAGACATGCTCATGTTGTTAGCTATGCTATGTTACTAGACTTGCTCATGATGCTAGATATGCATATGCTACTGAATTGCTTATATTGTCAACAATATAAAGGATGATAGTCTGGTTAATGATGATAGTTATTATCTGCTCCTTTATGTATTTTGTTAATCATCAGTACTGCTGATCTTATTTGTTATATCTGATTAAACTACATAATTGTTTAATTACTTAAAAATATTGTGATCAATAAACATTGTTGGAGGTTATATCTCTTGTTGGGACATGGGTCTCACCCTTATGGTTCGCCACATTTGTTTAGGTAATCAGAAATGATGAAAACAAACATGTGGAAGAAAATAGGAGATATAGTAATGAATCTTTGGGAAATTTTATTAGATATCTAGTGTGTCCTAGATTCATTCATGTACTCTCAGGTCTGGGCAGAAAAAGTTTGTATATGGTATTTCAAATGAATCAGAATTTTGTTAGCATGTTAATGTTTGTTGTGTGGCATATACAAATATTATTAATCTATGTATATATGTTGTAGATAAGGTGATAGAACAATTTGTATCGAATTATTGGCATAGTATGGATATAAGAAAGATGTTGGGCTCTTATGCAAATGTTTCTGATTCAGTGCTGACATTGAAATTGGTTTTAACTTACCCATATTTTTGGGTATGTGATTAATTGGTGATTGATTGTGTTTTATCTTTTGAGTAATCTCATTTAGTGTAACGGGTTCTCACAGTCTTCATCATCAATGGTAGATAATGCACAATTAAATTCCTTGATGTGCCATAGGAGAGATATGCTATCTTTGCCAGATGAATGTACAGCTAGAAGTTTCCTTGTTGGCAAGATTACAAGTGAAACCTACCTTGAGACAGTAGATTTATGATGCACAACAAAATGATACTGTGATATAGAATATCTAATCAAGGATTGGTAGTGAAAAGTATGATGTCTTTCATGAGGCAGATGATGGTACAGTTTGTTACCATAATAGGAAAGTAATTCCTGATGTTGATGGGTTGAGGAAGATGGTATTGAGGAGGCTCACTTCTCTGTGTATGCAATGCATCCTGGAAGTACCAAGATTTACCAACACTTAAAATACATGTATTGGTGGCCAGGTCTAAAGTGTGATGTGGCAGAGTTCATTGTCAAATGTCCAGTTTGTCAGCAGGTGAAAGCTGAGCATCAGAAGCCTGTAGGGAATATTTAAAAATGATTTATTAAATATATTATCTGGACCGATCTGACCCACTTAATTTAAAATCTATTAGACATGTTAGGTATATGAAAAAATTTGAACATCATATAGGCCTAAATGATGCTCGCAATCCAACTAAAATTTTTTGATAGACTAGAGAAAATCAAATGTGCCACCAAACATATCATCTTCATATGGCTAAAAATACATGACAAATTGCTCATATGGGGAAACTAAACTTGAAGAAAATTTCATAGACCCACCATATGTAAGTTGTATTAACAAAACAAGAAGTCGTTGTACACATCTTCTTCCTTTGTACATTTACCATAAATATATGGAACACTTACCTAAACAATTTTTGACACATGCACCGTTTTGAAATGAACACTATCAATGATACTACCAAGGCTAGACCAAAAAACCTCACAAACGCTAATATATTAGCCATTCTAGTTTACTAGTTTATTTGGAGAGAATAAAATAACAAAATATTTGAAAATAAGGATAAAACTATCAATCTTATCAAGCAAGAATTAATCAATATAACAACATAAACTTTTCTTACAGTTGATACAAACATTTGAGCTATCATTAGAGAAGTGAAGGCAACTCAAATGATGCAATTTATAAATGCATAAATTTGACATGGATCATATTCTTTGGAACAAATCCTTGAAGATCAAAATACAGATCAAAGAAGATGACTCCTTCCAGATTGTCGAAGTACATCACCACTATTACCCTCTATTTATAACAACTAGCTGATGATGCTTGTTCTTGGATGCCTACCCCTCAACTCTACTATGCACTGTCACCTTACTTTTTGTCTATTGAACCTCTAGCAACAATATACACAATTATTCATTATGTAATTCAATTTTTTGGAGGGGATTTCAGATCTGCTTTTTATTTTATGAATGCACAAATACTTTTATTAGGAAAATGTAGACATAGACACATGATTGTCAGAACTCAATATGAAGGTCATAATTTTATATATAGTTATAGGTATCCATAAAACATAAAAAGAATGTTTTTAATTTAAGAAAAAAATATTGCCTTCAACTTTTCCCACACAAATTTTAAAAATCATGTACTTGGCACGACTACTTCATTATAATACCATGGTTATTTGTAGTTTGAAATATATTATATACAATATCTCTCATAAGTATGTGTGCTGTATGAGCTTAAGGACAACACAAATTGATTAACTAAAAACTCTAAAAGGATAATTTACACTCATAAGGACTATTTTGTAATTAAGAAATCATCAGAAAATTCCATTTAGATCCTTATATCATAGACTATCGTCCATTTCTAATGGTCGCATCTCTGCCTGTTCCATATTCCATTAAAGAATGAATGGAAATTGATCTGGAAATGGCTGAAAAGAAGTCTTGCTTCTCTAGGTTGCCTTATCAAATCCATGTCCTTGGTTGTAGATCTACTTCTCTAATTTTATTATATGGTATATAATAATAAAAATTAAAGACAAAACTTTAGTTTACACATATGGACCAATTCATGATTTCAAATATATGGGGAAAATGCATTTAGCCACCTTTACATGATTTCTTATATAGTATGTGCAACTTTATCTAAATGTAGGAAAAATAATCATAACTCTAAAAAAATTCAAAATAGTATTTACACACTTGGGATTAATTTGTCAATCAATTTTTTCTAAGTAATTACATTTAGATCCTTCCATGTGTTTGTTTATATGGTATATAATTTAAAAAGTAAAGACAGAAGTGTAGTTTGCACATTCATGGGCCAGATTGTGCTTCTAAAAAATTATGAAAATAGTTGCATTTAACCATCTTTGTTGGTCTTATTGTATAGTATTATTGATTCTTTTTATATAGTAGATTATTTTCAAACTAAAGACAAATGTGTAGTTTGCACAAAGGGGGACTAATTCATACCTCCAATAAATTACGGAAATATTGAATTTATCCTCCTCTTTGTACTTTCTTATATAATATAGATGAGTGTTAATAGTATATGATTTAATAGGTAAAGACAAAAATATAATTTAAACATATAGGAATCCCTTCATAATAAAAAGTAATGGGAAAATGTAATTAGCCCAATGTGTTGGCTTTATTATATTGTATATATGTAAATAAGTCAAATTACTTGTTGTTACAAATTTGCCACATCATCTACAAGCGTACAAAAAGTATGTGTGAGCATATTTTGTTGATAACTGACTAATCAAATGGTTAATCTGAATTGATATTTTTTCGAGATATTTTGGTTAATTTGATCAATTTTTTTTAGTTTATTACATATTGGCTAAACAATTATTTTGTTGGTTAAATTTTTTTCTATTTGGTTAACCAAATTAACCAAATACTAATAAATTATTCATAGAAAATTGTTCTATGCATGTATATATACATTTATAATTAAACTTTCATTTCAATGAACCTCTAAATTTATGTACTAATGGTTTCATAATCCATATAGCATAATACTTAAATACAATACTACTATGTCATGACAATTGTTCAAAATTTTATGAGTACTTTCAAATGAATAATATTTCATGTGTGTTACTTGGTAAAATATTTTCCAAGCAATAAAACCATTTACTGAATAACCATAACAGAACTAACAGACTTTGATTTTGTTAGGTTAATGGTTAATAGTGAAAACCACAAAGTACCAATTTATTAAAATTAAATAACTATAAATCTAAAGATTAACTGAATGCTCGCCCCTAACAACAATTTCCCTCATTTACTATAGCATTCACTGATCATTTCTCCACCTAATTTATTTTGTCTTTACTATTGTAAGACTCTTGACCTAGCTTAGTGCTTGATGTGCTTGCTTTGCTTAATAAGATGCTTAAACCTTAATCTAATCTACTGAGATGCCTTAATATCATGTGAAATGCTTTTGTTTTCAATTTGGTCCAAGTTGATTGATGTTTGAGCTATCATTGCTATATATGTGCTTGTTGTGGACTAACTTGAAATTTACCCATGTTGAGGGGTTGTCTTGCAATTTGTCACATGTAATTTGTACCTTTTATACCTGGGTATAATGAGAGAGAGGATGGTGCTTTGGGGTGCCATATTATTCCTTGGTTTGATGAGAACAGAAGTGGTGACATATTGAGTGTGGTTTCTAGGGTTTGCTTTGATGCCCTATGTTGATATTGACCATATGTTGACCTTTTGAGTTTGGGTATTTCAATGACCATCAATTTTGATCCTAGGTGTTTTCTCTGTGGTCGAATGATGTTTTAATGGTGCTTTGAGATCCCTTTGGTCGTCTAGGTTGGAGCTTTCTCTTGGGTCGCTTGACCTAGAGTTTTCGATGCCTTGGGTCGTTAGGTTTTATGCGACCATGTGCCCTTGTATCCATATGTTTCCTTCGATCGATGGCCATCCATGACCAAGTGAGGTTTCTTGGTTTTCTTATTTTTCATGACCTTAGTGGTTTTCATGGTTTTAGTGGATGCATGTTTGTTCTTTAGTGGACAAGTGTTGTGAGGAACCCTAATACCTTGACACCTAACCCCTTTCACCTCCCTCCCTCTCTTAAGTATATAAGCTCTCTCCTATACATGCAAGTATCCCTTTTAGTATTCCTTCTTCTCCCTTCCACCTTAAGTTTGGCCTTGTGTGCTTGGTGGTGTGAGGAGATCATCCTTGGTGCTCGGTGGTCGAGATCCTTTGCATGTAGTGATCCAAGCTTGGAGCTACTCTTCTTTGGTGATCTTTGGTGGTTCCTTGATCCTTAGTAAGTAATCCACCTCTTGTTTTTGTTTTCTTGCAAAAACCTACCTCTTTATCCTTCTTTTGGGAAAATCTATGGAGCTTCCATGGTGGTGCTTGTGTGGGATGGAGGTACTCGTCTTTCATGGGTCAAATTCTTGGTTCTCCATGGTAGTACTCAAGTTAGGTGGAGGAACTCTTCTCCCTTTCTCTTCCTTCTTGTTCTTCTTTGAACTTGAGGTTTGGGTTGTATTTCTTTCCCTTTAACCTAAGGGTTTCTTTTATCTTTTGAGGTGGTGACTAGCTTGATCGTGGAGGAGACCAAAGCTAGGGTTTTCTCTTGTCTTTGGATCTTCTTGCTTGGAAGTGGTGCAACCATCTTGTAAGGCAGGTTATATAACTCTCTCCCTTCTATTATTGCACTTTAAATCCTACATGAAACTCTTCCTAAAACGTGATTACTAGTTGTTGGCATTGATATTTTGATTAAAGCAATGTTTCTTTTATGATCTTGCATGTAGTTGCTTCTTCATCTAAACCGTAATTCATGCGGGTGAACTTTAGTGATGGAGATAATGATGTTTTTGCATGCAAATAAACCTTGGTTTTGTTATCTTAGTTCAAGGGTTGGTTACCTTGCTTGAGATGAAGTATGGTTCTATTCTCGTGTGCTTGATCTTCGGTTTTCATCCCTCAACTCATGGTTTTCATGTGATAATGAGAGGTGCATGGTTCTATGGTTTTGAGCATGTTTATTCTCTTATGTTTTCCTCCTTTGAGATTTCGATTTCAAGATGATAATCACCTATTTTGTTTCTGTCTTGAGAGTAGTTTTCCTCTCTAAGATGATCTTCATGATGTGTTCCAAGTTGTTGAAGACTTAGAGGTGATGTTTGGTCGTTTGGTTGGTCACCTTGGTTTTGGTCACTTGATCAACCTTGTCTTCTTGGATTGCATAAGATTATGGAATTTCTTTGACCGTTTGGATGTTGAATCCCCTCAACTGTTTGGATTTTGAATCCCATCAACCGTTTGAATGGGTAATGCTTTAGTCGTTGAATGTGTTAAATCCCTTCAATCGTTTGAAATGGGTTGATGATCTTGGTCGCTGATGTTGGCTGCGACCTAGGTTTTCCCTTCAACTGTTTAGGTGTGGTTGTGTCTTGGTCACTGAAATAGTTTGTGGTTTGGTCCATTAAGGTGTGCCTTCAACCTTGATCTTCTTCGACCAAGATGTGTTCCTCCCTTCTTTTGCATGGTTTTTGGCACAATGCCTTGTTCAACCGACAAAGGACTATGACATGTTTTTGATAAGAATGGTTGTCTTGATGTTGGTTTTGAAGGATGTTCCAAGAATGTGGGATGGTGAGATACCTATGGTTGTTGATAGTGTTGTGATATAAAACCCTAATCAGATATGTTGCTGAAATCCTAACCCTAATCCCAATTGTATGATGTACTTATTGAACTTGTTTAAAGTAACTAGCATTGTGATGATGTTTTCTTTATCCTACTTGCATCAATCTAACCTTGCAGGTTGAATGGATATCATAGCTAGTGAATGCTATGGTGATGCTTATGTGACACATCGTGTTAAATGTGAGCCTTGTTGAGGCATGATGAGATGATGATGATATACATGACTTGTGATGGGTCTTATGACCTGGCAGAGGCTCAATGCCTAATGTGAGATGATATCCTCTAGTGCAGTGATGAGGGATTGATATCCCTTAGTTTTGTGATGATGCAGACGTCCTTGTAAGGTAGAAGTATCATGTGATGATGTGATAAGTTCTTACTTTCATATGTTTTATATCTTCTGGAGTTGTAACATACTCTTATATTTGTACAATCTATTTAGGGCTTGTACACTATAACTTGATTGATTCTAAAAGATACCCAATTGGATTAACCAATAAAGTGAAACCCAAATCATGTAGGTGTCCTATGCCATAGATCCATCTTCAACGTCAATACTTTGCTGGATGGTGAAATGGGTATTCCCAAGGGAATCTCGGAGAACATACTATTGAGTATGCGAGGTGCAAGTGACTATGTGTCCTTGACATCTTGACCCCAAGTGTTTTGAGAATGACTATGGTCAGGTCTCAGTGATGAGCATGTGATAGAGGACAACTATAGTTGTACCTCAATTATTGGGTTATATTGTAGGATTTTAGGGGAGGCAGAGAAGGCAGCATAAACAAAACAAAAATTCTCCTCCCCAAACCCAAAACAAGCAAACGTGTCAACGTCTATACAATAGGAACGGATGGTTTTTGGAATCATACCTTGTCCCGAGGCTTGCTCGGAGACAATACCTCGTGGCTTGCGCGGTCTTCACCTCCGTTCTTGGACGGTGTCTGTGCAGCTCCTGGTTGCACCGGGACTGACGACTCCTAGTCTCACCGGGACTGTCGGGATTGACAGATGTCCTCCGAGCGGAAAAAATATCCTGCCTCTGAAGTAGTCCACACGGACCACCTGGAACTCCAATCTCCTTGTCTCACAAGGAATTGGAAGGAGTCGCACCCTCCTGTCAGCATACTAGTCACTGATACACTCTCCTGCCACCAGTTGCTTTCTGGAGTTGTCTTTCCCTTGTTGTGCCTCCCTTATCGGGTAGAACTTGCTCGGGCTCTCTCGATTACCAAAACCAGAGAGAACGACAACTTTACAGAGCAACTGGTTGCACTGAGTTGTTCTTTGAGAATCCCCCAATACCCCTATATATAGGAGGGTCATGGGACAGGGTTCTCTAACCCGGGCAATGCGGGACTAAAGCAGGATTAGAAGGGTTCAAGATTTTCCACAAAAACAACCTACTGCGCAACATGAACCGATCGTTTCATTTCTGAAACGTTTGGTTGGGGACCTGAGCCGGTCGGTTGACACCTCAACCGATCGGTTGGGACCCATGAAATGGTCGGGTCACTTTTGAACCGGTCGGTTCATGGTCCTGGTCAGTTCTCGATTGACTTTTCTTCTTTTGTTTCTAATTGGTATCAAATACCAATCCTTGTTCCAATCAAATTGGGCAAGTGAAACGAAAGGAAATTTCTCGCCAATCCTACTTTCCCAACTTGCTCGGTTGCATCAATTGAACCGATCGTTTCAACACTTGAAGCAATTGTTTCATCCTGTCCATGATCCGATTGACTCACCATCTGAGCCGATCGGTTCACCAAGCTCAGCCGATCGGTTCATCACATGAGCCGATCGGTTGGGAGTGCAGATTGTGCAGAATCAGTCAATTGCAGTTTCAATCAATTTGATACTCCAATCAATGTGTCCAACACCTTGAACATTATGACATTGAGATATCAATTAATTGAGTGTTTAATTGAACAACTAAACTCCTTTAGTAATCAATCTAAACATTGTTTGTGGATAAAAATCCTCTTCCAGGTTAAATCCTATGTGTGTGACCCTACAGGTCCATTTCACGTTGGCAGTGAAAGTCCATAACACTTATCACTTCACAAGCAAAGAGCGGTGCCTAGTCACACATCAGTGCTACCCAAGTGAAATAGAAAGTTGGAGAACAACTTTCAATCCTACAATCCATGAATGGTGTTACAGTGAATGTATAATTCCTTTGTCACTGATATCCCGAATGAACTCGAGGCATGGAACAATCATCTTGTCAATGTTCATTCACTTTCTTGATCTCAGAGTAGATTGGAAGAGATATGTATGACATCAATATCACATACTGATTCATACATGCGTGCACGCCTTTCTCAATCCTACTCATCAAGTGGCCATGGATATCAAACTCCCTCAGGAGGGACAAATCCCATATCTATCACTCACCCCTCAAAAGCCCCATGTGTCAAAGCCACCCAATCATCACCTTTTTAACAACCCATGTTTCAGAACTGCGTTTGATGATGTCAAAGTGTGCCCAACGACATGTGTTGAGTGTAGTGATTTTAGGTCAAAGAGTCACACTCACCACCATCACTGTGAGTACTGACTGTGACTACCATGTCATGGTTCCATGTGTCAAACTCATGGTGGGTCTGTCCGGTACACTTGTTCTCTAACAAGTACCTATGTGTTTGGTTTGATATCTCTATATCATGACTAATGAGATTCTATCATCAACCAACACCACAATCTAGTCTTGTGTGTCATTGCTGTCTATCTACCTTCCACAATGACATCCGACACGGGACATAATGAGAATGTACAAACTCTTAGCATATGTATGATCTCATCATTCAGGTCCTCAACCTGAAAGCATACGTCATTGAGTACTGTCATTCGCTAGACATTCAATCTGTTCCATCACTATCTCATATGACTGAACTAGAAAGAATTGGAAGCTTGCCTTTGATGTTTATCAAATCAATATTAATGTATCCCACCAATCATCCCATGATTGGCTCTCAGGGCATACATACCAACAGACTCCCACTTGCACTGCGATCCAATCACCCTTGAATCATATTCATAGTGATCTTCAAACTTGTCCCACATGCTACTCTGCTCTAGTGCGATCATAGTGAGTAATGGAAACACCTTGCCAAAGTCAGTATAAATTGTATGTCTCTCATCTCTTCACTGTACGTCACACGTATGAGATGGAGTTGTCGTAATATGCAATCTAGTATTCCTTTGCTAACCTTTAGCCACATTGCATGATCAAGGATTCCATACTTGTCATCAATGAGTGGAATATCTATAAGTTCATCTCATGAACTTCCAGATCCATATAGTATCCGATGCTGTTCTCCAACACATAGATACTCGACATTTCCTTTTAAATGGTTTTATTGTAACACTTCCAATTATCAACAAACTTTCACTTTTATATATATCCTATATATATTTTGCGATTAATTTTCTGTCCTTTCAGAAGTTCGCATCAATGTAACTTTGTACATTGAACTCTTCCTTATCTCCATAGAACTAGTACTTCTCAAGTACTTATCAAGTTGTCATGGTATTCCAGTAACCCCTACTGGAAGTATACATACATCCACCCGTCATGTCCCACATAGGAGTTATCAGGATGAGCCCATCATATTGCCATGTCCTACATACAAGATGATGAATGCATTTTGTTCTTGCCATGTCAATACATGCAAGATAATGGGATGATTACATACATGATAGATCCATATCTATTCTTAGTGTTTGCATTCTTCATAAGAATTGGACACTTGGCCTTGAGATACTAACTCCATGTAACATGGACAAGTCTTCTCCCACTGAATCTATGCATACTGAACCCTTCAGTACAGATTGCCAATGTATGCTTTCTCTTTTCAGGTCAAGAGGTTTTTGAGAACTATCTCTATAGATCTCTATTCCTATCACATAGGAAACATCTCTATCTTCCTTAAAGATAATTTCCACTTTTAGATTTCCATTCTAGAACATTTCCATTTCACATCAACATGTGGAATGTGAACACGCTCCCACTAAATCACAAATCCCTTCTTAATCTTTGACATATCAGTCAAACCTTTTGACTATATCATCAAAGTAAAGATCCAATTCTTAGTTGCTTGTACTCAATCAATCACATTGATTAGTCCATTGTAACTTATAGACTTCATTTGCATTAGTGGATTCATGAACCTTATAGGTTGTGTCACGTACACATCCTTGTTTTATTCCTCATAGGAATGCGGTTTTAGTATCCATATGCCCAATGTCTTAGTCATTAAGTTGCAAGCATCATCCTTCTCAAAATGTTATCCATGTGTCTTAACACTTAAGATTCATTTGCACTTATGGATTTCATCCAATGGGTGCTACCATCAAGGTCATACCTTATGGTTCACATGGATGTCATTTAGGATGTAATGGTCATAAACCATAACTCAAAATTCAGTTCCTCATATTCATCTAGATAGTTGACTCATCATATGAACAACTCATCACATAGATAATTGAGGTGTAAGGATATAAGAATTCACAACCCTTGTAGTTCTTAATTTCTTTTATTAGTGAGGGGTATTCTTTTATTAAGAAGAATTCAATTATTTGATAATCATTCTCTAACTCCTTAGAGTATGATCCCTTCTTGATTTAGACATCACCATGCCTTAATCATGAGTTCACTATGATACACTATCATAATCACTCATAAGGATCTCAAACATTTGGTTCAAGTATTTCATTCATTGATCTCATCAAGAATTAACACTTTACCAAATTTGTACTTCATTTATGATATTCTTGAACACTTCAAGATATTCATATTGGTATTTCTCTAAACACCATTTGAAGTATTAGCATTTGTTCCAATAGGTATGTAAATACATCACATGTATTATACCTAATAGGATAATCATTCTCCCACTACCTTTAGTGAAGATTGATTAATCATGTCCAAGATATTCATGTCTCTTACTAGTTTTCTAACCAAAAGAGTCTAGATTTATCCATCACATGGAAACTAGAAATGAATTTCTCATGATTGATGCTAATTTGATTATTTGAGTTATCTATAACTTTTAGGTATCGTTTTAATCTTATGCATATCAAATACCACAAGATAAACAAGGCATTGCCACAAAGATCATATCTTTAGAAATTGAAACATCTCTTTATTGATTGCCATCATTGTCATACAATATGCAAAAATAAAGTGTTTCTATCTATTGGAAAATATGAAATAGCAGTTCGTAACTGTATTACATGCCTTTTAGGCTGAAAATAAACTAAAGTACTCCTTACTATGGCGGCAACACTTGACCCATTTATTGAGTGCTTTACACTTTACATCTTGGTATCATATACCTCAAAAGTGTTACAAGTTTACTTTCATGACACCTTTAAGTAGAGACGTTGGTCGCCTCCTTCTTCTTTTGTTCTTCCAAATAGAGAGGACAATTCCTTTTCCAATGTCCTGGCTTTTGACAATGGTGGCAATTTCCTTTCTTGGTCACGCCTCCCTTGGCCTTGAGAGCTGAAGGCGACTTGGGCTCCTGGCTAGCATCAGAACCTTTCTTAGCTTTGCCCTTGCCCTTGTGCTTAGACTTGCCTTTCTTGCTCGTGATCACCATCATAGACTTAGGCTTGTCCTTCTTCATCTGTGTCTCGGCTGTCCTCAACATGCCCAACAACTCTGACAGTGGCCTATCAAAGTTGTTCATGTTGTAGTTCATCACAAACTGACTGTAGGATTCTGGCAACGATTGCAGTATCACATCAGTAGCCAACTCTTGGCTCAGTGAAAATCACAGTCTTGTCAGGTTCTCCACATACCTAATCATCTTGAGTGTGTGAGGACCAACTGGTTCTCCTTCTGTCATGACACACTTGAACAGTGCCCTTGAGACATCGTATCTCTCTTGTCGTGCTTGATCTTCATACATGTTCCTAAGATGCTGAATCATCTCAATGACACCCATGTTCTCATGTTGTCTATGCAACTCGTGGTTCATAGAGCACAACATCAAGCACTTTGCATCAATGGCATCATCAGAATGCTTCTTGTAAGCATCCCTTTCTGCCTTTGGTGCATTAGGAGCAGGTTCCTCTGGAATTGGAGTATCCAGGACATAGAGCTTTCACTCTTGAGTGAGAACAATTCTCAATGTCCTATACCAGTCGTGGAAGTTTGTCCCATTTATCCTGTCCTTTTCAAAGACCGATCGCAAAGAGAAGTGATTGTTGTTTGTTGTCATTTGTACTACAAAAGGAAAATATGCAATTTTAGTCCAAAACTCATTTTTGACTTATTTGATTGATTTGAAAAGTTGACGATATAATTAGGCCTTTAATTAATTATCGCTCCCACTATTTTAGTTCAAATCGATAGCCCTCACCATCAATTCAGAAGATTGCAACGTACAACCTTCTAGTGGGCAAGATCCATATTTCATCAAGTCATGAGTCAGCTTTGGCTGATCGCCCACAATCTTGACTATTTAGGTAGGCCATCATGCCAATTACATCATATGCAACTCTTGATGAATGAACATGCGCAACACCTTGCCATGAACATTCCTTGCCTCTGGGCTTAGACGCTCTAAGAATCACCAGTTAAGTCTAACCCAAAATCCGACACGGTAAACATGCACCCTGCTTTGGCAGAACCTACATGTCTACCCTTCACACTTCTACAAGATAGACGGCGCACCATGCTTTGGCGTAACCTACGCTTGGTCGATGGAGTTTTTCATGTGTGCCGCTAATGGAAGGTATATAAGACTTAATATTTTAATGAGGGATTTGGTTTTATATACATATACATATCCAATCACCACAATACATAGTACGTATCATATACATGCTATATCCCACAGAAAACATGCAAAATGATAAAAGCGATGATTATGTCCATCCTAATGTGATTCCTAGAGCCAAGAGGAATTACGGTCATCTAGGTCTACATCACATGCAACCTGTATAAGATGAGCTGTGTGCCTTGCCTTTCTGGGTTTGATCAACTCATCACATGACTGATCGGCTCGCCATCAGGCCGTTCGGCTGGGTGCCACCAGCCAATCGATTGGCTCCTCCAACCGATCAGTTTGCCTAGTTATCGTGCATCTCATCATGGCCGCCACCCACTTGTCTCGCTCCTCGAACCGGTCATCAACCGATCGGCTCACTCCTTGAACCGATCATCTAGAACATCAACCGATCGGTTCATGCCTTGAACCGATCGTCCCAGCTGTCGTCAGGATGTCCTCCGTTCTTCGACATAATAGGAAATAAAATTATATCCTATTTTAAATTGTAAAAAGAGAAACCTCGAGTTACATTCGAGGGGATCAGAGGTAGGAAAGAAATATCAAATTATTTTGAGTTACATCAGGAATCGGAGAAGGAAGATCGATGCACAGACCGAGATGCAAGCAACCACATACAACCATACACAGATAGGGTTTATTGGCTATAACCATGCTATACATCCACCACAAAACTCGTTTAAGGGCGACGTGTATCGAGTGCATTCATAATACATATCATATATGTAAATTGGGATTTGTGGATTTAGGATTGGACATGCATAAAGCCAATTTTATTCGCATCGTATGCAATAAATAAAGGCGACAAACCAAAATCGATCATATCGATAATCCTAAAGTATAGAGCAGTTGACCTGGCTCTGATACCACTGTGGGGTTTTAGGGGAGGCAGAGAAGGCAGCAGAAACAAAAAAAATTCTCCTCCCCAAACCCAGAACAAGGAAACGTGTCAACATCTATACAATAGGAAAGGATGGTTTGTGGAATCATACCTTGTCCCGAGGCTTTCTCGGAGACAATACCTTGCGGCTTGCATGGTCTTCACCTCCGATCTTGGACAGTATCTGTGCAGCACCTGGTCGCACCAGGACTGACGACTCCTGGTCTCACCGGGACTGTTGGGATTGACAGTTGTCCTCCGAGTGGCAGAAATCTCCTGCCTCTGAAGTAGTCCACACAGACCACCTGGAACTCCAATCTCCTTGTCTCACAAGGAATTGGAAGGAGTCACACCCTCCTGTCAGTGTACTAGTCACTGACACACTCTCCTGCCACTAGTGGCTTTCTGCAGTTGTCTTTCCCTTGTTGTGCCTCCCTTATCGGGTAGCACTTGCTCGGGCTCTCTCGGTTACCAAAACCAGAGAGAATGACAACTTTACAGAGCAACTGGTTGCACTGAGTTGTTCTTCGAGAAGCCCCCAATACCCCTATAAATAGGAGGGTCATGGGACAGGGTTCTCTATCCCGGGCAATGCGGGACTAAAGCAGGAGTAGAAGGATTTGAGATTTTCCACAAAAACAACCAACTGTGCAACTTGAACCGATCGTTTCATTTCTGAAACGGTCGGTTGGGGACCTGAGCCGGTCGGTTGACACTTCAACCGATTGGTTGGGACCCATGAAATGGTCGGTTCACTTCTAAACCGGTCGGTTCATGGTCCTGGTCAGTTCCCGATTGACTTTTCTTCTTTTGTTTCTAATTGGTATCAAATACCAATCCTTGTTCCAATCAAATTGGGCAAGTGAAACGAAAGGAAATTTCTCACCAATCCTACTTTCCCAACTTGCTCGGTTGCATCAGTTGAACCGATCATTTCAACACTTGAAGCAATCGTTTCATCCTCTCCATGAGCCGATCGGTTCACCAAGCTCAGCCGATCGGTTCATCACATAAGCCGATCGGTTGGGAGTGCAGATTGTGCAAAATCAATCAATTACAGTTTCAATCAATTCGATACTCCAATCAATGTGTCCAACACCTTGAATATTATGACATTGAGCTATCTATTAATTGAGTGTTTAATTGAACTACTAAACTCCTTTAGTAATCAATCTAAACATTGTTTGTGTACAAAACTCCTCTTCCAAGTTAAATCTTATGTGTGTGACCCTGCAGGTCCATTTCACGTTGGCAGTGAAAGTCCATAACACTTATGACTTCACAAGCAAAGAGCGATGCCTAGTCACACATCAGTGCTACCCAAGTGAAATAGAAAGTTGGAGAACAACTTTCAATCCTACAATCCGTGAATGGTGTTACAGTGAATGTATAATTCCTTTGTCACTGTTATCCCGAATGAACTCGAGGCATGGAACAGTCATCATGTCAACATTCATTCACTTTCTTGATCTCAGAGTAGATTGGAAGAGATATGTATGACATCAATATTACATACTGATTCATACATGCATGCATGCCTTTCTCAATCCTACTCATCAAGTGGCCATGGATATCAAACTCCCTCAGGAGGGACAAATCCCATATCTATCACTCACCCCTCAAAAGCCCCATGTGTCAAAGCCACCCAATCATCACCTTTATAACAACCCATGTTTCAGGGCTGCGTTTGATGATGTCAAAGTGTGCCCAATGACATGTGTTGAGTGTAGTGATTTCAGGTCAAAGAATCACATTCACCACCATCACTGTGAGTACTGACTGTGACTACCATGTCATGGTTCCATGTGTCAAACTCACGGTGGGTCTGTCCGGTACACTTGTTCTCTAACAAGTACCTATGTGTTTGGTTTGATATCTCTATATCATGACTAATTAGATTCTGTCATCAACCAACACCACAATCTAGTCTTATGTGTCAATGTTGTCTATCTACCTTCCACAACAACATCTGACTAGGGACATAATGAGAATGTACAAACTCTTAGCATATGTATGATCTCATCGTTCAGGTCCTCAACCTGAAAGCATACGTCATTGAGTACTATCATTCTCTAGACATTCAATCTGTTCTATCACTATCTCATATGACTGAACCAGAAAGAATTGGAAGCTTGCCTTTGATGTTCATCAAATCAATCTTAATGTATCCCACCAATCATCCCATGATTGGCTCTCAGGGCATACATACCAACAGACTCCCACTTGCACTATGAGCCAATCACCCTTGAATCATATTCATAGTGATCTTCAAACATGTCCCACATGCTACTCTACTCTAGTGTGATCATAGTGAGTAATGGCAACACCTTGCCAAAGTCAGTATAAATTGCATGTCTCTCATCTCTTCACTGTACGTCACACGTATGAGATGGAGTTGCCGTAATATGCGATCTAGTATTCCTTTGCTAACCTTTAGCGACATTGCATGATCAAGGATTCCATACTTGTCATTAATGAGTGGAATATCTATAAGTTCATCTCATGAACTTCCAGATCCATATAGTATCCGCTGTTGTTCTCCAACACATAGATACTCAGTATTTCCTTTTAAATGTTTTATTGGAACACTTCCAATTATCAACAAACTTTCACTTTTATATATATCCTATATATATTTTGCGATTAATTTTCTATCCTTTCGGAAGTTCGCATCAATGTAACTCTTTACATTGAACTCTTCCTTATCTCCATAGAACTAATACTTCTCAAGTACTTATCAAGTTCTCATGGTATTCCAGTAACCCCTACTGGAAGTAGACATACATCCACCCGTCATGTCCCACATACGAGTTATCAGGATGAGCACATCATATTGCCATGTCCTACATACAAGATGATGAATGCATTTTGTTCTTGCCATGTCGATACATGCAAGATAATGGGATGATTACATAAATGATAGATCCATATCTATTCTTAGTGTTCGCATTCTTCATAAGAATTGGACACTTGGCCTTAGGATACTAACTCCATGTAACATGGACAAGTTTTCTCCCACTGAATATGTGCATACTGAACCCTTCAGTACATATTTCCAATATATGCTTTCTCTTTTCAGGTCAAGAGGTTTTCGAGAACTATCTCTATAGATCTCTATTCCTATCACATAGGAAACATCTCTATCTTCCTTAAAGATAATTTCCACTTTTGGATTTCCATTCTAGAACATATCCATTTCACATCAACATGTGGAATGTGAACACGCTCCCTCTAAATCACAGATCCCTTCTTTATCTTTGACATATCAGTCAAACCCTTTGACTATATCATCAAAGTAAAGATCCAATTCTGAGTTGCTTGTACTCAATCAATCACATTGATTAGTCCATTGTAACTTATAGACTTCATTTGCAGTAGTGGATTCATGAACCTTATAGGTTGTGTCACGTACACATCCTTGTTTTATTCCTCATAGGAATGTGGTTATAGTATCCATATGCCAAATGTCTTAGTCATTAAGTTGCAAGCGTCATCCTTCTCAAAATGTTATCCATGTGTCTTAACACTTAAGATTCATTTGCACTTATGGATTTCATCCAATGGGTGCTACCATCAAGGTCATACCTTATGGTTCACATGGATGTCATTTAGGATGTAATGGTCATAAACCATAACTCAAAATTCGGTTCCTCATATTCATCTAGATAGTTCACTCATCATATGAACAACTCATCACATAGATAATTGAGGTGTAAGGATATAAGAATTCACAACCCTTGTAATTCTTAATTTCTTTTATTAGTGAGGGGTATTCTTTTATTAAGAAGAATTCAGTTATTTGATAATCATTCTCTAACTCCTTAGAGTATGATCCGTTCTTGATTTAGACATCACCATGCCTTAATCATGAGTTCACTATGATACACTATCATAATCCCTTCTTGGAAGCTTGCCTTTTATGTTTATCAAATCAATCTTAATGTATCCCACCAATCATCCCATGATTGGCTCTCAGGGCATACATACCAACATATATACCATGGTTTCTAGTGTTGTTACATGTACCAAGGTAGGCTAGGTGTTTTACAGGACCATAGCTTTGACTATGAGTTGTTGTCTTTACATGAATATATCTTTGACTATAAGTTGTTGTCTTTGCAGTTTGACTATATCTCAATGCAATGCATACTCGAATTGCCCGAGTAGTGGAGGAGAAGATCATGGATTCTATCTCTTTCATCTATATGGCATCAATTTTGATTTTGCAGTGGTTGGTTGGATTAAAGTGGAATGCTTTAAATCCTTCAAGAAAGTAAAAGATATAATACAACTGTGTAGTATATTTTTCTTAGGGTCAAATATGCTTCACATTGGATGAACCCATGTCTTATCTTTGTGATGATTTCTTGAATTATAATGAGGTAAGAGAAATCAACTAGTATACATGTTATTCATATTCATTTTAAATTTATAAGATGTTCTGCTACTCAGTTGAAAATACCCAAACTACTTAATCTATATTATGAGTTTAATGCATATCATTTAGTTGAATCTGCACATGTTGATAAAATATTGTATCTTGTTGCTTTAAGTTATATGTGCTTATAATACTTGGGGTGGAGAGTTATATCTCTCAGTGGGACATTTGGTCTCACCCCATGGGTTTCCACATCTTTTAGGTGGTCGTGTTGAAAAGGTAGAGATCGTGCGGTTGAGGTTGAGCAGTAAGAAGAGCAGTAACTGTTGAAAGGTTGGATATGTTTCTAGTGTTTTGTAGTGGAGTCTTATGTGTCATACCTGTACACACACATCCTTGGGGAGGTTTTGTATATGTTGTATTTCGAGATGACGTTTTGGCTATATGATCTTGTTGTACATATATGACATGTATGTATGTGAACAAGTTATCATATGTGATATGCCTGTGGCAATGATACCCACAAAATAGTGATGTGTACATCTTTATGGCATGTTATGTAATATAGGTGGATTCATGTGGACTCTGATGTTATAAGTTCCAGCTCTTGTGCTTATGTGAAATTTGTTTTAATTTCTTGTGTTTTATTGTAACTAGATTGATTAGCATTAGTTCCACATTTTGTTTTGAGTAGTCTCGCTTTGTGGTGCATCAGAGCTTTAGGCTTGTTGAGTCTATAGGGACATAGGATTAGGTTGTGTCTATTCTAGTGTCCTCTAGTCTATCTTATGTGCAACTTCTGCTTATGCAGAAGTAGAAGAAGAGAAGAGAAGATGGTTGGAGAACATGAAGAACATGTTGTTGAGAGTAGCGTTGTTGCACCAGGAGGTGGTTCCAGGAGGCAGGAGAGGGTGGATGTTGTGCTTGACACACCCCAGTTTGACCCAGTTGTGGTGGACAATCTTGATTTTCAGTCCATGTTTGGATAGTTCATGACCATGATGACCGATATGGAGGACAGAATGTCTCCACCCCAAGCAAAAGTGACAGTCCCCAATGTGGAATCTTCAGGTTCTGGGAAGGCCTTTGAAAGGTTGAGGCGTGTAGGGGTGGTTGAGTATGCAGGTATGGTAGACCTGACAGATGCAGATTTGTGGTTGACAAATCTAAAGAAGGCCTTCAAGATCTTCAACATCCCCAAAGAGGATAAGGTGAAGCAAGTAGTGTACTTGTTGAAGGGGAGTGTTGGACACTGTTGGGCCATAGAGGAAGAGAAGAGGCCTGGTGTGGTGATCAGTTGGGAAGAGTTCCCATGGGAGTTTGTGAGTTGGTACTTCCCTGAGACCTACCTGGATGAGAAGATCACTCGGTTTGAGAAGATCTGGCAGGGATTTATGATTGTCAATGAGTACGAAGCTAAATTTATGGAGCTTCTACAATTTTTCCACATATGGCAACTATAGACAAGTACAGGATCAGATGGTTTGAGAAGGGTTTGAGTACAAAGTTGATGACTCCAATATCATCTTTGGAGAATAGAGAGAAGTTTTCCATGTTTGTGAAGTCGGTCAAGAGAGTGGAACGATCAATAGTGGAGAAGTGTGAGATGTAGGCCAAGAAGAGGCATGTAAAAATATCAAGGATAGTTATCAGGAGGCTTTGAGAAGCCTAGGTTTTCAGTGTCATCATCACATCAGATATCGGCAAGTCAGTCACAGTGGTCACCAAGCAGAGGCAGAGGTCATAGATTTTGTAACATCCCTGACCTGGGTTATGAGCTAACCCTAGGTGTTTTGCCTAATTATGTAACTAGATGCTTGTGATTATCTTTTAGTATGTAATTAAAACTCCTGAGGAACATATGTTTCCATTTCTGTCTTTTTCAAACAATGTTGTAGTATTGTTTTGTTTTTACAGGGACCTATGTGCAATTTACCCAATTAGAGGGGTTAACTTGCAATTTACACATGTTAATATGTTCCTTTGGTGTGGTTACATCATAAGAATGAATATGATGACGTATTATGGATTCTCCAAGCTTGGGCACCAAGATGCAGCTTGTGGAGCAATCCTTGTGTTAAAACCCTAGTTTTGGAATAAAGTGCAATTTACCCAAAATGTGGGGTGAAACTTGTAAAATACACCTTCTAGAGTATCTTTTATGACTCTTGGCATTAATTAGAGTGAGAATGATGAAGGGGGCGCTTCATTTGAATAATCATATAAGAAGGAACACCCTTGTAACTAAACAATCAAGTTGTAAGCATAATAACCCTTTTATATGTATAACTTAGTAAGAAGTTGGTTTTCTTTACCTTTAGACCTTGGGTTTAACATGAATTTTGCTTAAGTATGGAAAGGAGAAACGTGGCTTAGAATAAGGGAATGACCTATATGAGAAATGGAGAAACAAGTTGTCCTTATGTTGGAAATTCACCCAAAGTATATATACTCCTTTCTTTGCAAACCAAGGAACCGTTTCCTTCACTTCTTCACTTATCCCCTTGCTTAAACCGACTAAGGCAGAGATCTGGAGCAGAGGAGAACGGCTAATGAGTTCTAGGTAAGCTTGGGTCATCTTCTTGCTCGGATTCATGGAGGAATTCATGGTGCAAGGTTGGTTTTATGATCTTTCTTACTTGGTTCCTCTTTCTAGCCGACTTTTCCCAACCAATTCTTGGAGAAACGACCTTGGCCGACCTATGGAGATCAAGACTCCATTAAAATCTTGGAAGCTTGGAGCTCTAGGGACGACCTTAAGGTGGGTTTTATAACTCTAAACCCTTATGCTTTGTTATGCATATCTTCTTTCTTGAAAATAGTAGTTTGTTCTTCTTTCCCCTACCTTCCCTTGCATTCTTGCAAGCAAAACCGTGAAGAACAGACCTTAGTCTCAAGGTAGAAGAAGATGGGTGTTAATTCCAATGTTAATCCTTATCTTACTTTACCAAACGATCTTGCACCTTTGGTCTAAATGGTTTGCAAAACCGTTTGAAACCAAACGGTTTCAAAACCATTTGGATTCAAGCGGTTTGCAAGACCATTTAGAATCAAACGGTCTCCAAGACCATTTGGGAGGTTTGACCATGCTTTGACCGTTTAGAGGTATGTTAAACATATTATGAATTAATCATCTACAAATAATCATCATCTAATTGCAAATAAATCACAAGTTGAAGGCACCTTAATCACCTAAACCCTAATCGGGTTCAATTGCTGATCTCAAGGACCAATTATGTTGAAGTTTGGGTTGAGTGGCCCAAATGGTTTCAAAACCGTTTGGGGATCACCCAAAAGGTCTTAAGACCGTTTTGTGACCACCCAAGACCGTTTGGAGGTCTAGGGTTAAGGTAATTTGATCAATTGAAGGTTCAATCACAATAGGTTGTTGAAATAATCAAAAATGCTGATTTGTGATTTAATTAGGGTTCAACCCTTAACAAATGGACTAGATTTTGATGAGACTTTGGGCAAACGGTCTCAAGACCATTTGGAGGATGTCCAAACAATCCCAATACCGTTTGGGGTCAGGTCATGGCCCAATTGGGTGATAATTGATGGGTTCAACTTCAATTAGACTCATGTTGATAGATGTTGATGGTTGATCGATTACAAACCCTAATTCAATTGGTTCCAACCCTAATTGGTTATCAATTGAGGGTCAATTGAGTGTCAAATTGGTTAAGGATAAACTAATTGGCTCAATTGATAAGTGGTTAACATGTATGAGACCAATTGAGGGGTTCAACACTGAAAACCCTAACCAATTGCAAGTGTTGATGCACTTTCTAGGTCCATGCAGTTTTGAGACATTTGGACCAAATGGTCTCAAGACCGTTTGGGATCAAACGGTTTCAAAACCGTTTAGACTCATGCGGTTTGAAACCATTTAAGGTCATGTGGTTTCAAGGTTAATTTGTTCAAACGGTTTCAAAGTCAACCATGTCCAAACGGTCAACCTGATCAAACGGTTTCAAGACCGTTTAAGGGCAAACGGTCTTGAGTGAGATCTTGTCCATGCGGTCTTGAAGGTCAAAGTTACCAAACAGTCAACCCTTCCAAACGGTTTCAAAACCGTTTGGAGGTTGAAGTATGAAACCGTTTGGGGACTTTTAGGGTTAAGATTGCTTAATGCTTTGAAGGCTTAGATGGTTCAATGGTTGATTAACTCAAATGATACCTAAAGACATTAAGGGGTTAAGTAATTAGTAGATTGACCCATGTTATGATTAATGGTGAACATTACCAATGTACCCTTGAAGGGTTCAAGTAGACAACACTCCTTGATCAAGAAAACCCTAATGACCATAATGGAGATGACTTGATCTATGTTAATCAAGTTGACTTGACCTAACCTAATCTAGAGTGATGTAAACATCATCTAGTAGTGAGAGGAGAGAGAAGGCTCCTAATATGAATGAGAATCAAGTAACATACCTTCAATATGTAAGAATGTACATGATTAGGGTATGATCCATCAAGGTGAGATCATGGAAACCCTAATTATGATGATTGATGAATCTTAACCTAAATTGAAGGCATTAATGATATAATTTTCATACATGATGATGCTATGAGTACAATTCACTATGAAGTGAATAGTAAACCCTAATTCTAGGGTAATAACAGGTAATGTGAACAGTAAACCCTAATTTAGGGTGATTTGATGAATGGAGTAATTCTGGGTTATGCCTTTGAGTATGAAACCCTAATTATAAGTTGTAGCATGAGGAATCTTTATGCCTTGTAAGCTAAGAATTTCAATAACCCTATGTTGAAGTGAATAAATCCAAACCCTAAAAATCAATGGTGATATGTTGATTTTAGCACGCCCGTGCTAAGGAGCACGACCATGGTAGCTTCCCCTTGTACGACCTTGCAAGGAAGCACGGCCGTGGTGTCCTATAAAGAAATTGAAAAGTTTTGGTATTGTGATAATATTGTTATATATGCATATTCTCAATTATACTAATCACGCAGGTGGTTATCAAGAGGTAATCATAGCCAGGTAAGGGTTATGATATCATATTCATTGAAAGCATGTTATTAGCTTTATGAATAGTGACATACTATGTTGCCTAGATTAAGTGGAAATATATGAGATTGATAGGTTGTAAGAGCCATGAGTAACATCAAGGTCATGCTGATTAGATGACTTATGATGAGATGATTAAGAATTAATATCCATTTGATAATTGATGTGAATTAAACTTGATACATTTAGTATTCTTCTTTTATAGCAGTGCTTTAATAATTAAATGCTTGGAAACATGCTTGATGTTAAAAGAATACTGCAATGTACCTAAATAATCAATTATAATCATACCATGTAGAGCCCTGATCATAGATCCATCATTGCCAGAAGCTAAATGATGGTGAAACAGGTTTTCCTAAGGGAATTCCTGGATCACATACTTTTGAGTATGTGGGGGGATATGGATGCGAATATCCTTACGTCCTAGTGTAGGAATTGATGTAGATGTACCTTAATCTATCAACCCTTCACTATATGTTTATTCCGGGGTGATGTACTACAAATCTCCTGAGGGAATCTTTAATGCCGCATCGATGAGAGATTAGCAAGAGATCTTTCGATAGCAAAGAGAGTACAGAATGCCACTATGACTCTAATAGTGAAGTGCCAGAATACCCTGATAAGCTATCTTAGTAGAGACACGAGATGTCCTGCATGTTGATCCTCACACTGACTGAGGAAGATGAGGTCATAAGAATCCGGCTCTTTTGATGACCTATGTATGATACCGATGCGACTTAGTAGTGATCGGTTGGAGTATGAGTGGTATACCTCATCTCTGCATGGCATAATAATGTTTGAAAAACATAATCAGCCACGTAGTATAATTGCTAGGGTTGATCTATGAGAAACAATGATTGATGTCATTGTTTATAAATGTTCTAGTCTAGCAACTAGTATACATGTTCTTGATATTCTTTATTGAAATGATTACTCAAGTAAATGTTGCTTTACTTAATTCTAAACCTGTTGTTGAATGATTTAAGTTACCTTGTTTATGTTATTTCTTAATTGCTATAACAAAGCTTCTGGAGGAGAGTTATAACTCTCGCTGGGACAATTATTCAAATTGTCTCACCCCCGTAGATTTCAACTTTTTAGGTGGACGTAGAGGATGAAGAAACCAATCTGAGGGTGAGCAGTATCAGCAGCAGCAACACCAGGGACAGCAGTGAATCTCAGGTGGAGATACTGATTTTCGAGTCCTGTAGTTAGTATGTCTTATGTCGTCTCTGTACTCTCAGGTCCTAGGAGTCAGTAGGTCTGAGGTTTTTAGCTTTAAGCCTCGAGATTTTGTATATGGATGTATATAATCACTCGAGAGGTGATTTTACAATGATGTAAACTGTTTATCTTATTTATTATAAAGGAGTTTTATGGTTTAAAGATCTTTCCTTAAAAAGTTTTAATTTTTAAGTGATTTTCATATTCCGCTGCTAATAAACCGCTTCCGCATTCGTTTATCCCATTTTGACGATCGAGTCACCACAGATTTCCTCCAAAGGGAGCCCATAGTGTTGCATTCCTGTCAGTGACAGGGCCATCTCGACCGTGGTATGAGGGCAAGACTTGCTACAAGTGTAGACAAGTTGGGCATACGAAGTGGTTTTTCCCAATGAAGGATGAAGAGGTTACCCAACAACCGAGATAGAGTCAGTAAGGGTCACAGCAATGACCACATTTCAACAGTGGCAGTGGCAGAGGATGTGGACAAGCATCACAGGCTGGTTCTTCTATGCAAGCCAACAGAGGAAGGGGACGACAACATGCAACGACTCAATTCTACGTGATGAGTCAGTTAAAAGGAGAGGTCAACCCATGAGTCGTGATAGGTAAAATTGAGCTATTTCACTCTAATTTGTCTTCTTCTTACTTTATAGCGGTTTTGGTTGACCTGGGTGCAACACACTCTTTTATCACTCGAGAAGGGATTACTAGTTGTTCTTTTTCCTGTTAGTCATAGACACAATAGTCTTTGCTTAGAAACCCCTTTGGTTGGTTTTGTCAAGTTGCGAGAGGTGTGTCCTTCATGTGTCCTTTCTTTTTCAGGACATAGCATTCAAGTGGACCTCATACCACTTGACATGCATGGATTTAATGTGATCCTTGGAAAAGATACTTTGGAGAAGTATCATGTAGTCTTAGATTGTAGTTCCAAAGTGGAGATATTTGTCGATGGTGATGTTTTGTGGATCTTCCAAGGTGACAAGAAGATTCTCCCTACCTGTTTGGTGTCAGTGAGCTGGAAGAGAAGTTGATGATGTTGGGTTGTGATGTGTTTTTGGCACATGTGGTGGATACCAAGGCAAGGCGTTTGAGTATCCAAGAAGTGCTAGTTTTTTGTGAGTTTGAAGATATGTTTCTTGATGAGCTCCTAGGAGTTCCCCTCCCTGAGAGTTTGATTTTGAGATCAATCTGGCTCCAGGTACATAACCAATAGCACATACACCTTATAGGATGGCACGAATTGAGATGTAAGAGCTGAAAAAGTAGTTGCAATAGCTGCTCTATAAAGACTTTATCAGACTGACTACTTCACCTTGGGGTGCTCTCATTTTTTTTGTAAAGAAGAAGGATGGATCCATGCAGTTGTGCATCGATTAAACATAGTTGAACAAGGTGACGATCAAGAAGAAGTTCCTTTGCCATGCATAGATGATCTGTTTGATTAGTTGAGGGGTGTTGCAGTCTTCTCAGATATAGATCTAAAGTCAGGATATCACCAATTGTGGATCAAGGTAGATGACATACCTAAGTCAGCTTTTAGGATGAGGTATGGTCACTACGAGTTTGTGGTTATGTCGTTTGGGCTAACCAATGCACCATCAACATTCGTGGATCTAATGAATAGGGTGTTCAGACCTTATCTTGATCAGTTCATAGTAGTGTTCATTGAAAACATCCTGATCTATTCCTGTGATAGCCAGCAACATGAGCACATCTACGACAAACATTGACTTTGTTGAGATAGCACCAATTGTACGCTAAGTTCAACAAGTGCGAGTTTTGGCTAAAGGAAGTGTCTTACCTTGGACACATGATATCTGCTAAAGGCATGCATGTGGATCCCAAGAAGGTTGAATTTGTGATAGAGTGGGAGCAACCAAAGACGCCGACAAAGGTTCACATTTTTTTGGGTTTGGCATGCTACTACGGGAGATTCATCAAAAACTTCAGCGCAGTGGCATTTCCACTAGCAAAGCTGACGAGGAAAGATGTGCCTTTTGTCTGGGATGACAAGTGTCAATGTGCATTCCATTTGCTAAAGGAGAAGCTGAATAGTGCACCAATGTTAGTGTTGCCTGAGCAAGGGAAAGGATACTTAGTTTTCTGTGATGTGTCAAGGAATGGGTTGGGTTGCGTACTGATGCAAGATAAAAATGTGATTTCTTTTGCTTCGCGACAGCTTAAGAAGTACAAAGAGAACTACCCAACGCATGATTTAAAGCTTGCAGAAGTGGTCCATGCCTTGAAGATATGGAGACACTACCTTTATGGTGAGGAGTGTCAAATCTTCACAGACCATAGGAATCTCAAGTATATCTTTTCACGGTAGGAGTTGAATATGAGGCAATGTTGTTGGATGGAGTTAATCAAGGATTATGTTTGCACCATAGACTACCATCTATGGAAGGTGAACATTGTGGAATATGCTTTGAGTAGGAAATCTTCTTTATCATCATCAGTGGATAAGGCACAATTATGCTTTTTGGTGTGCAATAAGAGGGACATGTTGGTCTCCATGCATTAGGGTATGTGAAGTTGGAGGTGTCCTTGTTAGCAGGACTATTAGTGTAGTTACAGGTGAAGCCTATGTTGACGCAGCAGATTAGAGATGCACAACGTCATGATACTATGATATAGTAGATTTGATCAGAGTTTGGCAGCAAGAAGCATGATGGCTTCCACGAGTCAGATGATGGGACATTATGTTACCACCGTAGAGCAGTGGCTCTAGATTTGGCTGATCTAAGGAAGATGGTCTTAGAGGATGTTCACTCCTTGATGTACGCTATGCATCTGGGTAGCACCAAGATATACCACAATTTGAAAGATTTGTATTGGTGGCTTGGTTTGAAGCATAACGTAATTGAGTTTGTGGCCAAGTGCACAGTGTGTCAGTAGGTTAAGGCAGAGGATCAGAAACCTACAGGGATTTTTCAATCGTTACCTATACCACAGTGAAAGTGGGATAATGTCATGATGGACTTTGTGGTTGTTCTACCAAGGATAGCCAAAGGTCATGATTCCATATGGGTGATTGTTGATCGGTTGACAAAGTCAGCACACTTTCTTCTTGTGAAGATGGCATACACAACATAGAAGCTTGCATAGATATATGTTGATGAGATAGTGTGTTTTCACGATATCCCAGTTACCATTGTGTCTGATAGAGGTCCTCAGTTCACCAGTCATTTTTGGGAACATCTACACACAACGATGGGTACACAATTGAAATTTAGTATAATATTTCACCCACGTGTTGACCTTGAGGTTATACATTATCCATATTTTGATAATGACTTAACCATTCCATTCATATGTATCTGATATGTGTATTCAAGATTGATTTCAGGTGTTAGGTACATGAAAAGGATCAAATTGCTCAAGCCCTAATTTTCTCAAGTTCAAGTCAAAAGCTATACAAGTGTGCTTTTTAGGAAATCCATGTAAATGACCTTAGAAGATTTTTGTAAACACTTGTATTGATTATATGGCTTGTAACTAAGATGAGAAAATTGATTGGGACACTTTGCACCAAGTTTTAATCACTTTTTATGCACTTTAGAAAATCAATCACATGTTGTTGATCAGTCGAGTTACAATCTCAACTGATCCACTGGATCCATTTTCAGGAGAGTGCATCGATTGAGTTGTGCTTTCACAGAACTTGATCAATCGGGTTACTGACCAAAAACAACTTTCATTGGTCGGTCGAGTTTCCTCAGGACAAACTCAACTGATGGTTTGAAAATTGGGTTTGTCTTTTACCCAATCGGTCGAGTTACCTTTATTAAAACTCGACCGAATGCACTGTACGGAAATTGCTGAAAAAGTGATTGTGACCATTGGTGACTTGTTTGGGTGAAAATAGATCTGTTGCCTTGGGATAAAACGGCTATATTTTGACCCTAAGTGTTCCCCAACTCAAAGGGGCACCCCCAGATATAAATAGGACCACTTGGAGTTGATTCCAAGATTTCTCATTCCACGTATGCTTGGTTCTTGCTTAGTGGAGAGTGTTTCACACCTTTGAGCCCCTTTCTCTCTCTACCTTCAAGTCAAATCCATGAGTATGAGTGAGTTAGGATCTGTTGTAAGGGAGTTACCTCTTGTATCCATGTAAAGCTCTCCACCTCCATCTTCCTACCCCCTTTCCTATTGAAGAAAAGGCTAAAGATCTTCTCTGAGTGAAGGAGAAGGAGTTGCAGTTCTTCAAGGTTGAAGAAGGCATGATGTTCCAGATCTCCAAGTGAAGGAGATAGGCAAGGCAGACATTCAAGAAGTATAGGTAATTCCTTGAAAGCCAAAGACTTGAAGATGGAGTGCGTAAGTCCTTGTTGAAGGTTGAAGACTCCCTAGTTCAAGTGGGTAAGTTCCTTTGGTAGGTTGAAGATCCTTGCTTGAGGTATTAAGTCCTTGGATGAATGTGGTTTTGTCTTGTAATCTTATGAATGAATATAAGAGCATCAAGATTGCAAATTCCTAGAGCCTAGCCACCTGTAGGTAGTGGACTGGCTCACTTCTACTTTGAAGTGTGGAACCACTCTAAACCACTTTGTCCAAGTGTATGTTCTTCCTTGTCTCTCACCCTTGGTATGCATGTTAGTTAGGATCTCAAATTGGTTGAATGTTTAAGTTTCTGCACTTAATATAATTTGGTGGTCTAATTCATTTTGTGAGATTTGTGAAGCTTTATTCACCCCCCCTCTAGAGCCCTTCATCCAACAAGTGGTATCAGAGCAGGTCTTCTCCAAGCTACTTCCATAAGTAGGAGAAGATGGGCGATTTAGCACTTGGATCTCTCAACTTGGAGGGAAGCTTTTCCATGCGACCTCCGGTCTTCGACGACACCAACTTCCTCTATTGGAAGAGAAGAATGCATTTCTACCTCCAAGGAGTAAGCTATGAGATGTGGAAGGTGGTGCAACTAAAGTATGAAGATCCAAAGGGGGAAATCTCCACATGGACGGAAGCCCAAATGAAGCAAGCTCAGCTCAATGCCAAAGTTGTGAGCATCATCTATGTTGCCCTCACTCCATCCAAGTTCAACCGGATCTCCTCTTGGGACACCGCACATGAAATTTTGAACAAGCTATGTGTCACTGATGCAGGGGTTTTGAGTCACTTTTATAGGCTAGTTTTACACTCATTCTATGCGCTTATTGGTCATATTTTTGGTTAATATCGCATGATTCAATCCTTTAGCCTATTATCCTTGCATGTATCAAATTCATCTTATTTTACATTGTTTTGTATAGAGTATCATATTTCTCGGATTTGATTTGTGTTTTTCTCTCATTTTCAGGAAATTCAAAATTCTGGACCCGTCGATACCATCGACGGTCTGTCGATAACATCGATAGAGCAACAGTGACAAAGTAGGAGAGGAAGCAAATAGTTCGATACCATCAACACTTTGTCAATGGTCTCAAAAGTCCAACAGCAAGCCAAATATCACCCCGTCAATACCATCGACTGGAACGGTCGATGATATCGACTAAGCATCGGTACCCTAAGGTGTTGATACCATCGACACCCCGTCGGATCAGAGTTTTGTCCAGCACTACTTCAATCGGATGGATGCGTTCTTTTGGCGGCCGTAAGTGGTACCTATACACGGCCCAAACACTTTATCCGTGTTCAATTGCATTACACAAGTCTCGAAGGATGAGAGAGTGAAGAATGGAGCTGAGAGCTATGCCCTGGGAGATTCCAGAGGTGCAGATGGAGTTTTCCACCACCGGAAGGCTGTAGAATGCTCATCCTACATCGAGGATCACCCGGTTCTTCTCTATTCAGGGGTTACACCATCTCCATCCACGTTTTTTTCCATGTTTTCTCCTTCCTTTATGGTGTTTTGCATTGAGATGAACATGCAGGGCTAATTCCCTTTTTCTTTAGGACCGGGAGTAGCCCGAGCAATCTTTGTATGACTCTTCTTACATAGTTTATCATAATTTATCCCCCAAATCTGTGTTATGATATCGTTTTCTCCATTGCTATCATTGTGCTTGATCACCATAATGGTAATCCAATACCTTTAATTGCTTTTGACGAAGAATTAACAGTTGAAAAGAGGCGGTAATCACATTAACTAATATATCCTTTGGAAAAGGTGATGTATAGTTAATGGTGGGAACCTAGAGACATGTTTTTCATGCAGCTAGTCTAGGGCATAGGTTACTACTGGCGTGGAACTGACCTAGATTAAGGTAGTGAATTGAATCGTGGAAGCGAGCAATTCTGGCTACAAGCCATATCCGGAAAGGGAGACGAGTTGTGATAATTGTGAAGGAATTAGTACAATGAGAACCCACAGTGAAATTGCAATCCTAGAGATTTCTTTTGAATTGATTAAACCAACCATTTAATCGATTGATTTGTTTTCTTTTGCTTTAATTTTTCTTTTTCAAAACAACTTCCAAACTTTTATAATCGGTTTATATGATCGTGAGTAGTTAGTAGTAGTCTACTGATAATTACATTTCCCTGTGTTCGACTCGGGCCTCACAAGGCCTATATTACATTGACACGTGCACTTGCGTTATACGCACGGTAAAGTCGTGTCAAGTTTTTAGCGCCGTTGCCGAGGAAACGACAATTTTCGGCACTACGAGTGCTACAAGAGGCCACTCTAGGCCACATTTTTTTAATAATTGAGAGTAAATTGTCTATCTATCAAATTCTTTATTCGTCTAGCACTGTACTTAATCAATTTTTCACATTTCAGGTACCAGTGCATGGTGAAGACGCGTAGTACGGACTACACACAGTCGATACCTGAGATTCTGCCTTCGAGATCGGGTGACGAGGAGGAGCATATCCATAATCCACCTAAATACTTAGACATAGATTCTGAACCTGAAGTAATGGCTGAGGAATAGACAATATGGGAGAAGATCAAGGCTTCTTCCTCATCCGCGTCTAAGGGGCCGATCAAAAAGCAGGCGATCAACACTCCTACATACAAGATTGATCTGGCACTAATAAACCTAGTCAAGTCTAATGCATTTCATCGGCTGAACAATGAAGATCCAGTGGCCCACATCAGCACTTTTGTGGAAAACTGTGATATGATAAAGATTGACAGGTTCCCACAAGAAGCACTCTACTTAAAGCTTTTTCCCAGTTCTGTAGCGGGAAATGCACATGAATGGCTGCACAATCTTGATGATGAGCGTGTCGAGACCTGGGACCAAATGGTAGAGGTCTTCTTCGAGAGATTCTTCCCGTCTGAGAAGTCAAATGACCTTGTGAGGAAGATCCATAACTTCTGTCAAAAGGCCGGCGAGACTTATTCAGAGACATGGGAGCGCTTTTAGATCATGCTAAGGAAGTGTCTGCATCATGGGCAGGACAAGGACAAGCAAGTTAAAATTTTCTACTTTGCTCTCAATGAGCATGATAGAAGCAACTTAGATTCAGCGGGCTCGGGCTTCTTCTTTAACAACACAGGTACATGGTGTTGGGAGATCTTGAAGAACATGGCCAAGAAGCAGCCGTGGGGTAATAGAGATGCACTGGAAAAAATTAGAGTTGTAGGGGAATTAAAGGCAATTAAATATCTAAATGGGAAGATGGACCTGATAGCAAAGAGATTTCTAGAAAAAGAGGATGAAGGATCTGATGATGAGGCACATGTCAAATTTATGCGCCAACAACAAGGGTACACGAATAATGATTACTCTTGGAGGAAGGATAAGAAGTTCTCATGGAAGGATCCCAATAACTTTTTGTAGGATCTGGATGCCAAACCACAACCTACTGTAGAGGAGAAGAGTAATGAGTTTCTCAATAAAATTGTGAAACAAAACCAAGAACTCATGATCACTTTCAGCAAGCAGTTGCAAACTCAAGGGGAATTTATGAATCAGTTTGGACAGACGCTACAAAGCCACGGGGCACAAATGAGGACACTTGAGACATCTTTAGCACATATGGCATCGGAGATTGTGAGTCTAAAGAAGCCCACAATGCAAGGTTTCTCTGGGAATATTGATGTTCCCAGAAAGAACCATCAAGCTAAGTCCATTCTATTGAGGAGTGGAAAGAAACTTTTAAACTCCAAGGTCGATGAACCGAGCACACCATAGCAAGAAGACATAGGTGAGGCCACAGAGGATGTCGTAGTTATAGAGACAGTGGAGGATGATGCAGAGACAGCCACAGAAGAGCCCATTCTAGAGAAAGAGGTTGAGAAGAGGATGCCTTATGTGCCACCACATCAGAGGGTACAGACCGTCTCAGTTCCTTATCCAAATAGTCTAAAGGCAAGGAAAGTTGATGCACATTTCAAAAAGTTCCTGGATAGTTTTAGGAAACTTTTGGTCAATATTCCCTTGTTAGAGGCTATTGAGTAGATACCCTCCTATAGTAAGTTCTTGAAGGATATATACCAAGAAGAGGAAGATTCTGGACACTAAGGTGGTGGTGCTTAAGAAACAGGTCAGCTCCTTCATTCTGGGAAAATTACCACCAAAGCGACAAGATCTGGGCTGTTTTAATATTTCATGCTATATTGGGAAGGTGAAATTTGGTGAAGCACTGTTTGATTCCGAGGCAAATATCAACTTGATTCCTCTCTCTACATTCAACAAGCTTGGTCTTAATCTCGACAAAGCAACATGACAATTCAACTTGCGAACAATTCAATGGTACGGCCGTATGGTATTTGCGAGGATGTCTTAGTCAAAGTTGACAGGTTCGTGTTTCCAGCTGATTTTCTTGTCATGGAGATGCAAGCTGAGTAAGGGAATGAGCTACTCTTAGGAAGACCTTTCCAAGCCACTACTGATATGATATTGGATATGGGTAGAGGTTGGTTCACAATGGGTATAGCTGATGATAGATTCGAGATAATCATGTCGCCAAATTCAAAGCAGTCACAAGAGAATGAGCAATGTCACAAAGTGAAGCAATTTGATCATAACATCTCTCTTTGCTTAGGGAAGCTATTTCTTGATATGGCTCACATCATGATGAGGGTAGATAAGGGAACAATTGTTGTGGACATCATGGAACAAACAAAAGTGGTTTCTCTTGCTAAAGCTGTGGGTTATCCCAATCTTGAGGAAGAGGAAGTCTCACCGTCTAGTGAGGATGAAGCTATACCAGTCTCCATGCTTGACTCATACCTACAATTACCTCTTGAAGCTTGTTTCTTTAACATAATGAATGATTGGATGAGAAGTACGTCATTACAAGAATGTGTTAAGATGCTTCAAGTGCTTCCTTGCTACTATGCCAAGCACTATGAAGAGCTAGGTCCACTGCCACCACCGCTTCAATATTCTTTGGTCAGCCCGCTGGAGTTAGAGCTTAAGTCGTTGCCCCCTCACTTGAAATATGCATTCTTAGTGGCTGATGCAAATCTACCTATGATAATTTCTGCATATTTGAGTGCCGGTGAGGAAGAGAAGTTGATGATAGTGTTGAAGAACCACCGTGGTGCATTTGAATGGTCAGTTTTTGACATCAAGGGGATCTCTCCTACTCTTTGCCAACACAAGATCCGACTCGCTAAAGAAGCCAAACATGTTACTCAGCCACAATGTCGCCTCAACCCCGTCATGATGGAGGTTGTCAAAAAGGAGGTGATCAAGCTTCTCTCCGCGGGCATCATCTATGCTATTTCAGACTCTACATGGGTGAGCCCAACACAAGTAGTCCCTAAAAAGGGGGGAATCTTGGTAACTCAAAATCTTTTGAATAAACATGTTACCACCCGATTGGTAACTGGGTGGCATGTTTGCATTGATTACCGTTGGTTGAATTCCACCAATTTAAAAGATCATTTCCCTCTCCCATTCATTGATCAGATTTTAGAGTGGCTGGTTGGCTGCTCTCACTTTTGCTTTTCAGATGGCTATTCCGGTTATAATCAGATTTCCATAGAACCTAAGGACCAAGAGAAGTCTATTTTCACTTGTCCTTATGAGACTTTCTCATATCTCCAAATGTCGTTCGGTTTGTGCAATGCATCGGCTACTTTTCAGCGTTGCATGCTTGCTATCTTTTCGGATATGGTGGAGCGTTGTCTAGAGGTTTTTATGGATGACTTTTCCATCTGCGGTGCGTCTTTTGATGAGTGCTTGTATAATCTAGACAAGGTGATACAAAGATGTAAGGACACACATTTAGTACTCAATTGGGAAAAATGCCATATGATGGTTAGCGAAGGCATAGTGCTTGGATACAAGGTGTCTAGCAAGGGACTGGAGGTAGATCCAGTGAAAATTGAGGTTATTTCCAAACTACCTCCACCAAATTCAGTGAAAGGGGTGAGGAGTTTCCTTGGTCATGCGGGGTTTTATTGCCGGTTTATCAAGGATTTTTCTAAAATCACTAAGCCATTATCAGAATTGCTTGAGAAGGATGTTGTTTTTGACTTCAATGATAAATGTATGCAAGCCTTTGAGGTTCTCAAGCAAAAGTTGATCTTTGCATTGATTGTTCAAACACAGGATTGGACTAAGCCTTTTGAGCTTATGTGTGATGCGTCAGATTTCACCGTGGGGGTCGTTCTTAGCAGCGCCTTGAGAACAAACCCATAGTTATTTTCTATGCATCTAAGACTGTGAATGATGCCCAACTCAATTACACCACCACTGAAAAAGAATAGCTTTCCGTGTTTTTTGCATTCAAAAAATTTAGGCAATATTTTGTGGGGTCTAAAGTTGTGGTATGGACGGACCATGCCGCCATAAAATACTTAATGGAAAAGAAAGATGCCAAGCCTAGACTCATTAGGTGGATCTTACTCTTGCAAGAATTTGACATTGAAATTAAGGACAAGGTGGGCATTGAGAATGTGGTTGCAGACCACTTGTCTCGATTAGAGTGGGTAGATGAGAGAGATACCAACATACCCATTACTGAGACCTTTCCGGATGAGAAAATCATTTCCATTTAATCTAAGGACCCATGGTTTTCACATATCGTGAATTATCTCACATGTAAAGAAATTTCGGACGATTGGACTTATCAAGAGCGAAAGAGGTTTTTCCATTCTTTGAGATATTATTTTTGGGATGACCCTATTTTGTTGAGACAGTGCAGGGATGGAATTTTGCGCATGTGTGTACCTGAGAGTGAATGTGATAGTGTGCTCAGACACTGTCATACATTGTCCACCGGCGGTCATCATGTGAGTATGAGAACTGTGGTGAAGGTGTTAGAGAGTGGCCTTTATTGGCCTACACTTTTCTGGGATGCCTATGATTATGTGTGGAGGTGTGATTCACATCAAAGGGCAGGTAACATCTCAAAACGGCAAGAGATGCCCCTCAATGTATTTTAAGAAATTGAGGTATTTGATTTTTGGGGCATTGATTTCATGGGACCCTTTGTGTCCTCTAATTCCAATTTGTATGTTTTGCTTGTTGTTGATTATGTGTCAAAGTGGGTAGAGGCAGTACCCACCAGGACTAATGACGATGTGGTTGTGTGTAGGTTCATGAAGGAGCATATTTTTTGTAGGTTTGGTGTGCCACGGATGACCATTAGCGATGGAGGCACCCACTTCACGAACAGGAAATTCACTACACTATTGAGCAAGTATGGGTCAAGCATAATGTAGGTACCCCATATCACCCGCAGACACAGGGCCAAGTGGAGGTGTCCAATAGGGAGATTAAGAAGATATTGGAGCGCACGATGGCCTCTTCAAGGAAGAATTGGAGTGCATTACCACCGGACGCACTATGGGCATGTAGAACCGCATTCAAGACACCTATAGGCACCATGCCTTTTAGGTTGGCTTATGGGCGGTCTTGTCATTTTCCGGTGGAATTAGAGCACAAGGCGCATTGGGCACTAAGGAAGCTGAACTTGAGTATGGATGATGCAGGGAGAAAGCGACTATTAGAGCTCAATGAGTTGGATGAGCTAAGAATGAATGCATACGAGAACTCAAGGATGTACAAGGAGCAAACAAAGCAAATACATAATCGCCACATTCAATTGTGAGTGTTCAAGAAGGGTGAGAGTGTCCTATTGTTCAATTCAAGGTTAAAGTTGCATCTCGGGAAATTGAAATCCCGATGGAGTGGACCTTTTGTTATAGAGGAAGTGCGAACCCATGGTGCTATCATGGTGAGAGATGGTGAAAGAATATTCTTGGTGAATGGTCAAATGTTAAAGCACTATTATGGGGAAGACTACACAAGGAAAGTGCATGAGATCAAATTCATGGCACTAAATGAGGAATGAGGAGCATGCATGTGTCTAGCCCAAGACGTTAAATGAGGTGCTTGTTGGGAGGCAAGGGGGGAGATGGAAGCGTTTCTATCTTAGTTTTATTTTATTTTCTTCTATTTGAGCATTTTTCTTTAGCTTTTTGCAATTTTTCTTCTAGTTTTGTAATTTTTTTGATTTATGGCTTTTTAGGACCCACTTTCTATCTAGTGTAATCCGTGGGTGTCTAATGTAAGTGTATCATCTCAATGTTTTTTATATGGGGCTGATTTGTGAATTGTTTGAAATTGAGCACATAACTTATGAAAATAATTGGGTAGGTCAACTTTAAAACATATGATCATAATTGTATATCCTTATGGTTCAAGAAATGAGGACGGATATGGATGTTGAGCTTTAACTGACCAAACGGTAATGGGACTTTAATTTGAAGTGAGAAAGAGAAACCTCTTAGTTACCATGTGCACATGTCAGTAAGGAGAGACATATAATCTTTTCTAATGGTTCTGTCATTTATTCTTGTGATCTATCCACCTTACTTCATTCACACTCCACCAAAAAGAACTGGGAGCACACTACAGTTTTTCATCTCTTGACTGCATGCCATTTAGATAGGATTGCATTGTAGCTAGATTTTGCATAAAAAATGAAAAAAAATTGTAGATCAGTTATGCATGCACACATTCTAGAGTGCATGCCATTGTAGTTGCATAATACTTTCACGTAGTTGCACTTTGCATATTTTTGAGCATATAGGACAGTATGTGCCTTATTTCTTCTGAAAAATAAGAAAAGTGGGTAACTTGTTCTATACTCTCTGAAAAGTAGATTGTAATGCATCAATTGTAGCAGTTATGTGAAAATAAACCCAAAAAAATGATGTTTTGTAAATATTTCCGTAGTCAATTGAGAAAATTGGGGCTTGAAGAAGACTTCAAAAGAATTGAAAAAAAGGAAAGAAAAAAATAAGTAGAAATCAGAGGGAGAAAGGAACTTGTTTCACCTGCATAATAGGAAGAATAAGCACATGATGTTGTTTTGTAGACATTCTATCTCACATTGAGACGGAATAGTAGGGCATGCATCATTCCACCTAAAATGTAGGCATTAGGTCATTTTCATATGCATGTGCATCATTTAGGTCATTTTTATTGTTTTTGCATGTTAAATTGTTTTGTGCTTTCTGTTCTTTCACAGCCACCCATTCCATCCACCTGTTGCTCAAAACGGTAGGCCACCCATGATTATCTCCTCATTCTTGTATAATCAGGAGATCTGCTTCCATTGTAGATGGTAGTTAGGATTTGATCAACGTAGATAGGAGATCACAAGATGCACCATGCATGAACTGGAGGAATTTATTATATTATCTGCTTTATTTGATTGTGTTCATTGATTACGGGGTGGACATCTCTCATGAATGATCATTGTCACCTTTAGGGTAGTTTTTGTTCTGTGGTTAGTGAGAGTCGGTATGTGCCTTGCAGGTGGGAATCATATTGTGATGTCTTTTATGTGATTATGTTCTTTAGTTGACCCTCACAATTTTATTCTATAGTTTTGTTGCTCGAGGATGAGAAAAGTTCAAGCTTGGGGGAGTTTGATGCAGGGGTTTTGATTTGCTTTTGTAGGCTAGTTTTACACTCGTTTTATGCTCTTATTGGTCATATTTGTGGTTAATATCGCATGATTCAATTCCTTTAGCCTATTATCCTTGTCTGCATCAAATTCATCTTATTTTACATTGTTTTGTATAGAGTATCATATTTCTCGGATTTGATTTGTGTTTTTCTCTCATTTTTAGGAAATTCACAATTCAGGACCCGTCGATACCATCGACGGTCTGTCAATAGCATTGATAGAGCAACAGTGACAGAGCCGGAGGGGAAGCAGATAGTTCGATACCATCGACACTTTGTCGATGGTCTCGAAAGTCCAACAGTGAGCCAAATATCACCCCGTCGATACCATCCACGGGAACGGTCGATGGTATCGAGAAGGCTTCAGGCGGCTTCCAGAAATTAAAGACAGCATCAGTACCCTAAGGTGTTGATACCTTCGACACACCGTCGATGGTATCGATGCCGTCGAATCAGAGTTTTGTCCAGCACGACTTCAATCGGATGGCTTCATTCTTTTGGCGGCCGTAAGTGGTACCTATACACGACCCAAAGCTGTCATTCATGTTCGATTGCATTGCACAAGTCCCAAAGGAGGAGAGAGTGAAGAACAGAGCTGAGAGCTATGCCTTGGGAGATTCCAGAGGTGTAGACTGAGTTTTCCACCACCGGAAGGCTGCAGAACGCTCATCCCGCGCCGAGGATCACCCGGTTCTTCTCCGTTCAAGGGTTACACCATCTTCGTCCATGTTTTTTCCATGTTTTCTCCTTCCTTTATGGTGTTTTGCATTGAGATGAACATGCGGGGCTAATCCCCTTTGTCTTTAGGATTGGGAGTAGCCCAGGCAATCGTTGTATGACTCTTCTTACATAGTTTATCATAATTTGTCCCCCAAATCTGTGGTATGATATCATTTTCTCCATTGCTATCATTATGCTTGATCACCATAATGGTAATCCAATACCTTTAATTGCTTTTGACGAAAAAATAATGGTTGAAAAGAGGCGGTAATCACATTAACTAATAAATCCTTTGGATAAGGTGATGTACAGTTAATGGTGGGAACCCAGAGACATGTTTTCCATGCACCTAGTCTATGGCATAGGTTACTACTAGTGTGGAACTGACCTAGATTAAGGTAGTGAATTGAATCGCAGAAGCAAGCAATTCTGGCTACAAGCCATTATCCAGAAAGGGATACGAGTTGTGATAATTGTGAAGGAATTAGTACAACGAGAACCCACGGTGAAACTGCAATCCTAGATATTTCTTTTGAATTGATTAAACCAACCATTTAATCGATAGTTTTGTTTTCTTTTGTTTTTATTTTTCTTTTTCAAAACAACTTCCAAACTTTTATAATCTGTTTAGCTAATCGTGAGTAGTTAGCAGTAGTCTACTGATAATTACATTTCCCTGTGTTCGACTCGGGCCTCATAAGACCTATATTACATTGACGCATACACTTGCGTTATATGTACGGTAAAGTCATGTCAGTCACCTATGAAGGAATGGAGCAAGTGAAGGAAGCCAAGATCTACATGCTTGGTGGTAAACTTGAGAACTTCAAGATGGGAAAGAATGAAAGAGTGGAAGACATGTACACAAGGCTTAATGTGATCATCAATGGATTGGTAGTCCTTGGTAGTGTGATGGGCAAAGGCACAATCAACTCCAAAATCTTAAAATCTTTTCCAAAGAGATGGGAGCCCAAGGTTACATCCATTGAAGAAGTGTACAAGCTTAGTGAATTGTCAACCGAGGAGCTGGTTGGAAACCTTCAAGCCCATGAGCCAAGGCTTGATAAGAAAGAAGAAGAAGAAAAAAGAGAAGAGAAGGAGTCCAAGAAGATCAAGCAAACAACCTTCAAATCTCAAATTGAAGAGATGGTTCGGCAGCAACAACTTGCTCTCAAGTCCCCTACTCCTTCCTCAAGTGAAGATGAAGGCCCAAATGAGCATGAAGCTAACTACTCCAAGGTCAAACACTTCAAAGGAAAGTCTTCTTCATCAACTCCTAGATGCTATGAATGTGGCCAAAAAGGCCATTACAAGAGTGACTTCCCCAAGGCCAATAAGAGAAACCACAAGAGAAGCCACAAGAAAGACAAGGAGTACAAGAAAGAAGGCAAATATAATAGAAAGGAGAAGAAAGAAAGAAGAAGCAAAGATGCAGCTCATGCAGCTTGGGAGGAGTCTTCCTCAAGTTCTTCTATCTTTGAAAATGGAGAATGCCACCTTGCTCCCATGGCCTCTACAAGTGATGATGTAGGTGAGGTCAGAAGAAGGTGGATTGTTGATAGTGGCTGCTCAAAGCATATAACAGGTGAAATCATCCATTTCAACAAATTCATTAAAAAGAAAGGAGGATCGGTGACCTTCGGGGACAACAAAAAGGGTAAGATAATAGGTGAGGGTGATGTAAGCAATGAACTAAGTATTAAAAATGTTTTTCTTGTTGATGGCCTACATCACAATTTGATAAGTGTAAGCCAACTTTGTGATAATGGTTATCTTGTTCTGTTTACTTCTTTAGAATGTTTGCTTCTAGATTCCCTCACTTACAATGTCATATATAAGGGAACTAGAAATGGTAATATTTATGTTATCGTGCTTGATGATCTAAAGCCCATACTTGATAGATGATTGGTTGTGGATAAAAATGATATTTCTTTTTGGCATTGTCGGTTGGGTCATGTGAATATGCATCAAATGAAGAAATTGAGCAAAAAGGGATTGGTTCGGGGACTTCCTAAATTGGATTTTGATAAGGATGAGGAATGCCAACCTTGTACACAAGGCAAGCAAACCAAGTCCTCCTTCAAATCCAAAGGAGTCCTTAATACTAAAAGAGCTCTTGAGCTTCTTCACATTGATCTATTCGGACCTATGAGAACTCAAACGCTTCGTGGTTCTAAGTATTGTCTTGTGATTGTCGATGATTTCTCTCACTATACTTGGACATTCTTTCTTGTCTCTAAAAGTAATACTGTTGATGTTTTCTCGAGATTTTGTAAATGAGTTGAAAATGAAGCTTCTTGCCAGATTGTTTCTATCTGTAGTGACCATGGGGGAGAGTTTGAAAATGATCTTTTTGAGTGTTTTTGTGAAAAATCTAGTTACTCGCACAATTTCTCTTCTCCTCGTACACCTCAACAAAATGGGGTAGTAGAGAGAAAGAATAGGTTGCTACAGGAGATGGCTAGGACCATGCTTCTAGAATATGACATTCCTAAGTAGTTTTGGGATGAAGCCGTTAACACCTCTTGCTTTGTGCAGAACCGAGTTTTTATGCATCCTTCTTTGAAGAAACCCCCCTATGAGTTGTGGCGTGGTAGAAAGCCATCCATCGACTTCTTTCACATTTTCATATGTCCTTGTTTTGTTTTGAACATGAAGGATTATCTTGACAAGTTTGATCCACAATCGTACAAGGCTTTCTTCCTAGGCTATAGCACTACAAGCAGGGCTTATAGAGTTTTCAATATTGAACTGTCTAAAATTGAAGAATCTATTAGTGGTAAGTTTATTGAATCTAACCCTTCTATTGGAAGGAATGGTTTTGATAATGATATTGCAGATGACTTAATTCCTATCTTGAAAGATCTCAACATCGACAACAAAGGTAAGTAGGTGGTTGAAGCAGAAGATGAAGAGAAGAAGGATCCCACTCCTCACTTCGCAAAGAATCATCCCAAAGAGCTCATCATTAGCAACCCATTCGAGAGAGTTAAGACACGAGCTGCCTACAATAAAGAACAAGCAGACAGTGCCTTCATCTCACATCTAGAGCCAAAGAACATCAAGGAAGCTCTTGGAGATGACAAGTGGATCCTAGCCATGCCAGGAGGAACTAGAGAAATTTGAGAAGAACCGAGTGTGGACTCTATTGCCAAGACCAAGTGACAGAAAAAACATTGGCACCAAGTGGGTCTACCACAACAAGCTTGATGAAAATGGCAAGGTGGTAAGGAACAAATCAAGGCTAATGGCTCAAGGCTACAATCGGTAGGAAGGTATTGATTTTGATGAAACTTATGCTCCTATTGCTAGACTTGAATCTATTAGAATGCTACTTGCCTTTTCTAGTTATAATAATTTGTTGTTATATCAAATGGATGTTAAAAGTGCATTTTTGAATGGTTCAATTGAGGAGGAAGTATTTGTTTCTCAACCTCCGGGCTTTGAAAATGACAAGCTACCTAGCCATGTTTACTTGCTACAAAAATCTCTCTATGGACTCAAACAAGCACCTAGAGCTTGGTATGAGAAATTAAAGAACTTTTTGTTAGGCAATGGCTATGTCATGGGAAAAGTTGATTCTACTCTATTTCTAAAACACACTTCTAGAAATTTTCTTATCATTAAAATTTATATTGATGATATCATATTTGGCGGGACTAATCTTGATCTTTGCAAAATAATTAGTTCTCTTATGCAGAGTGAGTTCGAGATGAGCATGATGGGTGAGCTTACTTTCTTCATCGGCTTCCAAATCAAGCAAACCAGAGATGGAAACTTCATCAACCAAGGCAAGTACACCAATGAACTACTCAAATGATTTGGAATGGAGAACATGAAGTCGATGGATACACCCATGTCCAACACCGCCAAACTCGATAGAGATGAATAAGGTGAGAAGGTAGATGAGAAGCTCTATAGAGGTATGATTGGGAGTTTACTTCATTTAACTGCCTCTAGACCTGATATTATGTTTAGTGTTGGCTTGTGTGTTCATTTTCAATCAAGTCTTAGGAAATCACATCTTATTGTTATTGCGAGGATTTTGAGGTACTTAGCCAAACTCAAAGCTTTGGTCTATGGTACCCTAAGTCATGGGACTTTACTCTTGTAGCATATAGTGATGATGATTACACGGGTTGTTTGGTTGATAGAAAGTGTACAAGTAGCACTTGCTTCCTTCTAGGACCATGCTTGGTGTCTTGGTTTTCTAAGAAATAAAGCATTGTGGCATTATCAACTATCGAGGCTAAGTACATTGCATTCGGGAGTTGTTGTGCCCAGGTCCTATGGATGAAGTAAATGCTCCAAGACTTTAACATATATTTTGATGCTTCTCCTATCTATTGTGATAATACTAGTGCAATCAATCTTTCTTACAATCCTATATTGCATAGTAGAGCTAAACATATAGAGGCTCTCCATCACTTTCTTCGTGATCACATTGCCAAAAAGTATATTTATATCACGTATGTGGACATAGAAAATTAGTTGGCGGACATTTTCACTAAACCTCTAACTAGAGATCAATTTAATTTTATTAGATCGAAACTGCTCATAATTGCTTCAGATGATATTGACATGTTATCTAGGTAGTTTCTTTTATCCTATATATCTTTCTCATGCTTTACTCACCTTGCTTGCCTAAAATTGCAAAATTTGCTTGTTGACATGCTTAGTTTCACTTGTTTTTGGGCATTTCTCAAATTTTGGGTTTTTATCACTATATAGTACCCAATGATGAGTGATATGTGCCTAAGTATGTTCAATATACATAATAGACTCAAAAAATGAATTTAATTAGCATTCATATGGCTAGAAATTGATTTTGATGGTTTTAGGTCAAGTTGATCATCGGTCGCGTTTCCCCCAGGAAAAACTCAACCGATCCGTGGTTGAGAGTTGTTCTTAAATGGACCAATCAGTCGAGTTACTGACTCTCAGAACTCGACCAATCAACGGGCTGAAGTTAACTTAAGTTGGGTTTGGCCGACTATTCTCCCTCTCATATAGAGAATAACCGACTGATTCCCCTTCTTCTAGCCCTAAGCTCTCCACCCAAACCCTTCCCTTCCCTATTTTATCCCTTTCCCAACCTAGATAGGTTTCCCTAGACCTCCCCTTTTGCTCTTTGCTAGTATTTGGATGTTTTTGTGGCTTGCTTTGTGCGCTTGATCTCTACTTCTCCTTCTTCTCGCCTCCATGGCTTCCCATAGAAGAAAGAGATCCGCCCCAAGCAATGCTCCTTCATCTTCATCATCTTCCTACTTGATTCCTTTTGATGACACCTCGTTTGTCTCAATAGAATCTATAAATAGGTATAAGGATCTTCTTCCTAGGAGTCCTTTCCCTTTTAGAGCTTTGTTTGAGCCTAGCCCTAGGTGTCAAGCGGTCATAGACCAAGTAGATAAGCTGTTAGACATTCATCACCTTTCTGCCCTGGCTATCGAGCGTGACTGCTTTCATAATTCAATGACAAGCACAAAAGAATTTCATGAATTCTATGCTAACCTACACTGGAATTGTGATACCCTTGTACCCCCGCCAAATACTCAAGTGATCCTGACCTCCATAATCGTCGGGAAGAGTTTTCAAATCTCTGAGGATATTCTAAATGTCTTCTTTTTCAGAGATGAGAATGACACTTGGCATAAGGATTACGACGAGTATTTCAACCTTTTAGATTTTGAGGGTTTCTACAAGCAGAATGAGCTTACTCTTCCAGACATTCATCGCTACTTGAAGAAACTCGATGTTCCATACAAGAAGAAGAGCACCCAACCCTCCTCCTCCCTCGATCTTAGGAAGCATATCTTATCCCTAGTGATCAACTGCAACATCCATCCAAAGAAAAATCAAATAGATATTGCAGAGAACACAGCAGTTTTAATGTACTACATCCTTGAGAATATCAGAGTCAAATGGTTAAGATACATTCTTTACCACATGACCTGTTTTGATTCCGGTAAGAACACCTGAGGCATCCATCCACCCTATCCAGCCCTAATTTGTCGTTTGTTTCAGTTTGCTACTGAGAAATCACTCTTTTCTGACTATCATTACAAGCTAGCCAAGAAAGGTGTATGTATCAGTGAAACCACAATTCAAAAGTCTATGCCTATTTTTGCCTCCTCCACACCTGGTGCTTCACCCTCAGCCTCTGCCTCTGCAGCCCCTGCCTCCACCTCTACTCGAGCTCCTCCACCTCAGCCACCTCGACCTAGCCATGCCTCATTTCGTGTATCTAATGAAACCCTTATGGGCTACATGATGCATCAACAGGCATGCAACCTCTAGGTTTAGGAGCACCTGCACTAGGATTTATGTTCAATCATGTCTAACATGAGCATGTCATGTGCACCCTTACCCCACCTACCAGGCTTTCCCCGGTAGTGAGTATGCTTCTTATGCATATCATCAGTACTACCCTACCCTCGAGCCTTTCACTACTGCTCCTCCACCCTCAGCTGCTGGTGGTCTTGCTCCCATGTACCTTTCATTGCTTGCTGGCCCCTTGGCCGCCCTGCTTGCCAATCTTGGCAATTCTACTCCATCCTTTCCTTAGGCCAATGAGCTCAATGCTCTTGGTATGACTTGGGATGAGCAGAATGCTCATTGGCCCGGTCATGGCTTTGGTACTTCTATGGATGAGGAGATGCCTGACCAAGTTGATGTTGAGACTGTTGCTGTTGACGATGATGATGGTGATGGTGAGGATGCCTCTAATGATGGTGATGACTCTGGTGGTGATTCTGGTGGTGATTCTAGTGATGAAGCCACTACTATTGCTGCACCCTCAGATGGAGATGAGGACTACGAGCCTGGAGCTGATGATGATGATGTTGTGGACATAGATAGTCTAGATGTCTAGATTGTTTCTTAGTTTTTAGTCTAGTTTTCTGATCATATATATCTTTCTAGGCTATTTTGTATTAGAAACATTTGGGCACATTATCTGAGATGTACTATTTTTATCTTCAATTTTCAGCACTTCTTGTTTGTAGTTGCTTTTATGAGGACATGCTTCTAAGTTGTAATCTATGTTGTGTGCACTCTTGCTCTTTTTTCTATTATACATTATGAGTTGGTGCCATATTTCACCATATTTTGATTATGACTAAGATTGTATGTTTCCTTCATCTCTGGTTGATATATGATATGAGACTGCATGTATGATTATCTGCTTGATTGTGATTGGAGAAGACCTGATTGTGCTCTTCTACTCCCCTTACTTTTTGATAATGCCAAAAGGGGGAGAGAACTCCAATGTCTTGAACTCAATCAAATTTCTATTCTTTGACATACTGTTGTCTATTGCTTATGAGATCCTTTTCTTGTTCATTTTATGTTTCATCACGTAACTTGTGAAGGACCATATAGTGCTTGTATGTTAAAATTTCTTTGTGTAGATAGAGTAACTATGCAGGTTAAAGTAAGCATAGATTGAGGGGGAGCAATTCACATTGTTTAAATCTTGAATCCCCCCAATTCACAATGCAAAGGTATAATTTTGTTATCCTTTTCAATATGTTTGAGGAATGGTTTGTCATTATCAAAAAGGGGGAGAATATTGACCTTGAGGTTATACATTGTCCATATTTGATAATGACTTAACCGTTCCATTCATATGTAGCTAATATGTGTATTCAAGATTGATTTCAGGTGTTAGGTACATGAAAAGGATCAAATTGCTCAAGCCCTGATTTGCTCAAGTTCAAGTCAAAAGCTATACAAGTGTGCTTTTTAGGAAATTCATGTAAATGACCTTATAATATTTTTTAATCACTTGTATTGATGATATGGCTTGTAACTAAGATGAGAAAATTGATTGGGACACTTTGCACCAAGTTTTAATCAATTTTGATGCACTTTAGAAAATCGATCATAGGTTGTTGATCCGTCGAGTTACAATCTCGACCGATCCACTGGATCCATTTTTTAGAGAGTGCATCGGTCGAGTTGTGCTTTCATAGAACTCGACTGATCAGGTTACTGACCATATATAACTTTCATTGGTCAGTCGAGTTTCCTCAGGACAAACTCGACCGATGGTTTAAAAATTGGGTTTGTCTTTTACCCAATCGGTCGAGTTACCTTTATTAAAACTCAACCAAATGCACTTGTTGGTTGTTTACACTAACGAGTTTCAATCATAAGAATGATCTTTTACTCAACTAGCTATATCCCGCAAGTATACGAGAGTAGTTGTAGTCGAGGTCAAACACAAGGAGCATTGGTTAGTTAGGCGCAAGAGTTATGATTTTCAAAAATCTAGATCGTTGTACACAAGATGATTGGATTAGAACAACTAACTTATAGATTTAAAACAAAATAGTAAATTATCACTTAAGAAAGGTTAAGATTTAGATTTGGAAGGATCTTAGACTTGGGATTTCACTATCACATCATAGCTTATATTAAAATATGAATTTAAACATGTTAATTAACTTGCAAAGGAGGTTTGCAGTCATCACTCACCTCCTGGTGAAGTGATGATGATTTTAACTCCATACATCACTCTCGTGTATGTATTTCATTTCAAATCACAAACCTTGCTCCTCAACATAATCCCAGCCACTCTCGCGGTCAAGGACAAGTTGCCAAAAGAGTAACTCCATACTCTCAAACACGTCTTCTCAGATTATTAAAGAAAGTATAAAACATGCAAGTATGATGGCCAATCACACAAACAAGCATTTAAGATCTGAAACAACTCTTAGAATATGTAAGAAACTAACATTGAGTACGAAATTCATATGTTCATACAAGCTATGACATGGGAGTTACTCTCCCATGCCCAAGAAAAAGAGTCTACTCGTCCATAATGATGTACAGTAGAAAATGTGCAGAAATTTTAGAGATAAACATGGTTTAGAGAAGGAAAAGCTAAGCAATCCCAAGGTGTAACCAAAGGAAGGTAGAATTCCGACTTGAGGATGAAATCCCACTTCTACAGCTGCTCCAAACTAGACAAACTTCCCTCCCGAGAAGCTTAGTGGAGTGAAGAAGCTCTATTGCACCTTGGAGAAGAAGCTTGGAGAAGAAGAGAGGAAGAGTGGGGTTTCTTTGGCAAGAAACCACCTCCTTTCCCCTCAAAATTTCCCTCCTATGCTCTAGGCTTGCTCTAGGATGAGAGAACTTCCGCAAATGACTGGGCATAACCGCCCATTAAGTTCCCACTTCGTTTTAAACAAAAACTCATATTTTTCAAAATGTTGAAACTACCAGGTGCACGCCGTGCAACTTTCCAAAAACTTTCAATTTGCTCCAGAATGCACTGTGCACGGCGTGTGCTGAAGAAATGCACGCCGTGCAACTTTTCAGAAACCTTTAGCTCCCAGGTGCATGACGTGCACTAAAGAAATGCACGTCATGCAACTTTCCAAAAACTTTCAGCTCCCAGGTGCATGTCGTGCAATTGTGTGCACGCCCTGTAACTTTCTAGAACTTTAAGTCTGTTAAACTCTCCCTGGTGCACGACGTGCACTTTTGGTGCACGGCGTGCATTTTTTGGTGCACGGCGTGCACTGTTGGTGCACGGTGTGCACTTGGCTGTTCTGGGCTGTTGTGTATTCTGCTCATAACTTTCAGCGTGTAGGTCTGAATTACATGCCGTAAAAAGTGGTATTTGCGTAGTTTAGAACCCCAAAATATGTAGATACTTGAGGAGTGATCCAATAAGAGATAATATGATATATTTCTCATCATTTCATTGAAAAATATAGTACCTACAATCCAAACCATGAGACAAGTAAGAATAGCTAAAAATATAGAATCTAGCATGAATGAGAGTGATAATTGAGGCAAAACAACATGGATATGCAACCAAACATGATCCAAAAGATGATATGATTTGTGCACATCAAATCCCCCTAAACTTAAACCATTGCTTGTCCTCAAGAAAAAAGAGCATAGAAACACGAATGAAGTATTGTCAAGTTCATGCATAGATCAAATGAAAAGAAAGATGTGTATAAGACCAAGCCAACCATGATCAACATGTTTATACTCATGGCCATCAATTCAACTTAAACACCCAAGCAAGAGATTTTTAGTTCAATAGGGGTGGTCACAATTAAATGAATCAATCAAATAAACAACATTAAGTAGAATTTGGATGACCAAGCCAAACAATTAGTGGATGAGCAACTCAAACTCTCAACTATTAAGGATATAAATGATGAAATCTTAGTTAAAATTGACAAGTTTAGTTGTACTCTCCTTCTTTCCCAAAAATGATATGATAATGGATTATGGGTTCCGACACTCGGCTGCTAATGTAGGCTTATGCACACGTGGAATGTCGATTGGGGTCTTTTTCCCTCTTTTAAGACATACCACGTAACCATCGTGGCCAGATCGGACTTACACTAGGCTAGCATGATATGTGGGCGGTTTCGCCATATTTTATGGGGTATAAGGATGAGATAAGCCAAAAGAAATTTTAAATTTTTTTTCAAAAGATAGGAGAGTCAACTAAATTGCAACATTAGCTAGATTTCATTCATTTGTTTTGAAAATTGTTCATTGAAAGAGTGGTTGAAAATGCACTAAGAGCTTGGCAAGGGAATCTTGTATTCCAAATGATGTTGTAAAGTTGATTAACTCACAAAAATTGAAACCATTACATGTTTTAAGCAATAAAGGATGTGAAAGATGAATGTTCAGGCTAGAAGCATAAACCAGAGTTAAGTACATGTTGATGGCCAAAAGGTTTCATTTGATTAATGCATGTCTTTTACAATTTCTCCAAATGATATTTCTCATCAAAAGAGGACAATCAGTTAAGCATAGGAGTTCTATCCACATATAAAATATAAACCTTATATCATACTAGATTTTCCACCAGAAGAGCAGAATTAAAAACAAAAGACTGAAATGTGAACACAAAATAAAAGCAAATGACAAGAACCAAATAACATGAAAGGGAAAAGCTAAAAGAACTAGGTTACAATCCAGTTCTTCCCCCCTAAGCTTGAAATCTGCAGTTTCCTCACTGCATAAATCAAACTAAAAAGGTTGCAACCGGGTACCTCATCATGGTGGAAACATCAAAGTCCATGGAGGACCAGTGCTCTGATTTGTAGCTGGAAATTGTTGTGCTAAAGATTTATGCCTCCTTGCAAATATGTCCTTGATTTGGGGCAAGCGAAAGCACCTATGAGCTGCAACAAGAATAGTCTTTTGTATGCCAATACTATTTGTCTTTTCATTCTTCTTTGAAGCATCATCAAAATATGAGTTGGGAAGAGTGTTCTCATTATAAAGTAATGTGTCATCTAGAATGTGAGGAGGAAGTACATGTGGCTTGCTTGAAGAATCAACATGTAGAGCATGTGTTGTAGCTTTCTCCCCTTTAGTTGAAACTTCATAATCGTCATGGGTATCAACATCATCATACTTTGAAGGATATGACTCTATAAAAACTCCATTCTTCAATGTCACCATCCTGAAATATGTAGAATTTGTCTCTGGTGGACTAGGCAAGAAAGGTGGAAATGCTTCTTTGCTAGGAAGAGCTTGCTGGGCAATTTGTTTCTCCAAGATGTGTGCTTAAGTGGCTATAGTCTCCACCTTAGAAGAGAGTTGGAAAATGGCACCCTTCATTGATTGTCTTTGTTGATGGAGCTCCTCATTTTTCTGCATTTGAGATGAAATAAATGTTGCAAGCATGGACTCTAATCTAGAAGTTACTTGTGGTTGTTGTGGCTGAATGAAATCCGGGTTCACATTGTTGTAGAAGCCCGATGGAGTGTAACCCATTGGAGAATAAATAGAAGAAGCATAACATGTAGAAGATGAGTGTCCAAGAAACCCACATGCATCACAAATATTGTTGGCTATTTGAATTAGTTGTGTGCTTAGATTCTCAAACCTTTGTGACAAAGTGTCTAGCCTTGCTGCAATCAAGTCTATAGCATCAACCATGTGATCTTCCACTTGCATTTCAGAAGTAGTATGTGAAAAGGATGGGTGGTAGCTTGTAGCTAGACTCCATTGACAATGATTTTCTGCCATATCTTCAATAATAGCATAGGCTTCTCTATAAGATTTGTTCATTAGAGCTCCATTTGCACCTGCATCAATAGACATCCTTGTATTATAGCACAAACCATTGTAGAAAGATTGCAATAGAAGCCAATTACTTAGACCATGATGTGGACAAAGATGTTGGAGATCTTTGAACCTCTCCCATGTATCATACAAGGTCTCTCCATCCCTTTGAGAATAATTGATGAGTTGAATCCTCAGCTGCAAAGTTTTTCTAGGTGGAAAATATCTTGCCAAAAAGACTTTTAGAAGCTCCTCCCAAGTGTTGATTGACTTCTTTGGCAAAGTATAGAGCCATGCCTTGGCTCTATCTTTAAGAGAGAATGGAAAAATAATTAGGCATATCCCATCAGTAGGAATGTCATATATCTTTATAGTGCTTAGCAACTGCAGAAATTCAACAATATGGAGGTTTGGATCCTCCATTGGTGTCCCTCCAAATGCATTGAACTGTAGCAATTGTATGATGGATGGTATGATAGAAAACTCCTCTACCTCAAATTCTAAAATATTAATAGGCACACTCATCTGCATTGCAGTTATACCAAAGTAGTCCTTAAGAGGAAGGTCATCCTCCTTGATTTGTTCTTCATGTGTATCCGTAGGATTAGGTGGATGTGGCATAGATGGTGGTGGTGTATGTGGTATGGATGAAGATGGTGGATATGAGGGTGTGGAAGAATGTGGTATGGGTGTTGGTGGTGTATATGATGGTGGTGAATTAGGTGTGAATGATGGTGGTGTGGATGAAGGTGGCATGGGTGAATGTCGTTTGGAAGATGGTGACATGGATGATGGTTGTGTGGGTTGTGATTCCTTCATACATGTTTGGGTTTCACTCCTTCTTGCTCCATGAGGGCTGCAAATGATGTGTTCATTTTCTGAATGTAGCGATATGCACGGTTCAAGGATCTTTTTATGAACACCCCATATGCTCCTGCAAATAAACAAGGTGAGTGAGATACAAAAACAAACGTGGAAGATACAACAAATTATGATGATCATGATGAATTATGATTTATTGATATGATGGTGGATATGAAGGTTGTGATCTAGTCTCATTTACTTATCAACAACTCTTACTCTAACAGGAATATCGATGCTCCCCGGCAACGTCTTAACCAAAAACTTGTTGGTAGTTTACACTAACGAGTTTCAATCATAAGAATGATCTTTTACTCAACTAGGTATATCCCGCAAGTATACGAGAGTAGTTGTAGTCGAGGTCGAACACAAGGAGCGTTGGTTAGTTAGGTGCAAGAGTTATGATTTTCAATAATCTAGATCGTTGTACACAAGATGATTGGATTAGAACAACAAAATTATAGATTTAAAACAAAACAGTAAATTATCACTTAAGAAAGGTTAAGATTTAGATTTGGAAGGATCTTAGACTTGGGATTTCACTATCACATCATAGCTTATATTAAAATATGAATTTAAACATGTTAATTAACTTGCAAAGGAGGTTTGTAGTCATCACTCACCTCCCGGTGAAGTGATGATGATTTTAACTCCATACATCACTCTCATGTATGTATTTCATTTCAAATCACAAACCTTGCTCCTCAACATAATCCCAGCCACTCTCGTGGTCAAGGACAAGTTGCCAAAAGAGTAACTCCATACTCTCAAACACATCTTCTCAGATTATGAAAGAAAGTATAAAACATGCAAGTATGATGGCCAATCACACAAACAAGCATTTCAGATCTGAAACAACTCTTGGAATATGCAAGAAACTAACATTTAGTACAAAATTCATATGTTCATACAAGCTATGACATGGGAGTTACTCTCCCATGCCCAAGAAAAATAGTCTACTCGTTCATAATGATGTACAGCAGAAAATGTACAGAAATTTCAGAGATAAACATGGTTTAGAGAAGGAAAAGCTAAGCAATCCCAAGATGTAACCAAAGGAAGGTAGAATTTTGACTTGAGGATGAAATCCCACTTCTACAGCTGCTCCAAACCGGACAAACTTCCCTCCCAAGAAGCATTGTGGAGTGAAGAAGCTCTGCTGCACCTTGGAGAAGAAGCTTGGAGAAGAAGAGAGGAAGAGTGGGGTTTCTTTGGCAAGAAACCACCTCCTTTCCCCTCAAAATTTCCCTCCTATACTCTAGGCTTGCTCTAGGATGAGAGAACTTCCGCAAATGACTGGGCATAACCGCCCATTAAGTTCCCACTTCGTTTTAAACAAAAACTCATATTTTTCAAAATGTTGAAACTACCAGGTGCACGCCGTGCAACTTTCCAGAAACTTTCAATTTGCTCCAGAATGCACTGTACACGACGTGTGCTGAAGAAATGCACGTCGTGCAACTTTTCAGAAACCTTTAGCTCCCAGGTGCATGACGTGCACTAAAGAAATGCATGCCATGCAACTTTCCAGAAACTTTCAGCTCCAGGTGCACGTCGTGCAATTGCGTGCACGTCGTGCAACTTTCCAAAACTTTAAGTCTTCTCAACTCTCCCAGGTGCACGGTGTGCACTTATGGTGCACGGCGTGCATTTTTTGGTGCACGGCGTGCACTATTGGAGCACAACGTGCACTTGGCTGTTCTGGGCTGTTGTGTATTCTGCTCATAACTTTGAGCGTGTAGGTTCGAATTACATGCCGTAAAAAGTGGTATTTGTGTAGTTTCGAACCCCAAAACATGTAGATACTTGAGGAGTGATCCAATAAGAGATAATATGATATATTCCTCATCATTTCATTGCAAAATATAGTACCTACAATCCAAACCATGAGACAAGTAAGAATAGCTAAAAATATAGAATCTAGCATGAATGAGAGTGATAATTGAGGCAAAACAACATGGATATGCAACCAAACATGATCCAAAAGATGATATGATTTATGCACATCAGCACTGTATGGAAATTTTAGAGAAAGTGATTGTGAACGTTGGTGACTTGTTTGGGCAAAAAGGCTATATTTTGACCCTAAGTGTTCCCCAACTCAAAGGGGCACCCCCAGCTATAAATAGGACCACTTGGAGTTCATTCTAAGGTTGCTCATTCCACATATGCTTAGTTCTTGCTTAGTTGAGAGTGCTTCACACCTTTGAACCCTTTCTCTCTCTACCTTCAAGTTAAATCCGTGAGTATGAGTGAGTTAGGATCTGTTGTATGGGAGCTACCTCTTGTATCCATGTAAATATCTTCACCTCCATCTTACTACCCCCTTTCCTATTGAAGAAAAGGTTGAAGATCTTCTCCGAGTGAAGGAGAAGGAGTTGCGGTTCTTCAAGGTTGAAGAAGGCATGATGTTTAAGATCTCCAAGTGAAGGAGATAGGCAAGGAAGACGTTCAAGAAGGATAGGTAATTCCTTGAAGGCCAAAGACTTGAAGATGGAGTGGGTAAGTCCTTGTTGAAGGTTGAAGACTCCCTGGTTCAAGTGGGTAAGTTCCTTTGGTAGGTTGAAGATCCTTGCTTGAGGTATTAAGTCCTTGGATGAATGTGGTTTTGTCTTGTAATCTTATGAATGAATATAAGAGCATAAAGATTGCAAAGTCCTAGAGCCAAACCACCTCTAGGTAGTGGACTGACTCACTTCTGGTTTGAAGTGTGGAACCACTCTAAACCACTTTGTCCAAGTGTATGTTCTTCTTTGTCTCTTACCCTTGCTATGCATGTTAGTTAGGATCTCAAATTGGCTGAATGTTTAAGTTTCTGCACTTAATATAATTTGGTGGTCTAATTCGCTTTGTGAGATTTGTGAAGCTCTATTCACCCCCCCCCTCTAGAGCCCTTGATCCAACACCACAGACATATCGGCAGTCAGAGAGGACAATCCAGATCTTGGAAGATCTGTTTAGAGCTTGTGTGTTGTGGTTTTTGGGCAGTTGGGATGCGCATCTCAGTTTGATAGAGTTTGTCTATAATAATAGTTATCAGAGGGCATTGATGTGGTGCCTTATGAGGCATTGTATGGGATACATTGCAGATCTCCGTTATGTTGGAATGAGACCGGTGAGTATCAACTTTTGGGTCATGAACTTGTGCGAAAGACAACATAGAATATAAAAGTGATTCAACAACAATTGAAGACAGCCCAGGATAGGAAGAAGTTGTATGGTGATATTCGGTGTAGGTTGTTGGAATTCCAGGTGGGAAATAGGGTATATCTCAAGGTGTCTCATTGGAAAGGTGTTTTGAGCTTTTGGAAGAAGGGTAATTTGGCTCCTATGTATATGGGACCTTACCCGGTGGTGTATTGGGAAGGTGGTTTATAATTTGGAGTTGCCACCTGAGTTGCACAGGTTACATCCAGTGTTTCATGTATCAATGTTGAGGAAGTGTGACCCTAACACAGAGTTGGTGTTGTAGCCAGTAGAGGTTGAGTTGGACGAGGATATATCTTACATGGAGGGTCCTATGTTGATCCTGGTGTAAGGAGTGGGACCTGAGAGGGAGGATACACTCCCTACAAAAAAAAAATTGAAGCATAAAACATCCATTCCAATCACACCCTAAGGTATGCTGGAATAGGTGTAAAATTTCAAATTTTCAATAAATGGTATTCAAAACAACCAACGTGTAGCAGCGAAATTAAACAAATGACTATATTCAATTTTCATAAAAGATTACAAAAGTACATCATAATCTCCCATAAGAGTTTACACGTATGAGACAACATAAGCATCTAAGTAGAGGGAAGTCTAAACTACTTCAAATATGTCTCCAAGCAACATCTCCAAGAGCTAGGTTCATGTTGGAAGTTATGTTCTCCTTGGTCATGTTCAACACCTCAATCTAAACCTTGGTGGTCGAGAAAACACCCAGAAAAAGAGAAAGGAAAACAAAGTATGTGTCAACAAATATGAATAGGATATTAAGGAAAAGAAAACATGTAAATAAAGGCTAGTTTTCATCATAAGATGAAGATTTCAAGAGTATGAGGCTATTTTGAAATAGATGCTTGCCATAAACAAAATATAATAAAGGGGTTGCATGTATGATTAATATTGACTACATTAACTAAGTAAGGTAGAGGCACCTACGGACCTCAACCTATAGGTGAGGGGCGAATTAATACATTTCCAGTCACCTACACATATTTTTATGGGAGAATAAGACATTCTACAGGGCGAATTAATACATGTCCTATCTATGGGTGGTTGTACATAAGTACCACTACTATAGACAAATAGTCCATAAAATCAACATGCTAGAAAATAAATCATGGCAAGTAAAAGCATCATATCAATTAGAACATGGCATTAGAGTACAAGACCTAATAAAAAGAATATCATTGCCAATTTTGAGGCAATTTAATAAAAGAATCATGAATAGAGGAAATAGGGTTCATTACAACCTCATTGAGGAAATATAGGATTTGGTTGCAATTATTCCAAACATAGGGTGTAAGGAATGCACATCAATAAATAGGGATTGCACATACCTCTCTTACTAATATCAATTACTAACTTTCACCACTTTAATTGAGTCCAAGTTCCTCTTTGCCTATTTTCAATGTATTAACACTAGTACAGGAATAATCTGTAGCGTCGGTTTTTTTAAGCCTGCAGCGTCACTTTTTAACTGACTCCTAAGTGGCCGTCGCTATATACTTTGCTCTATAGCGTCGGTTTTTTGACCAGAAAAAACCGACCTTACAGAGTAAACACCGACACAAAAGGTTGTAAAAAATCTGACCCAGGTGAGAAAAAAGGAGCCTGTAAGGTCAGTTATCCCAAAAAAACCGACCCTGTAAACACTCTCGGTCGAGAATATTGTCGACCGAACACATTTTCGGTCGACAATTTTCTCAACCGAGAGAGTTTACAGCGTCGGTTTTTTTAGAATAACCGACGCTGAATATTGAATAACCACTTCATTGCTCCTTCTCGATCGACGAATTTGTCGACCGAGAGGTTATCGGTCGGCAAATTCATCGACTGAGGGACTTCTAGGGTCGGTTATTTGGAAAAAACTGACGCTAGAGGTGCTTATACATGTGAGAACTTAACTGGATCCAAGATTTATCTCTTCTAGGGTCGGTTATTTGGAAAAAACCGACGCTAGAGGTGCTTATACATGCGCAAATATAATTGGATCCAAGATTTATCTCGGTCGACAATCTTGTCGACCAAAGGGACTTCTAGGGTCGGTTATTTGAAAAAAACCGATGCTAGAGGTGCTTATACATGTGTGAACTTAACTGGATATCGGTCGACAAATTCGTCGACCGAGAGAGTTTACAGGGTCGGTTTTTTGGAATAACCGACGCTAAAAATTTAAATAAACATCTCAGTGTACACCTCGGTCGAAAAATTGTCGACCGAAAATATTGCGGTCGACAAAATTTTCGACAGAGGGGTACAATGAAACGTTCAAACTGAAATAGAAATGAATATTCATGTATTCTGGGAGAGGGGAGCATTGATGCTCAACTGTCACCATTCAAAACCACACATTCATGACAAAAATGATTCATAATCACATCATAATTTACAAAATGATAGATTGCTTGAAATATAAGGAGGAAAAATTAGTTTGAAATCCTAGAAATATACATCTTTTGAGAGATTAAAAGCTATCCATATGCAAACAAAGTCTATGATTACCACTTCTTTAAAAAAAATCATGCACAAGATGTAAGGTTCATCTAAGATGATACAAAAAACTATCATACAAGTTCACACCCTAGGTAAAGGTACATCTTTATACTTGGATCAATATTTTTAAGGCAAAATCATGTACATGTAACGTAAGAGTGAACAATAATCATGGATAAAGTTATATAACTCACCTTAGAGATGATGTAGAAACTCCAAACAGCAAGGTAGATTGATGAAAAATGGGGAAGAAACCCTAGCTTGGGCACTCCTCTTCACCAAGCTGGTTCCTTCCCCAAAAAGGAAGCAAACCCTCTGTTGAAAAGGTAAGAAAAAGAGAGTGGAAGATGTTTTCAACCATTATCTCAAGCTCCACCATGGAACGTCATGGATTCAGCCAAGAAGAAGATAGGGGAAGATAGAACAACAAGAAAAACAAAGAAAAAGAGACAAATCTCACTTACCAAGACTAGGAAAGGTGGGTCCGAACCCGGAAATGAACTCGGGAACCTTACTTGGAAACGGCGGTGGCCTTCCTTGGAAATGGCGGAGACCTTACTTGGAAATAGAAGCGACCATCGTAGAGGATGAGATGATCTTCACGGAGAGGCGACGACCTTCGTGGAAGCGTGGAGAGGCGGCGACGACGAGCTCTTTTCGTGGAGAGGAGGCAAGGGCTTTGGCGGCGCGAAGAGGTGGCAAGGGCGTCACGGCGGAAAAGGTATCCGCGCCGCGGGAGAGAAAAGGAGAATGAAAATTTTGTTTCGTGGGGGAGAAAGACTAGGTCTCGGCCATTTTAAAGGAGAGACTCGACCTATAGCGTCGGTTAAAAGAAACAAATCGACACTAAAGATAAGTGGTGCCCGTGTTTGGTTATTTAAAAACACTCAAACACCTTTTCGGTCGACAAATTTGTCGATCGAGGGGAGTTCTAGGGTCAGTTAAAAGTAAAAAAACTGACGCTAGAGGTGCTTATACATGCGTGAACCAAACTGGATCCAAAATTCATGTCGGTCGACAAATTCGTCGACCGAGAAGTCCTTTAGGGTCAATTATAAGAAAAAACTGACCCTAGAGGCGCTTATACACGTGAAATCTGGCTCCTTCTCAGTCGATGAATTTTTCGACCGAGAGGTTAACGGTCGACAAATTCGTCGACCGAGGAGAGCTCTAAAGGTGCTTATTCATGCGTGAACTAAATTGGATCCAAAATTCATGTCGGTCGACAATATTGTCGGCTGAAGAGCACTTTAGGGTCAGTTATAAGGAAAAAAACGACCCTAGAGGTTCTTATACAAGTAAAATATGGCTCTTTTCGGTCGACGAATTCGTCGACCGAGGGAGCTTTAAGGTGCTTATAAAACACTAATATGGGATGATGTTATGTGAAACCCTAATATAGGGTGATGTTGTGTGAAACCCTAATATGGGATAATGTTATGTGAAACCCTAATATGGGATAATGTTATGTGAAACCCTAATATAGGGTGATGTTGAGTAAAACCATAATATGATAATGTTATGTGTAACCTTAATATGGGATGATGTGATGTGAAACCCTAATTGATAAAGATGGGAAACTCTAACCCTAATGAGGGAATAGTTATGTTATCTTTGTATTGCATGATGTTGATATGAAATTGATATGGTTGCTATCAAGTATACTAACCATGTGAGATGCTTGTGTAACAAATATCCTGAATACCTTGGTTAGATGACCTGAAGGTAATAGTTACCTGATAAGTGATAACCATGTTTAGTGATGAACTAAGGGTTCGAATACCCAGATCCAGCAAATGTGATGATGATGGTATTGAGGGATGTGAATTCCCAACAATGAGACAAGGGATTGAGATCCCAATGCTTTATAAAGTTTTGAAAAGTAATAAACTGGATCCAAAATTCATGTCGGTCGACAATATTGTCGACCGAGGAGCCCTTTAGGGTCAGTTATAAGAAAAAACCAACCCTAGAGGTGAAATCTGGCTCCTTCTCGGTCGACGAATTTGTCGACCAAGAGGTTATCGGTCGGAAAATTCATCGACTGAGGGACTTCTAGGGTCGGTTATTTGGAAAAAACCGACGCTAGAGGTTCTTATACATGCGTGAACTTAACTAGATCCAAGATTTATCTCAGTCGACAATATTGTCAACCGAAGGGACTTCTAGGGTCGGTTATTTGGAAAAAACTGACGCTAGAGGTGCTTATACATGCGTGAACTTAACTGGATCCAAGTTTTATCTCGGTCGACAATATTGTCGACCGAAGGGACTTCTAGGGTCGGTTATTTGGAAAAAAAACGACGCTAGAGGTGTTTATACGTGCGTGAACTTAACTGGATCCAAGATTTATCTCGGTCGACAATATTGTCGACCGAAGGGACTTCTAGGGTCGGTTATTTGGAAAACATCGACGCTAGAGGTGCTTATACATGCGTGAACTTAACTGGATCCAAGATTTATCTCGGTCGACAATATTGTCGACCGAAGGGACTTCTAGGGTCAGTTATTTGGAAAAAAACCGACGCTAGAGGTTCTTATACATGCGTGAACTTAACTGGATCCAAGATTTATCTCGGTCGACAATATTGTCGATCGAAGGGACTTCTAGGGTCAGTTATTTGGAAAAAACCGACGCTAGAGATGCTTATACATGTGTGAACTTAACTGGATCCAAGATTTATCTCGGTCGACAATATTGTCGACCGAAGGGACTTCTAGGGTCGGTTATTTGGAAAAAACCGACGCTAGAGGTGCTTATACATGTGTGAACTTAACTGGATCCAAGATTTATCTCGATCGACAATATTGTCAACCGAAGGGACTTCTAGGGTCAGTTATTTGGAAAAAATCGACGCTAGAGGTGCTTATACATGCGTGAACTTAACTGGATCTAATATTTATCTCAGTCGACAATATTATCGACCGAAGGGACTTCTAGGGTCTATTATTTGGAAAAAACTGACGCTAGAGGTGTTTATACATGCGTGAAGGCAAAATGGATTCAAGATGTCTAATTACCCGCATTTTTGTAAACATATAAGGTTGGTTATTTGGAAAAACCGACCCTATAGATCGAGGCGCGAAGCCAAAATCAAGCAAATTTTTGCCGCGGGAAACTGTAATTGGCTTTGTAATCCAATTGTCTATAAGGTCGCTTATTTTATAAAAACCGACCCTATAGAGATACACTACAAGGTCAGTTATTTTAAGAAAAGTGACCCAAGAGGTCTTAAGTGGTGCCCGCATTTTTTATAAACATATAAGGTCAGTTATTTGGAAAACCGACCCTATAGAGTTACACTACAAGGTCGGTTTTTTTAAGAAAAGCGACCCAAGAGGTCTTAAGTGGTGCCCGCATTTTTTATAGACATATAAGGTCGGTTATTTGGAAAACGGACCCTATAGAGTTACACTACAAGGTCGGTTTTCTTAAGAAAACTGACCCAAGAGGTCTTAAGTGGTGCCTGCGTTTTTTTTAGACATATAAGGTCGGTTATTTGGAAAAACCGACCCTACAGGTAGTGACGTTATAACCCATTTTTGTACTAGTGTAACATTTATTAGAGTACATAATGCACATTAATGTATAGAACCCCTAATTTTAGGCCTTTTTATAAAAACTCAAATTTAGACTCTAAAAACCTCACCAATGTGCTTATTAGGTTCTCACGGTCAAAAAACTATATTTTTATGTTAATTTTTGGAGTTATGATGGTTAAGATGTAATTTTTATGGATTTTATGCATTAAATTCATTTTACAAAAATCACCCTTTGCCAAACCTCGAAATCAAAAAATATTTTCATTATATGAGATAAATTTTCGAATTCCAAAGCATTTTTATTTATCAATTTTGGATAAGAGGAATTAAAGATATGAATTTTTCAATTTGAACCAATCAGGAAATGACAAGTCAGAAATCTTTGAGAGAGAGAGAAAGAGTGAGAAAGAGGGAGAAAACACCATTTGTCGCAAGATCAGGGTTGGAGTTGCATAGGTAACCAAACTAAAGCTGCTAGAGAAGGTAAAATAGTAAGAAGCCAAAACCCTAGAAGAACATGGTTAATAGAGATGGAGCTCATTGCTTTTAAACATAGAAGCATGAGTTTTAAGCATGTAGTAAGCAATATATGGGAAGGGGGTTATAATACTTGCCTCTAGGGAAGGTGGACAAGTTCAAATAGAAAGATTCCCGAGCTAGAGAGGTTGGTTTCTCGAACAAAGCTCCTATCTCGAGCAAGAAGTACCTTCTCCACTTTAGAGGTGAAAACCTCTAACAAAAGAACATGGAGATGAGGTGTTTAAGGGCTCTAGGTGGAGTTTCACCTTGTAATGCTATGGTTCTGACCTTAAATAAGGTGGGAGGAAGATGAACAACATGAAAATAGGGAAGGAAAGGAGGAAACTTACTAGTTTTGGTTGAAATCACCAAGAAGGAACTTTGGAAACCCCAAAATAGAGCAAATTTGGAACCCTAGGAGCCTTCTTCACCAAGGTAAGCACCCTATTTTCCCTTGAGACAGCACCTTCATGGCCAAACATAGTAGGAACAATGCTATAATCTAGAGGAAAGAGCAGAAGAACAAGAGTTTTTGAGTTGGGAGGTGGGAAGGGGTATATATGGCTTTATAAAGAAGGGGGCAAGCATGAGGTGTCTATGGGATTTTCCATGTGTCCTTAGCCTAGGGCTTCATGGACATGCAAGAGGACATCTCATAGAGGCTTCTTGAATATCAAATGTCAGTTATAAAAGCCCATGAAAACTTCTAGGCCTTACCCACCATCCTCCAATCAAATAAATAACCACATTGGTTGATAGCTTTTAAAGATAAGCTCATTTATAAAGAGGGTAATCCCTAAAATGCCCTTGGAGAGAAACACCTTCAAACCAAGGTGCAATTAGGTTACCCATGGTTAAAAATATCGAGAATAGTAAGGGAATATATAAGGATTATAATTCATTGCAAAGAAAACTTCCCAATTGGGTAAATTGCATAAAAGTCCAAAATGTACCTAAAATTGCATAACTTGCACAAACAACATCCAAATTGAACTAAATTTGAAATTTAGGCTCATTTTATGATTTCAAAACACGTAAAAAAGTTATATTAAGGTTTACAACACTTAATTATGGTAATTAGGCTTTTTTAATATATTCAGAAAGGTTTGGGGCCTTGCACTTCTAGCACAAACTTATTTACCATTGTTCCACTTAAGTGGTAATTTTGCATTTTAGATCCTTAAATAAGCTTTCAATGAAGTATTTGTGCATAAACCCTTAAATTGGTGTAATTATAGAATATTTGTTCACCAAACCACTATAAATTTCACAATTTAAACATCAAGGCCAAAAAGGATAGAAAGGGAAGGAAAAGCTTGGAAAAGGGCCAAAAAGAAAATATGTCCAAGTTTCGGTATGTTACAACAGTCCACCCCTTAAAGAAGATTTCATCCTCGAAATAACAAGCAAAGAGAGGAGGGTGAGTATGCAATATATTATCTTTAACCTCCAGGTTATTTCCTCCAAACCATAAAACTTCCACCAAAACTTTCACTAACTCAAACTCCTCATTTTTTTAACTTGGGAGTTCAGATTCTTCACAGGAAACTCTTCATAGGTCAGGTTGTCATGGATCACTAAGGGTTCCACTTTTACGATTTCTTTTTAACATTTTTGGCTTATTAGAATTATATTCATTATGATATTACATCATCCTCATTATTCTTTTAATTGTGTCTCATTATATTCAAAAGAGTTATATTTCATTATTATGCTTGAAACCATATATATTTCTTGTTTACCTCATTATGAGCTTTAGAGCATTAGAGTTTACTCAATTATCTCAATATGCATTATTGTATTTGATCATTATCTTTAATAATTTGTTTTTAGACTCCATTATCACCTTATTGAATTGTATCAAATTATTTTTTATGAAATAAGATACGTTACCCAATTTGCTACAATTAATCCAAATAATGTCACATTAATCACTTATATCTATATTAAACATTGTGACATTGTCACATTAACATTCTTGCTCACATTAATGTCATCAGTGATCATTTTCTCATATTTATTCAGTTCGTATGATTGATTATGAACTTTCATGTGAATCCAATTACTTCCTAACCATATTAAAGTCATTGTATATATTTTAGTGAACAAAGTGGAGTATACTATCTATTAATGATTTTATTCACCTACCAAGTCATGATTAGGTGATTAATTAGGTGTGTATTAGATAACAAGGTGATATAAATTTCATATAGATGACCTTAATAATTTATGATTAGGTGATTATATATCATTTATGTGTAATAAAGTATACTATTTGATTATGACACCTAATGTCATTAATGTATCAAGAATGTTATTAAGTATGTATAGGTTAAGGTTAGATGATTACAACTTAGGGTTTAGGTCAATATGATCATTATTCTTCATCTATACATTCTTAGTATGCATTAGATACAATATTAGGTTACAGTTATCTTGCTCATCATTTCATTAGGGTTTATTAGTCCGAGAAATGTTTAGCATCAAGTGTACCCACTATTATTATTAATATGTGAGTTACTCATATTATGTTCATTAGGTATTCACTAGGGTTCAAACTTATGAATTACTCATTAGATGACCATTATATGTTCTTCAGGATACCAACAAGCATGTGGGGTTACAACTATAACATGCTTGGTCAATATTAAGGATCCAAGCAAACTATCCTCCTAATCATGGAGTTAGGGTTTCTAGAGTCAATGTAGCTAGATTTTGGTATGTTACAAGACTCCATCCCCTTAAAAAGGATTTCATCCTTGAAATCTAACTACCCTAACATCATCAAACCAACTACTCTCCAACCAATACAAGGTTTGACCTACCAAGACAAACTAATCTAGAGGTAAAAGGGTGAGTCTAACTAAGCCATGTACAATATGCATCATGCTTCCACTATGCACTCTAATTTCTTACTAAACACCAACTTCAAAGTCTAGGTTCTCAGGGATAGACTATCCAAACATGTGGTTCTAGGGGACATAAGAGAACTATATTGGGTATCCATCCTTAAACAAGTCAATACACCTGAAAGACAAGGTCAACATATTAGATTCTTAGGATTATTCAAGTTAGGTTCCTAAGGCTACTACTATCTATAAGCATGCTATTTTGGACAATCAGTATTAGCTCAGGCCAGATAGGTATTATATGGATCTGGAAGTCCTCATAAACCAAGCTAGTGGTGTAGAGGAAAATCTTGCCAGCCCCCGAACCCTGATCCTTTCTAGAAACATTTGCTTTCAACTTATGCCCCAATAGCTACCTAACAGGCTCATCACATTATGGTTAACTAAACATGTGTCTAATGTGAAACTCTTATGATCCTAAATCAATCTTTCATCATCTCAAGAGTAGCATAGATCAATTCTAGGGCAAACATATCACTTAAACAGGAACTATATGAGGCATGGGTTCTAATTAGGGAGACAAAATTGAAATAGTCAGATTCTGACTACCATGGGCTCTGATACCATGTTGTAAGGAGTGGGACCCGAGAGGGGGGATACACTCCCTACGGAAAAAAATTGAAACATAAAACATCCATTCCAATCACACCCTAAGGTATGTTGGAATAGATGTAAAATTTCCTATTTTCAATAAATGATATTCAAAACAACCAAAGTGTAGCAGCGAAATTAAACAAATGACTATATTCAATTTTTACAAAAGATTACAAAAGTACATCATAATCTCCCATAAGGGTTTACATGTATGATACAACATAAGGATCTAACTAGAGGGAAGTCTAAACTACTTCCAATCTGTCTCCAAGCAACATCTCCAAGAGCTAGGTCCATGTTGGAAGCTATTTTCTCCTTGGTCATGTTCAACACCTCGATCTAAACCTGGGTGGTCGGGAAAACCACTATTGCAAGAGTGATGACCACTATTCTACTTATTGTACATATAAGCCTAAGGGGACCAACCTAAAGATGAAATGGGTCCCCAAGATAACACTGAATCACAAAGTTTCAGTTGGGAATCTACATTCTCCTTTCTTGTAGGAAAATGGAAAATGGATTGTTGATAGTGGCTGCACAAAGCACATGACAAGTGATATTAGCCATTTCAACAATTTTACAAAGAAGAAAGGAGGATTGATTACTTTCGGGGACAACAAGAAAGGTAAAGTAAAAGATGAAGTAATTCCTATCTTAAAAGAACTCAACATCACTCAAAAGGGAAAAGAGGTGGCCACTCAAGAAGAAGATATGGATGAAGAAAAGAAGGATCCACCCCTCCCCACCCCACTTTGAAAGGAATCATCCCAAAGAGCTCATCATAGGTGAACCTTTTGAAAGAGTGAAGATGTGGGCTACCTACAACAAAGAACAAGCCAACAACACCTTCATCTCACAACTCGAGCCAAAGAATGTCAAAGAAGCTCTTGGGGATGATGAATGGATCCTAGCCATGCAGGAAGAACTAGAGAAATTCAAAAATAAGAAAGTGTGGACTCTCATGCCAAGACCATGTGATAGAAAGATCATTGGCACCAAGTGGGTCTACCACGACAAGCTAGATGAAAGCGACAAGGTGGTAAGAAACAAAACAAGGTTAGTGGATCAAGGCTACATTCAACAGGTTGGTATTGACTTGGATGAACTTATGCTCCTTATTCAAGGTTTGAGTCTATTACAATGTTACTTGCTTTTTCTAGATACAAAAAAATTCTTATTATATTAAATGGATTTTAAAAGTGTGTTTTTGAACATTACAATTGAGGAGGAAGTATATGTTGTTCAACCTCCGGGATTTGAACATGATAGTTTGCTAAATCATGTATATCTATTGCAAAAATCTCTCTATGGACTCAAACAAGCACCTCGAGCTTGCTATGAGAAACTAAAGAACTTTTTGTTAAATAATGGTTATATCATGGGAAAAGTTGATTCTACCTTGTTCCTTAAACACACTTCTAACAATTTTCTTATCATTCAAATATATGTAGATGATATTATTTTGGGAACTAATCTTGATCTTTGTAGGGAGTTTAGTTCTCTTATGCAGAGTGAATTTGAAATGAGCATGATGGGTGAGCTTACATTCTTCCTTAGCTTTCAAATCAAGCAAACTAAAGATGGGAACTTCATCAACCAAATCAAATACACAAGTGAACTTCTCAAGCGCTTTAGGATTATGAACATGAAGCCGATGGACATACCCATCTCCAACACCACCAAATTGGATCGTGATGAAGAAGGTGAGAAAGTGGATGAGAAGAACTATAGAGGTATCATTGGAAGTTTACTTTATTTAACTGCCACTAGACTTGACACAATGTTTAGTGTTGGCTTGTGTGCTCACTTTCAATCAAGTCCTAAGAAATCACATCTTATAGTCGTTAAGAGGATTTTAAGGTACATACCCAAAACCCAAAATTTTGGACTATGGTATCCTAACTCAAGAGACATTACTCTTACTGCTTATAGTGATGTCGATTATGTAGAATGTTTGATTGATAGAAAGTGCATAAGTGGCACTTGCTTCCTCCTAGGACCATGCATGGTGTCTTGGTTTTCCAAGAAACAGAGCACATTGGCTCTATCAACTACCGAGGTTGAATACATTGCAGCCAAGCATTGTTGTGCCTAGGTTCTATGGATGAAGCAAATGCTCCAAGACTTTAACATTTATTTTGATGCTTATCCTATATATTTTGATAATACTAGTATAATCAGTTTATATTACAATGCTATATTGCATAGTAGATCCAATCATATAGAGGTTTGTCATCATTTTCTTCATGATCACATTGCTAAATAAGATATTTATATCACACATGTGGACATGGAAAATCAGTTCATGGACACTTTTACTAAAACCCTAGCTAGAGAGAAGTTTAATTTTAATAGATCTAAATTGCTCATAACTATTTTTGACGATATTGATATGCCATTTAACTACTTGTTATCTATCCTATATGATTTTCTCATGTTTTGATCACCTCTTCTTGCTAAGTGCAAAAATTTCATGTTCTTATGCCTTATTTTTTTTGCTTGTTTTGGCTATTTTTGCAAATGACTATTTTATCACCAAATAGTACCCTATGATGAGTAACATGTGACTCAATATGTCTAAAATGCAAAATGTGTTGACAGAGAGGTTATACATTGTCCATGTTTTGATAATGACTTAACCATTCCATTCATATGTATCTAATATGTGTATTAAAGATTGATTTCAGGTATTAGGTACATGAAAAGGATCCAAAATCAAAAGCCCTAGAATGGCTCCAGTTCAAGTCAAAGAGCTACAAGTGTGTATTTGTGGAAATCTATGTAAATGACCTTAGAACATTTCTGTAATCACTTGTATTGATGAATTGACTTGTAACTTAGATGAGAAAAATGATTGGGACATAAAACACCAAAGTTAAATCACTTTAGATGCATTTTCAAAAGATTGACATCAGGTTGTCAATCGGTCGAGTTTTCCCCAGGACAAACTTGGCCAATCCATCTTGATCAATTTTTTGAAGATAGCATCAGTCGAGTTGTGTTTTCACATAACTCGACCGATCGATTGCCTGACCAAAACGATCTTCATTGATCGGTCAAGTTTCCTCAGAACAAACTCGACTGACAGTTTGAATATTGGTTTTGTCTTTTACTTGATCGGTCGAGCTAACTTTATTGAAACTCGACCTATTGCACTGTACGGAATTTTGTAGAAAAAGTGATGTGACCATTGGTGTGTGTTTTGAGCGAAAATAGAGTCATTGATTTGAGCAAAAAATTGCTATTTTCATATCTAAATGTCCCACAACTTAAAGGGGCACCCTGAACTATAAATAGGACCTCTTGGAGTTCATTCCAAGGCTGCTCATTCATTTTAAACTTGGTTCTAGCATAGATGTGAGTGTTCTAACCCTTTGAGCCCCTTTCTCTCTCTACCTTCAAGTCAAATTCGTGAGTATGAGTGAGATAGGTTCCTATGCAAGAGAGATACTCCCTGTATTGATGTAAAGCTCTCCTCCTCCATCTTCCTACCTCCATTCCCATTGAAGATAAAGTTTGAAGATCTTCTCCAAGTAAAGGAGAAGGAGGTGTTGTTCTTCAAGGTTGAAGAAAGCAAGGTGCTCCAGATCTCCACGTGAAGGAGATAGGTGCTCAAGATCTCCAAGTGAAGGAGATAGTCAAGGCAATGCTCAAGGAAGATAGGTAATCCCTTGAAGGCAGAAGACTTGAAGGAAGGAGTGGGTAAGTCCATGTTGATGGTTGAAGACTCCATAGTTCAAGTGGGTAAGATCCTTCTACAGGTTGAAGATCTTTGCTTGAGGTACTAAGCCCTTGAATGTGTGGTTGTTGTGTCTTGTAATCTTATTGTGAAATATAAGAGTACCAAGATTGCAAATCCTAGAGACTAACCCACTCTAGGTAGTGGACTGACACTGCTCCTAAGTTTAGGACATGGAACCACTCTAAACCATCTGTCCAAGTGCTTGCTTTTCCTTGTCTCTCATCCTTTCTATGCATGTTAGATTAAAACATCAAATTTCTGCTTGTTTAAGCTTTTATACTTAATATAATTTGGTGGTCTAATTTGTCTTGTGAGAATTGTGAAGCTCTATTCACCCCCCCTAGAGTCCATTGATCCAACAAGTGGTACCAGAGTAGGTCTTCTCCAAGCTACTTCAACAAGTAGGAGAAGATGGGCGATTTGAAACTTGGATCCCTCAACCTAGAAGGGAACTTCTCCATGTGACCTTTGGTCTTTGACGGCACCAACTTCCTATATTGGAAGAGAAGAATGCAGTTCTACCTTCAAGGTGTGAGCTACGAGATGTGGAAGGTGGTGCACCTCAAGTATGAAGACCCAAAGGGGGAGATCTCCACTTGGACTGAAGCACAAATGAAGCAAGCCCAACTCAATGCAAGAGCAGTGAGCATCATCTACGCAACCCTCACTCCATCCGAGTTCAACCGGATATCTTCTTGGGACACCGCACATGAAATTTGGAATAAGCTATGTGTCACCTATGAAGGTACGGAGCAAGTAAAGGAAGCCAAGATCTACATGCTTGGTGGGCTACTTGAGAACTTCAATATGGGTAAGAATGAGAGAGTGGCTGATATGTACACTAGGCTCAATGTGATCATCAATGGATTGCCAGCCCTTGGGAGTGTGTTAGACAAAGTCACTATCAACTCCAAGATCTTGAGATCTCTTCCTAAGAGATGGGAGCCCAAGGTTACATCATCAAAGAGGTGCACAAGCTAAGTGAGTTTTCAGCCAAGGAGCTGGTTGGTAACCTTCAAGCCCATGAACCTAGGCTTGATAAGCAAGAAGAGGAAGATAAAAGAGAAGAGAAGGAGTCTAAGAAGATGAAGGACACTGCCTTCAAAGCACAAATAGAAGAGATGATGCGGCAGCAACAACTAGCTCTAAAGTCTCCTACCCCTTCCTCAAGTGAAGATGAAGGCCCAAATGAGCATGAAGCAAACTACTCAAAGGGAAAACACTACAAGGGGAAGCCTTCTTCATCAACTCCGAGATGCTATGAGTGTGGCCAAAAAGGCCATTTCAAGAGTGACTGCTCAATAGCCAAGAAGATTCATCACAAGAGCAACCACAAGAAAGACAAGGAGTACAAGAAAGAAGGCAAGTACAAGAGGAAAGAAAATAAAGAAAGAAGATCCAAAGATGTAGCTCATGCAGCGTGGGAGGAGTCCTCCTCAAGCTCTTCAAGCTCCGAAGATGGAGAATGCCACCTTGCACTCATGGCCTCTACAAGTGAAGATGTATGTGAGGTAAGTGAGGTAAGTGAAGTCAATCTGCATGAGTTATCCAAGGAAACTCTTATTGATATGCTTAATGATTGTCGGTCATCTTTTACTAAATGCAAATCTAAAAGGAAAATATTAGGCAAGATAGTAGATGATCTTTATGCTAAAATTGAGATTCTTGATAATAATGAAAAACTGCTCCTTGATAGCATAGATTCTTTACAAGGGCAATTTCTTGACCTTGAACTTCAACATAATGGAGTAGAGGTTGAGAATGGGGTATATCTTAAGACTATTGCAGATCTTAAGGAAGAAAACCAAAAGTGCCAAGATGAGTTAGATGCTCTTAAAACTAAAAATGTAGAACTAACTCACATTGATGATGCTAGGAACCAAGAGATTCATGTTTATCAAAAGGAAATTTTGTTGCTTAAATCTGAAAATGCCAAGTTACTTGCTCAAGTTAATGATTTATATTCTAGACCTATTTTGCAAAGCAATGAAGTTGCTAGCATAGATTTAGAATAAGACTCCTTTCATACTAAAGCCCTCTATTTAGAGGCCACCTATTGCATGCTAGAGATGATCTTGCTAGTCTTTCTACTATTGTCATTAATCTTAGTGATGATAATGTCAAGTTAAGATCTTCTTTGCAAAAGTTTCTTTTGGGAAAGAAATCCCTCAATGATGTCCTAGAACACTCTACCAAACAAATTGGTACTAGTGGTTTGGGATATGATGGTACTGCTCCCAAAGGTAAGAGAAAGAGCTAGAACAAGGGTAAGAAGAAGAGTGTGGAACCTCCTATCCTCCATGGAGAGAATTTTGGCTCTAAGAACCCTATGGTATGTGTTCATTGCAAATGCGATGATCATTACTCTACTTATTGTCCTTACAAGCCCAAGGGGACCAACCCAAAGATGAAATCGGTCCCCAAGCTAACCACGGATCCCAAAGTTTGAGTTGAGTTTCGACATCCTTCTTTCTTGCAGGTTAAAAAGAGATGGATTGTTGATAGTGGTTGCTCTAAGCACATGACTGGAGAAATCAGCCATTTCAACAAGTTTATGAAAAAGAAAGGAAGATCGGTAACCGTCAGGGACAACAAGAAGGGTAAGGTCATAGGTGACGGTGATGTAGGCAATGAGCTATGCATTAAGAATGTTTTTCTTGTTGATGGCCTACATCACAATTTGATTAGTGTAAGTCAACTATGTGATAATGGATATCTTGTGTTGTTTACATGCTTAAAATGTTTGCTTCTAGATTCCCTCTCTTACAATGTCATATATAAGGGAACTAGAAATGGTAATCTTTATGTTATTGTTCTTGATGCTCTTAAGCATGTACTTGATAGATGCTTGGTAGTGGATAAAAATGATATTTCTCTTTGGCATCGTCATTTGGATCATATGAATATGCATCAAATGAAGAAGTTGAGCAAAAAGGATTTGGTTCGAGGACTTCCCAAATTGGATTTTGAAAAGGATGAGGAATGCCAACCTTGTACACAAGGGAAATAAACCAAATCCTCCTTCAAATCCAAAGGATTCATGGGTACCAAAAGAGTTCTTGAGCTTCTTCATATTGATCTATTCAGACCAATGAGAATGCAAACGCTTCGTGGTTCCAAGTATTGTCTTGTTATTGTTGATGATTTCTCTCGATATACTTGGACCTTCTTTCTCGTTTCAAAAAGTGATACTCTTGATTTTTTTCTCGAGCTTTGGCAAACGGGTTGAAAATGAAGCTTCTTTCCAAATTGTGTCTATCCGCAGTGACCATGGGGGAGAATTTGAAAATGATCTTTTTGAACATTTTTGTGAAAAATCTGGTTACTCGCACAATTTCTCTTCTCCTCGTACGCCTTAATAAAATGGGGTAGTAGAGAGGAAGAATAGGTCACTTCAAGAGATGGTGAGGACAATGCTTCTTGAATATGACATTCCTAAGAAGTTTTGGGCTGAAGCCGTTAGTACCACCTGTTTTGTGAAAAACTGAGTTTTCACACATCCTTCTTTGAAGAAAACCCCCTATGAGCTATGGTGTGGTAGAAAGACATCCATTGATTTCTTTCATGTTTTCAGATGTCCTTGTTTTGTTTTAAACACAAAGGATTCTCTTGACAAGTTTGATCTGAAATCTTATAAGGCCTTTTTCCTAGGCTATAGTACTACAAGTAGGGCGTATAGATTCTTCAACGTTGAATTGTCTGAAATTGAAGAATCTATTATTATTAAGTTTATTGAAACTAACCATGTTGTTGGAAAGAATGTTGTTGATAATGATGTTGCAGATGACTTAATTCCTATCTTGAAAGAATTTCAACATCGACAACAAAGGTAACCAGGTGATAGAAGCAGAAGAAGAAGAAGAAGAAGAAGAAGAAAAGAAGGATCCTACTCCCTGCTTTGCAAAGAACCATCCCAGGGAGCTAATCATTGGCAACCCATTCGAGGGAGTGAAGACACGAGCTGCATACAACAAAGAACAAGCAGATAGTGCCCTCATCTCACAACTAGAGCCAAAGAACATCAAAGAATCCCTTGGTGATGATGAGTGGATCCTATCCATGTGGACTCTAGTGCCAAGACCAAGTGATAGAAAAATCATTGGCACCAAGTGGGTCTACCGCAACAAGCTAGATGAGCAAGGAAAAGTGGTAAGGAACAAAGCAAGGTTAGTAGCACAAGGTTACAACCAACAGGATGGTATTGACTTTGATGAAACTTATGTTCATGTTGCTAGACTTGAATCTATTAGAATGCTACTTGCCTTTGCTAGTTACAAAAAATTCTTGTTATATCAAATGGATGTTAAAAGTGTGTTTTTGAATGGTACGATCGAGGAGGAAGTATTTGTTCCTCAACCTCCGGGCTTTGAAAATGACAAGCTACCCAATCATGTTTATTTTTTGCAAAAAGCTCTCTATGGACTCAAACAAGCACCTCGAGCTTGGTATGAGAAATTAAAGAACTTTTTGTTAGATAATGGGTATGTCATGGGCAAAGTTGATTCTACCTTATTTCTAAAACACACTTCTAATAATGTTCTTATTATTCAAATTTATGTTGATGATATCATTTTTGGCAGAATTGATCTTGATCTTTGCAAGGAGTTTAGTTCTCTTATGCAGAGTGAGTTCGAGATGAGCATGATGGGTGAGTTGACTTTCTTCCTCGGCTTTCAAATCAAGCAAACAAAAGAAGGAAACTTCGTCAACCAAGGCAAGTACACACATGAACTACTCAAACGCTTTGGGATGGAGAACATGAAGCTCATGGATACTCCCATGTCCAATACCACCAAACTTGATAAAGATGAAGAAGGTAGGTAGATGAGAAGCTCTATAGAGGTATGATTGGAAGTTTACTGTATTTAACTGCCTCTAGACATGATATTATGTTTAATGTTGGCTTGTGTGGTCACTTTCAATCTAGCCCTAGGAAATCACATCTTATTTCCATTAAGAGGATTTTGAGGTACTTAGCCAAAACACAAAATTTTGGACTATGGTATCCTATGTCAAGGGACTTTACTCTTGTGCCATATAGTGATGCAGATTACACAGGTTGTTTGGTTGATAGAAAGTGCACAAGTGGCACTTGCTTCCTTCTAGGACCATGCTTGGTGTCTTGATTTTCTAAGAAACAGAGCACCGTGGCATTATCAACCACTGAGGCTGAATACATTGCAGCCAGGAATTGTTGTGCCCAGGTCCTATGGATGAAGCAAATGCTCTAAGACTTTAACATACATTTTTATGCTTCTCCTATCTATTGTGATAATACTAGTGTAATCAATCTCTCTTATAATCATATATTGCATAGTAGAGCTAAACATATAGAGGTTCACCATCACTTTCTCCGTGATCACATTGCCAAGAAGGATATTAATATCACGCATGTGGACACGGGAAATCAGTTGGATATCTTTACTAAACCTCTAGCTAGAGAGAAATTTAACTTTATTCGATATAAACTACTCATTGTTGCTTTGGATGATGTTGCTAGGTGATTGAGATAGTTGTCTCTATCCTATATATTTGCTCATATCATTCCTCACCTTGTCTACCAATATACACTTAAAATGTGCCTAACTTGCTTGTTAACATGCTTAGTTTTTGCTTGTTTTTGGGTTTTTATCAAAATTCATGTTTTATCGCAAAATAGTACCCAATGATGAGCTACATGTGCCTAAGTATGTTAATTATAAATAATAGAATTGAAAAATGAATTTAATTGGCATGTATATGGCTAGAAATTAAGAATGACTGTTTTAGGTCAGGTTGACCTTCGGTCGAGTTTCCCCTAGTACAAACTAGACCGATCAGGAGTTGAGAGTTGTTCTTCAGAGAACCATTCAGTCGAGTTTCACACTCTCAAAACTCGACTGATTTGTGGGCTGAGCCAACTATAAGTTACGATTGGCCGACTACTTTCCCTCTCAACTAGAAAATAGTCGACCGATTTGATCATCCTCAAGCCCTAAGCTCTCAACCCTAGCCCTAAACCTCTCATTCCCAGCTGTTTCCCGACCTAGGTAGCTTAACCTAGACCTTCCCGGGCGATCCTTGTTGGTTTTTGCTCGACTTTTACGGTTTGTTTTGCTTGTTTGCACATTTTCTTCCTCTATTTCGCCTCCATGGCCTCCCAAAGAAGGAAACTACCTACTCCAAGAAATGCACATGCTTCTTCCTCCTCTAATCGCTTGATTCGCTTTAACGATACATCATTTATATTGATAGAGGCTGTAAATCAGTACAAGGAAACTTCTTCCTCGAAGCCCTTTTCCTTTTCGCGCCTTAATCGAGCTTTCTCCAAGATGTCAAGCCATTATTGATCAAGTAGCTAGGTTGCTAGCCATCCATCATCTATCTGCCCTAGCCATCGAACATGATTTCTTTAACAACTCTATGTCAAGCACTAAGGCAGTTCAAGAGTTCTACGCGAATTTGTGTTGGAACTATGACTCGCTTATCCCCCCGCCAAATACTCAAGTGATCCTCACATTGATGATTGTGGATCGTCATTTTCAAATCTTTGAGGACACCTTAAATGTCTTTCTTTCTGAAGACGAGGAAAATGACACATGTCGAAAGGATTACGGAGAGTATTTTGATCTTCTTGACCCGACAGATTTCTACAAAAAACATGAATTGACCTTACTGGACATTCATCATTGTTTGAAGAAACCTGACATGCCTTACAAGAAGAAGTCCACCCTACCTTCCTCCTCCCTTGACCTTAGGAAGTGCATATTGGCTTTAGTGATCAACTGCAATGTCCATCCAAAGAAAAACCAAATGGACATTGTAGAGAACATTGTTGTCATTATGTATTGCCTGTTAGAGAACATCAGTGTCAAGCGGTCCAGATATATTCTACACCATATGACATGCTTCGACACTAGTAAGAACACAAAAGGCACCCATCCTCCCTACTCGGCTTTGATTTGTGGCTATTTCAAGTTTGCCACTGACAAATCCCTCTTTTCTGACTTCCACTACCCGATCGCCAGAAAGGGTGTTTGCATCAGTGAGACCACACTTAAAAAGTCAGTGCCTGTATTTTCCTCCACCCCCGGTGCTTCTCCCTCTTCCTCAGCTTCTACAGCCCCAGCCTCCTCCACCTGTGCTCCACCACTGCAGCCTCCTCCTAGACCTAGTTGTGCCTCGTTCTGTGTATCAAATGAAACCCTTTTGGGCTACATGATGCACCAACAGACATATAACCAATAGTTTTAGGACCATCTACATCAGGATTTGTGTTCCATCATGTCTACCATGAACCTATCATGTTCTCACCCTTATCCCACCTACCAGCCCTACCCTGGTAGTGATTATGCTTCCTATGCATATAATCATTACTACCCCACTCCCGAGCCTTCCGCTGCTGCTCCTCCTCCTCCGCCACCTTTTGCTGCTGGTAGCTCTTCTCCCGTCTACCTACCGTTGCCTGATGGCCCCATGGCCACTCTGCTTGACAACCTTGGAGACTCTGCTCCATCCTTCCCACAGGCCAATGAGCTTCATGCACTTGGTATGTCTTGGGCTGAGCAGAATGCTCATTGGACCGGTTGCTCTTTTGGACCTCCTACTGATGAGGAGATGTCAGACCAGGCTAACAATGTTGAGGTTGATGATGTTGATGATGGCGGTGATGGCGAGGATGCTTCAGATGATGGTGATGGTGATAGTGCTGACTCTGATGATGATGGCACTACTACTCCACCTTCTGACAGAGACGAGGACTACACGCCTGGAGATGATGATGATGATACCGTGGATATAGATAGCTTAGATGTTTATGTTGTTTCTTAGTTTGTAGTCTAGCATGCCTATCATATACATCTTTCTAGACTATTTTGTATAAGAAACATCTTGGTACATATATTTGATATGTACTATTTTATCTTTGTTTTCATTGCCTTACGCTTGTAGTTGCTCTCATGTGGACATATCTCTGAGGTGTAATATATGTGATGTGCACTCTGGCCTTTTACTCTGATCTCCTATACGTGTTGGTGCCATCTTTTGTTTTCTATTACAACTTATATTGTATGTTATCTTCTATCTCTGTGTGTTATATGTTATGTGATTGCTTATTCTTTCTGCATATGTGGTTGGTTGAGTTTGGAGAAGACCTGAGTTTCTGCTCTTCTACCCCCCTTACTTTTTGATAATGTCAAATGGGGGAGAGATATTTTCAAGTCTTGAAACTCAATCATATTGTGCCTTTTTTTGCTTGTGAGATCCTTTTCTTGTTCATTCACTATTCATCATGTGAACTTGCAAAGGACTACACACTACATGTATATTGTTATTGCTATGTGTAGATAGACTAACCATGCAGGCTAGAGGAAGCATAGATTGAGGGGGAGCAATTCACATTGTTCGTATCATGAATCCCCCTAATTCTCAAGGCAAAGGTATAACTTCTACATCCTTTTTCAATATGTTTGAGGAATGGTTTGTCATTGTCAAAAAGGGGGAGAATGTTGACCTAGAGGTTATACATTGTCCATGTTTTGATAATGACTTAACCATTCCATTCATATGTATCTAATATGTGTATTAAAGATTGATTTCAGGTATTGGGTACATGAAAATAATCCAAAATCAAAAGCCCTAGAATGGCTCAAGTTCAAGTCAAAGAGCTACAAGTGTGTATTTGTGGAAATCTATGTAAATGACCTTAGAACATTTCTGTAATCACTTGTATTGGTGAATTGACTTGTAATTTAGATGAGAAAAATGATTGGGACATAAAACACCAAAGTTAAATCACTTTAGATGCATTTTCAAAAGATTGACATCAGGTTGTCAATTGGTCGAGTTTTCCCCAGGACAAACTCGACCGATCCATCTTGATCAATTTTCTGAATATAGCATCGGTCGAGTTGTGTTTTCACATAACTCGACCGATTGAGTGCCTAACCAAAATGATCTTCATTGATCGGTCGAGTTTCCTCAGAACAAACTCGACCGACAGTTTGAATATCGGTTTTGCCTTTTACTTGATCGGTCGAGTTAACTTTATTGAAACTCGACCGACTGCACAGTACGGAATTTTGTATAAAAAGTGATGTGACCGCTGGTGTGTGTTTTGAGAAAAAAATAGAGTCGTTGCTTTGAGAAAAAAATGGCTATTTTCGTATCTAAATGTCCCACAACTTAAAGGGGCACCCTCAATTATAAATAAGACCTCTTGGAGTTCATTCCAAGGCTGTTCATTCATTGCAAACTTGGTTCTAGCATAGCTGAGAGTGTTCTAACCCTTTGAGCCCCTTTCTCTCTCTACCTTTCAGTCAAATTCGTGAGTATGAGTGGGATAGGTTCCTGTGCAAGAGAGATACTCCTTATATTGATGTAAAGCTCTCCTCCTCCATATTCCTACCTCCATTCCCATTGAGGATAAAGTTTGAAAATCTTCTCCAAGTAAAGGAGAAGGAGGTGATGTTCTTCAAGGTTGAAGAAAGCAAGGTGCTCTAGATCTCCAGGTAAAGGAGATAGGTGCTTAAGATCTCCAAGTGAAGGAGATAGTCAAGGCAACGCTCAAGGAAGATAGGTAATCCCTTGAAGGCAGAAGACTTGAAGGAAGGAGTGGGTAAGTCCATGTTGATGGCAGAAGACTCCATAGTTCAAGTGGGTAAGCTCCTTATATAGGTTGAAGATATTTTCTTGAGGTACTAAGCCCTTGGATGTGTGGTTGTTGTGTCTTGTAATCTTATTGTGGAATATAAGAGTACCAAGATTGCAAATCCTAGCGACTAACCCACTTTAGGTAGTGGACTGACATTGCTCCTAAGTTTAGTACATGGAACCACTCTAAACCATCTGTCCAAGTGCTTTCTTTTCCTTGTCTCTCATCCTTTCTATTCATGTTAGATTAAAACATCAAACTTTTGCTTGTTTAAGCTTTTATACTTTATATAATTTGGTGGACTAATTTGTCGTGTGAGAATTGTGAAGCTCTATTCACCCCCCTCTAGAGCCCATTGATCCAACAAAATGGACTAGAAAAATAAATTTAATTAGCACTCAAATGGCTTAATCTAGAATTTCTAAGCTTGGGGAAGACTTTTTGTCGGTCGAGTTTCCAACTCGACCGATATGTGGCCAAGGGATTTTGAAAAAAGTCATTCAGTCGAGTTTCTTTCTCTCAGAACTAGGCTGATGGTCGGGTTGGATGAAATCTTAATTAGGTTTTAGTCAACTATTCTCCCTCTCAACTTGAGAAAAGTTGATTGATTCTTACTCCAACTCTCTTAAACCCTCAACCCCAGCCTTGATCGTCCTTCTCCTAGCCCTAGCCAGCCTCCATTTGACCTACCTAACAACTTTTCCTATCTGCCCTATGTGGTTAGACGACCTTTGGTGGTTGTTTTCTCTTGTGCGGTCTCTCAATCTTCTCCATCTCGCCTTCATGGCCTCAAATAGAAGAAAGAGGGTCGCACCTGCTAGAGCTCCATCATCATCCTCCAACTCACACCTCATTCCTTATGATGATACCTTCTTTCTTTCAACTGAAGCTCTAAATAGGTATAAGGAGCTCCTTCCTAGGAACCCTTTTCCTTTTCATGCCTTGTTTGACCCTCACTCGCATAAACAAGAGGTGATAGATGACATAGTTGAGTTGCTCTATGACCATCACCTAGCATCCCTGAGTGTCGAATGATGGTGCTTTCATAATTCCATTACAAGCACCAAAGTGGTCCATGAATTTTATGCCAATCTTTCATGGAACTATGACTCTCTTGTACCCCCTTCTTACTCTCAAGTGATTATCACCTCTATCATTTCCGATAAGAAATTCACTATCTCAGAAGATACCTTGAACATGTTTCTCAATGAAACTGAGGTCACCGACACATGGAGGAAAGATTATCCTGAGTATTTTGACTTGCTTGACCCTAAGTCTTTCTACAAGCACTATGGTATCACTCTCCATGATCTTCATAAGTTCTTGAAGAAGCATCAAACTCCCTATAGGAAGTAGTCCACCATACCATCCTCTTCCTTGTGTCTCAAAATCCGCATACTCGCTTCGGTATTCAACTGCAATGTTCATCCCAAAAAGAACCAAACTAAAATTGTAGAGAATATTGCATTGATTATGTATTATCTTTTGAAGAACATAGGAGTCAAGTGTTCTAGATACATTATCCACCACATGACCTACTTTGACTCCAACAAGAATACCTAAGGTACCCACCCACCCTTCCCAACCCTAAATTGTGGTCTCTTCACCTTTGCAACTGAGAAGTCTCTTTTTTACGATCTTCATTACAAACCCTCTAGAAAAGGAGTCTCTATCCGTGAAACCACAATCAAGAAAACCTTTTCGCCTACATCTTCTTCCACCACACCTGGAGCCTCTACCTTCACATAGGCACCTCCATCTCCACCATCCCGACTTGCTCGTGCCTCACTTCATGTATCCAATGAAGCCCTTACAGGTTACATGGTGCGTGAATAGGTGTACAACCTACATGTTCAGGAGCACCTACATCATGATCTCAGCCAGATCATGTTGACCATGAACATATCATGTGCCCATCATTACCCTGTCTACCAACCCTATCCAAGCGGTGACTATGCTTCCTATGCATATAGTCACTTCTACTCGACCCCTCCACCTACTACTTCTGCTGCTACACCCTTTGTTGTTAGTAGATCTACTCTTAGAGCGCTTCCTCTTCCTGTTGGCCCCATTGCTACCCTACTTTCCAGCCTTGGCACTTCTGCTCCTCTTTCGCTTAGGCCCGGGAGCTACACGACCTTGGCATGTCTTGGGCTGAGTAGAATGCATTGTGGTCGGGTCACAATTTCGGTCCTTCTCCCGATGAGGATATGCCCGACCAAGTTGATGAGGAAGTTGTTGCTGATGATGAGGAGACCACTGAGGATGATGGCCCTATTGATGGTTCTTATGATGGCATTGTTGGTGCCTCTGGCGATGATGGTGATGTTGTTGTCACTACTGCACCTTCAGACAGTGATGAGGACTACGAGCCCAAGGATGATGTTGTTGATGATGACCCTTTGGACATAGATAGCTTAGATGTTTAGATGTTTTAGTTTTTAGCTCTTAGATGTTGATCATATACATCTTTCTAGACTATTCTGTACTAAAGACATCTAGGAACATTATCTGAGTTGTACTATTTTATCATCATGTTGCTTTCATCTCTGGTTTTTACTTGTTTTGAGAACCTACTCATGTGTTGTAATCTTAATCCTATATATCATAACTCTATGTGTGCTCTATCATATGAGTTATTGGTATGCTTTCCATATTTTGATTATGGCATAGCTTGCTTTCTTCTCTCTATTCTCATCTCTTTTCGATGTGTGTTATGTTGTTGAATGTTTTATCGTGTGGTTACATGTTTTTGGTTGTGCTTGGAGAAGACATTTTTATGCTCTTTTACCCCCTTACTTTCTGATAGTGCCAAAAGGGAGAGAGAATCTCGATGTTTTGAAGCTCAACCATATTGTTTTTAGTGCCTATATGATCCTTTTCTTGTCTAAGTACATGTTGTATCATGTGAGTTGCTAAAGGACTATGTAGTATACATGTTATATAGCTTTATGAAGAAAGACTAACTATGTAGGTAAGATTGAGCATAGTTGAGGGGTAGTAATTCACATTGTTACAATTTTGAATCCCCTTGCAATTCATAAGGCATATCCTTTTCAATATGTTAAAGAATGGTTTGTCATTGTCAAAAAGGGGGATAATGTTGACTTAAGAGTTAAACATTGTCCATATTTTGATAATGACTTAACCATTCCATTCATATGCGTCTAATGTGTTTTCTTAAGATTGATTTTAGGCATTAGGTACATGAAAAGGATCAAATTCGCCAAGCCCTAGCTTGTCCAAGTTCAAGTCAAAAGCAATGCAAATGCACTTTTGTGGAAATCACTCCAAATCACCTTAGAATATTTCTTTAAATCATTTTATTGATGATATGACTTGTAACTAAGATGAGAAAAAAATAAGGACACTTAATTCCATCGTTTGATCACTTAAAAATCATTTTGGAAAATTCATCTCAATAACTTATTCGGTCAAGTTTGAATCCATGATGGATTTTTGGAAATGATCGGATCAATCAAGTTGTACACTTACAGAACTCAACCGACCAACTTTTTGTCTAAAGTTAATTTTGGTGAATCGATCAAGTTTCCCCAGGACAAACTCTACCGATCATTTGAAAATTGGCTTTGTCGTACAATGGATGGTCGAGTTACCTTTATTGAAACTCGACCGAATACACTGTACGGAAAATGCAGAAAAAATGAATCCAACCATTGGAGAGTTGTTAGAATCGAAAATATGTCTGTTGCAAGTTGTAAAATGGCTAGTCTTCATTTTTAATTGATCCCACACTCAAAGAAACACCCCCAACTATAAATGGGACCTCTTAGAGTTTGTTCCAAGGTTGCTCATTCATTCTTTTTGTTGGTCCTTGCTATAGTTGAGTGTGCAAAACCCCTTTGAACCCCTTTCTCTCTCTCTCATTTACAAAGCATTTCGTAATTATGAGTGAGTTCGCATGTTGTACGAGAGCTACCTCACTGTTACTTTGTAAAGTCTCCATCTCTCCACTTCCCAATCCCCTTTCTCTATGAGTAAAGGCTGAAGTGATATTCTACAAGTGAAGGAGGAGTTGTTGTTCTTCTTCAAGGTTGAAGAAGGTGTGAAGATCTTCTTTGGATGAAGGAGTTGTTGTTCTTCTTCTTCAAGGCTGAAGAAGGTGTGAAGATCTTCTCCAAGTGAAGGAGAAGGACGAGGAAGAAGATCCAAGGAGTTTGGTGGGTAAATCCTCAAGGCTGAAGACTTGTTTCAAGGAGGAGATATCCTAGGAGAAGGAATCAAGTTACTTGCAAGAGTGGGTAAGACATGTTGTGAGGTAGAAGACGAGCTCTTGGATAGGTAAGCCCTTGGTGTAAAGTGGTCTTCTTGTATGTCTTATAATGGAATATAAGTATATATGGGTTGTTAAGCCCTAGAGGTTGACCTCTCTAGGTAGTGGATTGACGATCTCCTAGTTTGGAGATTGGAACATTCTAAACACCTTGTCCAAGTGTTTTGTTTCAATCTGTCTCATACTTGCTATGCTTGTTTAGATAGGACTTCAAATTCACTTTTAGCATTTGGTTTCAATTGATATAATTTGAAGTTCTAACTATCCTTGTGAAAGTTTAAAGCTCTATTCACCCCCCTCGAGAGCCCTATATCTAACACAAGGTAGTACTCAAGTTAGATGGAGGAACTCTTCTTCCTTTCTCATCCTTCATGTTCTTCTTCAACCTTGAGGTTTGGGTTCTCTTTCTTGCCCTTTAAACTAGGGTTTTCTCTTCTCTTTTGAGGTAGTGACTATCTTGATCGTGGATGAGATCAAAGCTAGGGTTTTATCTTGTCTTTGGAGATTCTTGCTTGGAAGTGGTGCAACCATCATCTAATGTGGCTTATATAACTCCCTCCCTTCTATTATTTCTCTTTAATCCTACATGCATCTCTTCCTAAAACGTAATTACTTGTTGTTGGTATAGATATTTTGATTAAGTCAATGTTTCTTTTATGATCTTGCATGTAGTTGCTTCTTCATCTAAACCCTAATTCATGTGGCCAAACTTTAGTGATGGAGATGATGATGGTTTTGCATGCAACTCAACCTTGGTTTTGTTATCTTAGTTCATGGGTCGGTTACCTTGCTTAAGGTAAAGTATGGTTCTATTTTCATGTGCTTGATCTTGGGTTTTCATCCCTCAACTCATGGTTTTCATGTGATAATGAGTGGTGCATGGTTCTAAGGTTTTGATCAATTGTATTCTCTTATGTTTTCCTCCTTTGAGATTTCAGTTTCAAGATGATAATCACTTGTTTTGTTTCTATTTTGAGAGTAGTTTTCCTCTATAAGATGATCTTCATGATGTGTTCCAAGTTGTTGAAGACTTAGAGGTGATGTTTGGTTTTTTGGTTGGTCACCTTGGTTTTGATCACTTGATCAACCTTGTCTTTTTTATCACATAAGATTATGGAATCCCTTTGACTATTTGGATGTTAAATCCCTTTGACCGTTTGGATTTTGAATCCCTTCAACCATTTGGATGGCTAATGCTTTGGTCGTTGACGGTGTTGAATACCTTCTACCGTTTGACATAGGTTGACGATATTGGTCTAGGTTTTCCCTTTGATCGTTTGGGTGTGGTTGTGTCTTGGTCGCTGACATAGTTTGTAGTTTGGTCGCTGAAGATGTGCCTTCGACCTTGATCTTCTTCTACCATGATGTGTTCCTCCCTTCAGTCACATGGTTTGTGACCATATGCCTTGTTCAACCGATGAAGGGTTGTAACATGTGTTTGATAAGAATGGTTGTCTTGATGTTGGTTTTGAAGGATGTTCCAAGAATTTGGGAAGGTGAGATGCCTAGGGTTGTTGATAGTATTGTGATATAAAACCCTAGTCAGATATGTTTTTGAAACCCTAACCCTAATCACAATTGTATGATGTACTTATTGAACTTGCTTAAAGTAAATATCATTGTGATGATGTTTTCTTTATCCTACTTGTATCGATCTAACCTTACAGGTGAATGGATATCATAGCTAGTGAATGATATGGTGATGCTTATGTGACATAGGGTGTTAAATGTGAGCCTCGTTGAGTCATGATGAGATGATGATGATGATATACATGACTTATGATGGGTCTTATGACATGGCACAGGCTCAATACCTAATGTGAGGTAATATCCTCTAGTGATGTGATGAGGGATTGATATCCCCTAGTGACATGATGATTTCAATGGCCTTGTAAGGCAATTGTATGATGTGATGATGTGACAAGTCCTTACTTCATACGTTTTATATCTTCTGGAGTTGTAACTTACCCTTATCTTTGTAGAATCTATTTGAGGTCCGTAAGTTGTAACTTTATTGATTCTAAAAGAAACCCAATTGGTTTAACTAATCAAGTGAAACCCTAATCATGTAGGTTCCTTGTGCCATAGATCCATCTTCAATGTCAATACTTTACTGGATGGTGAAACAGGCATTCCTAAGGGAAACCCATAGCGCACATTGTTGAGTATGTGAGGTGCAAGTGACTACGTGTCCTTGACATCTTGACCCCATGTGTTTCGAGAATGACTGTGATCGGGTCTCGGTGATGAGCATGTGATATGATGTGATAGAGGAAAATTTTGGTTGTACCTCAGTGATTGGGTTGTATATCTTGGTTTCTAGTGGCGTGACATGTACCAAGCTGGGCTAGGTGTTTTACAGGACCATAGCTTTGACTATGAGTTGATGTCTTTACAATACTATATATTTGACTATAAGTTGTTGTCTTTGCAGTTTGACTATATGTCACTGCGGTGCAGACTCAAAATGAATGAGTAGTGCAGGCAAAGATCATGGATTCTAACTCTTCCATCGATCTTGTATGGCACTGATTTTAGCTTCATAATGGTAAGTTGGACTTGAGTGGTACGCCTTAAATCCTCAGGGTAAGTAAAAGACGTAACTATAGTTGTGTAGTATATTTTTCTTAGGGTCAAATACGCTTCACATTAGATGAACCCTTTGCCTTATCTTTGTGATGATTTCTTGAATTATAATGAGGTAAGATAAATCAACTAGTATACATGTTATTCATATTCTTTCTAAATTTTTTTATTAGTATTGATGCAGCGTGAAATTGATGAACAAGGAAGAAGACAATGGAGAAATTCAGCTTGAGGCATAAAGATGATGTAATAATTATTAAGAAGTAAGCGGCTTCCATCTAGGAGACGACATCAAACTGTATCCTACGGTAAAAATTGATTACAGTTTAGGGAGTTCTTTAGTTACTCTATTGTATTCATGCATGATTATGATTGCCTAAGGGCTTGAATAGAGCTGAATTTTGTCTGGAAGCAGTCTGTTTTATCATCAAAAATGTTTATCGTGAAGGTTATTGTGATTCAGCTTGAGGCATAAAGATGGTGTAATAATTATTAAGAAGTAAGCGGCTTCCATCTAGGAGAAGACATCAAACTGCATCCTACGGTAAAAATTGATTATAGTTTAGGGAGTTCTTTAGTTACTCTATTGTATTCATGCATGATTATGATCGCCTAAGGGCTTTAATAGAGATGAATTTTGTCTGTAAGTCATCTATTTTATCATCAACAATGTTTATCGTGAAGGTTATTGTGATTTCATGACAAAGGTTGTGGTTTATCTTTTAGTTTGAGGCGAGATAGAACTGTCCATTTAATCACGTGTTGTGTATCTGTAATACTTTTCTATTTCTTGAATTAAATTACTGACACATAAATTCAGATGATAAATCCACAACTGAGATTTTCCCTTTCCTTTTATCCATTGATATTTCCTTCAGTCCCTATGAATAAGATGGTTTTCTAAATTCTAAGAAAATGGCCACGATCAGGTTTGGTGGTTATACAAGAACTCTTTAAGAAAAATGAACACGTCATATTTAAATAATTGAGTTTGTTTAATGAATATAATTTCTATTTTACTATAACATTTTAGTTCAAAATTTATGTATGATGATAGAAAATATTCGTAACATATTATATACACAATTTATTGCATATCAATGTTGTACACCAAGAACATCCTTTTGTATTTATACATATGTGAAAAGATGTTTAGTTTGTAATTCACCAATCGATATATATATATATATATATATATATATATATATATATATATATATATATATATATGTGTGTGTGTGTGTGTGTGTGTGTGTAAATGTTTCAACATTCCTTAATCTTTATTTGATAATTGTAGTTGCCTTGTTATTGTAATGCATACCTACTCATCATTAGCATGATAGATCATTGTTGTAAGCATTCATATCAAATCTTCTTTTTAATGGAAGTATTCATATTCGAAGCTTTAAAATCGGTTTCTAATTTTCATACTTAAAATTCATTGCTTTCGTTTCTATACAGGATTAGACAACAATGGACACACGTGGGACACAATGTCTTGTATGGTGGTATGGTGTTGGGATTTTTATTCAAGATCATAGAATGGGTCCATAAAACTATGTCTCTATTAGGTATCATCATTTTGTTTTACCGAATTTATACACCATAAAACTATTTTGACTATGACATGTTTGGCTTACTGAATTTTCTTTCTTTTACGTTTTCATTTTAGTAATTACACTTTTTTTACCTTACATTGTATTATTATCAATGGATTAACACATGTTGAGCTTTGTTAATTTTTTATAAGTTACCAGCTATGTACTTCCTATGGACACATATAAACCATCATATTAGACACACCCTTTATAACAATGTCAACTATGTGTATTACTTTTCTTCTTGGACCTATAACTCAGCTATTTTTCTTTTTTGATATCCTACTATTAAGTATCATGTGCCCTTCTTTTAGTTTTTAACTCATATTTATCCTACCAATTCTTATGAGTCGCCCATTTACATATCAAGTATTCTTCTTTATGTTTTGACATTTACCATTACAGATATATTTCAAGTTACTCAATAAAAAATTATAACCATATGACTCTTTTAAAAGACCTATAAACATATTGAAAAAATGAGCTTTTATTTGATAACTATATTACTTATTGAATGAATATCTTCATTGACCTTATGGTGGGAAAGAAAATTTTTGGGTTTCATATGTAGTTTTGAGGCCTTCTCCACCTTTTTCTTTCGATAATTCCAATGATATTAGATATTATTTTCCTTAAGTGGCATACTTGATTTCCATATTTTAAACCACAATGTATGCACTCAACTTCTTGAGGACATCAACAACTTAGAGAAGTCATAAAAAAAGCACATTATTAAAATAGATGTGAAAATATGAAACCATCTTGAAAGAAATTGATCATATTACTAAAGAAACCATTGTTGTGAAATGTGTGATCTATTTGTTCCCTTAAATAATGGAAAAGTACACCATATAATGTCAACCACTCCTAAGGTAGGATTGTACAAATAGACATGAAATCTGTAGGAAATCATTTTGTGATAAGAATGTTTCTAAACTCACAGATGTGGTCTATAATACAATCAATTACGTGGTCACAACCTATTCTTCTAGCATATAATGAAATCATTCGTAATTCATTATTAAACAAGAGTTGATTAGTGCATAATGAAGATGTCAAGTATAGCATGCATGGACTCCATTTCTACAGTACCAAAATTATCTTCACTAATTTGATCTAGCATATTGTCCCCAACCACCAATCACATCTATATGTAGGGGCAATAAATATCAAAATACATATATAGCAAGATTATTAGATTTAAAATATATATCATCATGCATAACATCCACAACAGTGTCACACCATAAAATATAATTATAACGGTATTGATGCACTTGTAATTTGGGTGGATAATGTTTTCTATGTTTCTTTTTATGCCACTCATGGAGTGTGCTTCTAAGAAAATCACAAACTATAGGGTAATAGATGTTGCCTCAAGCTCTCAATTTATTCAAACTAGAACCCTTGAATAACATGCTTAGTTATATGCATAGTGCTTTGTAACAACTATATAATTGGAGTCAAAATTCAAGATATTTAAATATGTCAAATTTATATGAACAATAAAGACTGCATAAATTAAATTATATAGAAGCCTAACAATACATCACATTCCCATTTGAATCACTAGGTCAATGTTTGGCCTCATAAATATTTTGTTTAATCAAAGCTAACATGTTAGTATCAATTTGACTTTTATTCAATTTCTTTACTATGGGATTAAGAGAGAAAGATTTCTCCCCCCCCCCATCCCACGCCCGTGGCGGAGGCCAAACGCCCGGGAGGGTGGTAAATCAAGGCGGAACCCATGTCGGAGTATCATGTTTCCTACAATCAATGGATATAATCAATCAGTATATGGATTTTGTTATATTTTATTTTATTACATGCATGTTAAACCACAATAAAAACATGATATTATTATTTTGATTTGAAAATAGATATGAATATGATACGATGCATGAACCACCAATACATTTAAGAAACCAATATTAAGAATAATAGCTAATTCATTATACTGAGTAGATGTAGATTATATAAGAATATAATACTACTTTTTACATGTTGACTCTATGTCTTTACTCTGACTTAATTCCTAATATGAAATATGAGTTATGGGTCTAACTTTGATTTCAAACTTGTAAAGATGAGTGAAATTTTATTCCATGTACCCCTCATCACCTATCTTATGAAATTGAATGGTTTTTCCACACCTATCTTTGTTTTATGCTCAGTTTGAATAATAGGATATCTTTCATATATTTTTGCTTGACATGGTGATCACTAATAGGTGAAGAGTTAATAAATTTGTTGCTCTCAATTTTTCATAGTACTAAATTTATCCTTTGATCATTATTTTTCAATATACAGCTTTTAGAAGATATTTAGCAACATGACTTTGCAAAATAGAAATCCAAATTTTTTAAAATTTTGATGATTAATATATTTCTCCATTGGATTTCGTACATTAAGCTATATAGATCAAGAAGTTCATCAACAAATTTGTAGTTTCTCCTAGGATTACTAATGTGGTAGAGGGCATTGGTCATTGATGCTTTTGTCTATGGACCAACATCATCTTAATCTCAAACATAAATGAAAATAGTTGGTGCCCATGGGGGTAAAATAGTGTTTTTCTTGAATCATACATATCTCCATTGAAAGAAAAAAAATTGATAATTTGAATACATAATTGTAGTTATGAATAATGGTATTTTTTATGTGTATTATCATATGATTTTTATTTACAGTAAATACTATTTTTCCTTTCCAAATATGGAAACACAAGTTAATACCACAACTTACAAAAAGTAAAATGATTGGTCCAAGATTATGGGAGATGTTTTTACTCTACAAGAAATTGAAGACATGATAGAGATAATAAATATTCCAAACATAAATAGGGAAACTGGTTTATTGTTAATTTGATTGCAAGACCAGAGAAGTGTGTATTGTTCAAATAGACATAAGAGTTATGGAACCTATGCCTATGACTAATGTTATGTTACCTTATTCTAGAATCAAAATGTTATTATTTGTAGAAAAGTACCATTATTTGTAGATATGTGAGGATCTTTCATAGGATATTGTGTGATACTTTATGTTTTTTAATACTCCATTTACATAAGCTTCATTGTTGAATAATGCATTCAAATCTTGGAAACGGTTAATGTATTGTGTTCATGGAAAGCATAAATACATGGTTTAATATTTTTACAAGAAAAAATGTTACTAAGAAATTTTACAAATATTTATGTTACTTTAAAATAATATAGTTTGTTATAAGTGAAAAAAGCACAATTTGATATAAATTCATGCATTAAATTCATGAATATTGTTATACTCCTGTGAGGGGGAGGCAGATCGAAAGGGGGCAGAAGGGCTCTAACTCCCTCACAAATCCAACAATAGTATCTATACATCTACAACATAGCATAATACTCAACATATGTGAAGTTATAGACATAATATCAAAGATGTAGTTAGATTGATTCGTATGTGTATCTTCTGCTTAGTTTGGTGGCCCGGGTTTGAGTCATACTCTCAATATATTTGTACAAACTTGATTAATTCAACCCCCCTGTAACAACAGGTACTGAGTTCATCTTAACCCATACCCCATTGTAGTATTTTGGATCCTCCACTATGTGAGGGTACAACTGTAGTGGGAATTGTAAAAGTTGATTCGTGATTCTGGCAAGCACTATTACATTTCATTGATGCAAAACATATTTATTGATTGTATTGATTGATATTTTTTCTAGTATTGTATGCATCTACAATAAATTCAATAATGTGACGTTTTTGGGTTGTTAGTGTTTGGAACTCCATATTTTAGAAAGCTTAATTTTGAGAAATTTTAGGATTTTTACAATTATCAATGACATTAGAGTTATGGTGTAGCATAAACTTTTGTCATCAATAGAACGGATCGGTTAGGCCAGACTATGGTTTTGTTTTATAGCTTGTTTTTGACAATATCAAAATGTTGTAGGTGTTAATAGTTTAGAGAACACATGCACACAGATGCTAATTGCATTCATGCATTAAACCATATGGGTTGATACTACATTCATGTCATTGGGTACAAAATTTATAAGAATTGTACAACTTGCATTTCTAGCCTTTAATGTTATTTTAAAGTAGTTTGTCATGGTGTATACACAATGTTGCCTAGAATTAGAAATCACGTCCAACTAAAAAGATCTAATTATAGAGTAGGTTGTAGTCTAACAAACTAATGTTGAAATCTTTACTTTTGATTTTTATTTCTTTTTTTCCCCTTTCAATAAGTATACACCTAGATAGTATCAAGAACATTTAATAATATCACACTTGGTCAACTTTAATTTCCTTCATTGTTGTGATGATTTTCATTGTCTTAATTTGAGTTATTGGAATTGATTATAGCATGAAAAATAATATCATGTAGTATGACACTTTAAGGCCATTTTAGATTGAGATTTAAGAAAATTTCATTGATAACGACCAAGTAGGTAGGTAATGCAATATGTTTGAGGGATATATGTATGGATGCTATGACATAATTCTTTGACATATTCATATTAATCCTATCATGTATTTTCTAAACATCAAATGGGATACTTGTAGAAGTGTTGCATTACATCATAATAAAAAATAATCACTCATTAAAATATTTATTCCAAAAATGGAAGCACAAAAAGTAAATTTTAACTGAAGTACCAACAGCAATGATCTAACAGCCTTACTAAATTTGGTCCCCTAAACAACTAAACAATTACTATAATAGTGAAAAGCGTTGAAACCTTTCTAGACTATTGTGTATTTTTTTGCAAGTAAAACTATACATATTTTTATTATTATTAGGAACAATTGGTCATGTATTACATTCAAACGGTCATTGTTGACTATTGTGAATAAAACCAACATGATAAACTATGCATAAATAATATTGAAGCATCACTGAAAAATATTCCCAACAAAATTGATATAAAGAAAATACAACGTCATAAAGAACATATGAAAGAATAAAAAGGTCAACCAAACAACATGGGCAAAAGAAGCAAATGATAAGTTATATAAATGAATGAAAAAGAACATGTGTTATTTAAACAATTCTTTGGATATAATTGTCAAAGAATTCTTGGATATAAGAGTGATTCAATAAATTAATAAATTATTAAAAAATTATAATTTTATCATCATAATTATGAATAAAAATAACTCGTCCTAATTAAACATTTTTTTGATATAATTGTGAAAGATTTATTCAATATAAGTATGAAAATAAATTAAAGAATCATTCACTTTTCTTTATTATTTTATCATCATAATTATATTTTCAAACTAAATATTTTAATTCTCAAACAAATCTTGTTTATAAAAAAAACTAGCAGCCACGTGCAAAGCACATGCATTTACTAGTTATCTAATATATAAAATTTCCATAACAAAAGAGTGATCAAACCGTATGTGGGATGACCACGACATAAACCACACTGGAGATGTTGATGTGCGTTGTCAAATGCATTTGCGTTCGGTTTGGTTCGGTACCTGTCCAATCCAGTCTAGTTCCAATCCAAAGTAGATTTTTCATGGTTCTTGAATCAGTATGCATTGTATCACTGATGCTAATTCAGAAACGTGCAGTAGACACTGAGTCGACAAATGTATTAAGGAAGTGTCTGGGATGACAAGTGCCCATTGAGTACATCTTTAGCATGATCGAATGCTATATCTTTGGTACCAAAAATTTTCTGATTTGAGTAGTTTTGATGCAACCATCAACATTTTATGACTTGATCCCAAATATATGGATAGTAAAAGAAAATGACAAGTCTTCAAACAATATGTTCAATCATTTAAAGGATATTAAGAAATGCTTGTACTATAAGGAGTAAGACCTGACAGGGGATCCACTTACTTGAAGGAATAATCGGAAACCATTCAATATGGAATTTGACAATAACTTTTCAAAAAATATGATGAATTAAACTTCCAATATGTAATGTATCATATAATAAAAATATAGTAGTAGATGATAAAAATCTAACTATAACAATTCTCATTCTATCATAGTATCAATACCATGTAGGGTGAATACGAAAAACTAAAGGAAACTAAATTAGAATTAAGAGGTTGTAGAGGGCAACTTGGCTATTCCAAACTACCTCTAAGAAAAGATATTTATGCAGGTTGCAGCTCACAATTACCCATGACAAGATCTTCTCCATCGAAGGATTCAGAATACTACCAAGAGAAGACACGGTAAAAATTTATTAGTAAAAGTTGGTATGCACTTAAAATAAGAATTTTACAATATATATATGGATAAAGTACATCAAAAATAAATTAACATGATTCAAAATAAATGGAAGGCGGACAAAAATATTATATGTCAATATTCTTCTGTTAACAATTTATAGTGAACAACAATATAAATCAATCCCAATAATTAGATTTAATTCTATTGCAAACATATTATCTTATACACTACAATCATCTAAAAGTATGGTCAGAATACTTCCACATCTTGTTCCTAGAAAGTATGTGTAAATACCCAAAATCCTTTGTGTAATGGAATATTATATACATACATATATATAGGTGAGAGTGCATATGACTTAGGTGAGATCATTAAAACCCCATATATGGGAAAAGTTATATGACGGGATCCAACCCTAAAAGATACTAATACAAAAAATAAAGATGGTATAACAAATTAAAATATCAAAATGGAAGGAAAGATAAGTCTAGTGAAAGAAAATTATCACTTCAGAGTTTTTGATATTAAATGGACAAATGAGAAAATAATGTAACAAAAGTTCTCAATTGAAAAAGTATCAACAAGATCAAAGAAAATAGACGTATTTTGCATCTTCAAGGGTGTATATTATAAACTTTAGAGAAATGGACCCAATTGAATCAAATATGTAGTTTGCATCTTCATTGTGTAACTCGTGAGAACAAAACCCACAACCTAGTCTATCTTTCCATTCAGAACCCGGCCTCAATAGTTAGCTCCAATGCATTGTGAAGAAATATGACATTGGCATTAAGCTCTCCACTTGATGTCAGACTCAAACAATCCCAATACATCTGCAAGAAGGCCCTACACTAGGCACATCTTCCCACCATGGTGGGTGTGGTGCAGTAGTGCGGAAAGCAGAAAACTAGAAACTAATGAGATTAAACAATCATTAAGGATTTAGAACAAGATGGAGAAGACACTAACGATGGAACTGTGTGACGATGAGACCAGAAATGTTAAATTTTATATCAAAACCAATAGCATGTTGAAGAAGATACAAAAAGGGGATTAGTAAATACACATGTAATCGAAGGAAGAAATCATGTCAGGAGCTTCAGGAGGACCAAGGAAATGATGTTGGATGTTTTGCAGACCTTATGGTGGTCAAAATAGTGCCCACAAACTCAAAGTCATTGAGAAATCAAAGTAGAGTTTGGGAAGATAGGTGTAGGATGATTGGTACTAAAAGGACAATTGGAAATAGATTGTTGTGGGCTCAATGATGGCATAGGGGTTATAATATCTATATAGGGTGCATCATACAGTTGCTAGGATTCTCATCAGATAGGGAAATAGGGAGACAGGTAACTTTGGGCTCAACTACAAAGTTTGGAAGATGAATCCCAATCGGGATAGGCACCAAGCTCAGGAAGGTGTGAAAATAGTGGAGGAAAAGAGAGTTAGGATGAAGTGGATAGGAGAGTGAGAGAGAGATTGAAAAATAGTGGAGGAGGCAAAAGTTTCTTAGACTGTAGAGTCTAGAAGGAGATGTGTGTGAGGTAGAAGAAACACACATATCGTACAATGTAAATCCAACATCACTCACCATGGTCAGACTAACAAAAGGATATGTGACGCCAGGAACATATGAAATTTGGGGTGAATAGAAACTAAAACAAAGTCTGATTGCAATGGGATTATATAATCCAATAATATCTTATCTAAAAATTAAGATTACATATCTAATTGGGTTAAAACTTGGTAACCAAGTTGATTCAACCATGTAGATTACAATTTTGGAACTATATTTCACTTTTAGGATTATCTTATAGGAGATCTTATACAACTAGGTTTTGACATTATTATCTAAATATAATTATATATCAAAATTTATCATCAATATTCATTATCTAGAGTCATGTTATTCCCATACTATTATCAAAAAGGTTTTGGTGGATTATGTGGCACAAATTTCCACAGTTTACTTATTTATCCCATTAAGTTCATTAATTAAACCTTAACTTGTATGATGTCACTTTAGTTATCTCTGCTCATAGTAAACATGCAATTATGACTATTAATCATATTCTATTCAAATCAATCATTCATTCACATCAAATTGCTAATTGGGAACATTGAAGCCTTCATGTGTGTATTAGTGAACAAGGTGACATATGTAATGAGATCGCTTACATATTGAGTCATATCTAGGTCATTAGGTCAATTTTGAATGTTTTAGGATATGTCATGTGATTAGAGGGCCTCATATTACTAATGTATCATATATTCTACCAAAACATAAATAGGTTATAATTAGATGATTACAACTTAGGGTTTAGGTCAACATGATCACTATACACATACACCTAATCAACATTCATTAAATATACGGTTAGTTTCTACATACTTGAGTCATCATATTATTATTTTTCACTTATCAAAAGCATGAATAGGACTACATTTTTTCATGGTTAGGGTTATGTTTGAGTTATTCAAGTTATGTGCATTAATTGTTAATTATGGTACAAGGATGAGTATTAGGGTTTAGATATATCCTTATTTGTCCAATTCTAAATATTTAAACTCACTAGCCTCTTAATCATGCGATTATTGTTTGTTACAACGACAATATATACAAAAACTTATACACAAAATGAGAAGAAAAAATCTCTCTTAACGATTTGGAGATTGGGACTCATCCTAATCACCAAGTCATATATCAGTTGGAAAATAGTATGCAACAATTGGATAGACCAAGAGATTCTATTTAAACAACAACAAATAGATGGATCAGAAAAGGTGATCTCAACATAGTATATTAACATAGATCTTGCATGGGAATAAGAGACACACTTAAATTCGTTCATTCTCCATTAGACAATTTACATGTAAGGAGTTGGACCCGAGAAGGGATCCATAAATTACTTGATTTATAAATAAATACATCCAATCCAAACACATTAAACATGGTATAAACCCTATAAAAAGGAGTAGTTGTGAAGGATAACCTAGCCATCTCAAGCTATCCTTGAAGTTCCACATCCTTGTACATGTCTCACTCGATTCGTCTTCATCAAACAAACCTATATATAGGTGGATTAACAACATCCAAAAAGAGGAAACATACGAAAGTATGTGTCAGTATAAACTGTGTGTGTGCAACATAGAAACATGTGGATATTTAATATGAAAAAGGTATTCAAATAGAAAGTTCCTAAACATAGGGGTTCGGTCCATGTAGGCAGTTCAAGAGGAAGTTCATTCAAAAGGTTATCCATGTCAAAAAATGAGATATTTATTGTATTAAGAGAAATCATCATTCCAGAGAAAACTTGCCTTGAAACATTATAATGGCATAAAAATAATTAAAAATGCATGCAATAAGACATAAACTAAGATTATTTAAGAAGTACATCATAGGATCTCATGTCAAAAGTACGGGTGGAATAAGTGCACCGTCTGCAAAAATACCACTTCTATGTACATAAGTGAGTGAAAAAAGCACGCTCATGGAAAACATGATGCACCCTATACAGGAGGACTGCTATGATAAATAATATCCATCTAAGTGTCTTGCATAATAGGGAAGGCAAGTATACATTTAGTCCATATCAGTTCACTTCAGCTAAAGGGGGTGAGAAAATCCATGTTTATCAAGTTGAGGTCAAAAGATCTATAAATAATACTTCCATAAATATTGGTACCTATGTGAGATAAAATCCTACAATAATAAATCTTTCAAAATATTGTAAGAGATAAGCAAAAGCAGTTCATTTTCAAATGATATGCCTCATATGGGAAACTAAGTTTCTTAGACGTCCTAGTATCAAAAGAGATAGAGTGTGCACATATATTAGATCCTTGTCTAAAAGTTTGACGTCAAACATAGGTCATCCCAGGGTCCTAAATCTCTTATCAACAATTGTAGGTAAAATTGTCGTAATACTCCATTAAATATAAAAACCCTACAGATTGACTTTTTGCACTTAGCCCAATTAGGTCCAGTAATCCATATCAATTTGTAGATCATATTTTCTTGGTTTTTTTAATTTTCTTATGATTTTGTGGCACTGGAATAAGTAATTATAATTTTATTTATAATAATGTATGAATGGCGTTTATAAAACAAAAACTCAAAATTGATGTTCAAACTAAATCAAATAAAGTTTAGAAAATCACATCATTTAAAAGACCTCATATTTATGATTCCAAATCATATTTGACTTTATTATTATGAATTTTGGATTGTTTCTTATGAATTGTTAAATTTATACCATTTACTGATTTATAAAACAAAACTTGTATAAAAAGACCAAAGTACCCCTACTCAAGCAGTTAGGCCTTAGGGTGTGACGGGGTAAAATCCTAAACTTGAAATGTTAAATTTTTTGCTAATGGAAATATAAATCTAGGGAAAATGCTAAATTGTTCTTCTAGGACAAAACAAAAACAAAAAGCGAGGAAGGGTAATTCAGTCAACTTACACAACCCATTGTTCTTCTCCTTATTTATGAATATAGAAATAGATTTGGTGCAGCTTGAATCAGAAAATTGGGATGGAGCATGGTACTCATTCAAAGGGTGATACCATGTTCTTCAACACACAAAGGTAATTTGAAGACAGCCAAAAAAGGGCTTATAAGACACCAAAACCCTATTGTGGTACTCTCCTCCATTAACGGTTGGAGGTAGAAACTCATTAGACAATAAAAACAATGAGAAACTAGCATCCTGATTGATTTTGGTGCACTGTCGTAGAGTTAACAATGCCATCCGAACAAGTAATACACAATGGATGCGGAAACACGTCAACCAGACTAAAACATCGCTAAACAAGCAAGAGATGAAAAGTAGGGAATGAGATGTTACCAAGGAGAAAGGAAGATCTCACTAGCTTTGGGGACACCTCTAAAACATATACGTTGATTATGTGCATTATGAAGATGCCCCACAACTCTTTGTAATACATATTTGTCTAGCTCATCCAGGAGATGGTAGACAGCGAGTTGGGCACAAAGGCAAGGGGATGTAATCACACAAGATCTTTGGCAACTTCTCGGGATGGTGTAGGCACAACCAGCTAACCCAAGATGATCCTAAGTGTCATTGATGATGTGGTAGGTCAAGAAAGGACATTAATTTGGGTGTATTATAGGGGAGAAATTGGATGAAATTGGAAGTAGTAGAAGGTTGATATAGGGCCAACAATGTTGCAATGTGATTCTTATATAGTTGGGTTTGGCATTGTGAATTCTGGGAAAATGAGGTGGAGAGAGGAAAATTCAAGTTCTATATTAAGGGAATAATTAGGTAGGGAAAGTTTGGATTAGGGGATGCAGAATCAGATAGGAATTCAATTGAGAAAAATCAAGGAAAATAGATGAGAGATGAAGGAAATACAATGAGATAGTAGTGAGGGGTCATGAGGTACAGTAGTTGTGGGAAAGAAAGTCTCCTACCAAAGGTAGGAGACAACCCTGAGGGCATTCGGTGAATATCCAATTACAAGTAAAGGTCATGCATCCAATCAAATATGAAAAAACAAAATTATAGTGTCACAATGGAATGAATCAAAAATTGAATTTATAAATTGATTATAACTTTCTAAATTCACATTTGAATCCTCTTCTCCTTCTCAAACTCATTTAAGGTGACTTCACAGAACCAATTAATAGTAATATTGACACTTAGATTAATTAGGACCCATAAAATCCAAATATCATATTAATTTTTTATTTTAGCAATGTTTGTTGGGTCATCAAATAAATTTTGGTCCTATTAGCATTATCGTGTTAGTTACTTTTACAATTCATTTAAGGCAACTATCATCATCCAACTTAAGTAAATTTCAATATGTATGCTAACTATGATGTGTAGGATCCAAAACTAACATATGTTTCCTATTTTGAGATCATAATCAAGCCATCTAGCTTACTAGGGATATATGTTATTATTTTAATTAACTTTAATGTACTTATTAATCCGTTACCATGTTTGGGAATTATGATCATTTTGGTGTTATCTATCTATTAAACATTTTCCTTAAAACCTATATCCATCATTCACTAATATATTGCTAAAGTTCATAGTTTATTACAAATTAGAAACATATAAAACCATGCCAAAACCTGAGTACTAAAGTTGATGTTGTATGACTAAGACTCACAAGTTCAAACCCTCTGCCAAGTGGATGAATGCATTGAATTTTTTTATTTTTTCGATATATAAAACCATGACATGTGGGTGAAGTAATCTTTTAATGTATTTATTTCTTCCTTTAGTCACTTAAATCCTAATATTTTTTCTTGACTCTTCTTTCTCTCATGAAACTATAAAAAAAAACTAGATAAGTAATTTTAAACTAAAGTCTATTATCGTGGTAAAACTATTAAACTAACATTTGTTTGTAACATTATTCTAATTACTGACACTTAAGACTCACATAGGATTATTATTAGTTAGAGTTATCCTTCTGGATTTCTAAACCTCCTAGTAAAATATTAGTCATGAAAAAGGATATTAAGGTTAACACTACTAAAAGTTCATAATGTCAAGGAGGACTAGGTTGGACATGTGGAGTTGAGTATACATAGTACCAATTAAAATAGAGTAGTCATCATGAACCATGTTGTTCAACATTGACAGGATTTTCAATCATAAATCTTACTCACAAAATATCATTTAAACTTGGTTATGCTTTGTGAGAGATTTATTAGTATCCACAATGCCATATTAGTTGATAAAAAATTTAGTAGTTAGATTATTTATTTTTTGCTACTACATTTTAGTTATTGAGAACATACTTGATATATTGAATAATGATAGGTGCATCGATTGTCAACAAAATCATGGTGTTTAGCATGTGGATGTTTATTCTTATTTAATTGAGTAAGTGAGAGGAGGGGGTGAATATAGCTAAAAACCACTTAAACCAAATTCATTAGACCTTCAAATTATATCACAAGATAAGGTTGCATATATGAAATTTGATTGCAACTAAACTTATTTAGAAATAGAGAAAGAGATTGAACAAGCACAAGTAACACAAGCTATGAATAGTGGTTTCAAACTACAAATTAGGAGATGTACGTCCATTACCTAGAGTGGTAAACATCTAGTATTTTCAACCATGTCTCACTCCTTATATTCTATTATAAAAGTTACAACATTGACCCTTCTTTTTTTCGAGACAAGGATACCCAGCCTTCCCTTTGAGTACAAGGGAGCCAATAACCTTACGAAGGACTTACCCATCCATGACCAAGAGTCTTCTACCTTACCAAGGACTTACCCACTTTTGCAAAGAGTATTCGGCCTTCTCCAAGGACTTACCCACTCTTGCAACAAGTCTTCTTCCTTCTAGGATTTAGCCACTCCTTACTTGGATCTTCCGCCTTAGACTTCACTTTTACCAAGGGACTCCTTCCCTCCTTATTCTTCACCTCTCTTAGCCAGCATAGAGAATCTACATCTTCATGGTGGAATTGAGAAAGTGGGAGGTGGAGGAAGTGCAAGCCTCATGAGATATACATGTAGGACTAGTTCTCTTACAAATCTCCTACACACTCTAATGAATGTAGAAAGTGATTAAGCTTGAGAGTGGTTGGAGGCTCTTGGAGGCACTCAACTATAGTATATGGACCTTCATAGCTTGGCTAATCATGGGATGAAGCCCAAGGGGCCCTATTTATAGTTGAGGATGTCGACTAGCCAGTAGAAGCACTTAGGGATGAATTCTAGCTGTCGGGGTGTTGTAACGGATATTTTTTTGAGTTTTGCAACACTCCAACACTTAGAAACACTTTTTTTCTACATTTCGTATGGTGTTGTCATTCGAGTTTCCATAAAGATAATTTGACCATTAGCACTATGCGACAAAGTAAGTTTGAGTTGTCAATCAAGTTTATCCTAGTTAAAACTAGGTCGATGGCTTAAAATCGTTTTATGTGTAGGGTGTCAGTCGAGTTTGTCCTGGGAAAACTCAGTTGACCCTGGCAGTTACCAAGACCCACATAGGGTTGTCAGTCGAGTTTCATGTGAGTGAAACTCAGACGATAAAAGAGTTCGTGATGAATTTTGGAACGTGTCATAAAACTGTTTAAATATTCGATTGAAGTGTTATTGATTCTTTTTAAGATTAATTACAAGTATGCAATCATTATAAGTGGTTTACAACATGATTCTAATGGATTTGTGGTCTTTTCCATAAAAATACACTTGCATTGATTTTGACTTATTTTTCTCCAACTTAGGATGCACAAGTTTAGGCATTTGGAGTGTGTCTATACCTAATATGAAATCACACAAGTAGAAACATTAGACAAAAATAAGTGCAATGCTTAGTCATAATCAAAACAAGGGTTTAGTCAATTAGACTTTGAGTCAACATCCTCCCCCTTTTTGAAGATGACAAACTATTCCATAAATATATTGAAATCACTTAAGTAAAAGCATAACTTCAAAGAAACCTAAGGGTTTAAATGGAATTGAGTTCGTATGCTCCCCCTCAATTGTTTTTAATGGAGATCACATACTCTCCCTCAATTGATGTTTTTTCCCCTACATGGTTAGCTTTCATAACATTTATAGAAACTATGTGTTCTACTCAAATATGTATTCTACATATATGTTTTCTCCCCTTTAAATAAGACATGTCTTTTCCCCCTTTGTTATTTCAAAGGTAAGGGGGCTGAAGAGCTAAAGAACAACTCCTTAGAAAAAGAGAGTGTAGAAGAGCAAAAACTAAGGACTTGTCCAAGCAATGTATTTAGAGAAAAATAAGACATGCATTTAGAACAACCCAAGATGTGATTCTAGCATATATCAACACAATTCTATGCAAGAAAGTAACTCAAGATAGAGATATACAAAACAAGAAATAAGCTTGAGTATGTATGAAATAAGATTGAAGCATACCATATAGTTGGATACTAATTGATGAACAAGACTAGAACTACATGTAGTTGGGATACTAGTAGATGATATCACAAGTTAGAGCTATTAGAAGGATCAAGATCATAGAAAAATATGTACAAGTTAAAGAACAAGATATGATTAGAAGTAGAGAAATATCCAAATGGAGAGATATGCGATTTCAGAAGCATGAAAAGATATTACTCAATAGAAAATATGCATTATTATTAAAAGATGATTACCTCTAAGAAACTCAACTCTGCCTCAATAGATATACAACTAAATATATGTAGAAAGTTTGAGCACAACAGAAGAAATTTATATCACAACCAAGATATTCAAAGAGATCATCATCAGAACATGCAGAACAACTCAAGACAAGTAATTACAAGATATAGAGATACCAATTTATAGCAATTAGATAGATGGAGTTGTATCCAAGATAGGCAATATAAAGCATGGTAATGTGCACATATAAAGGTACCAAGGGGAGTTCCATAGAATAAGGCTATTGGTTGAAAAAGTCTAGTTGACAGGGAAATATTCATCCAATAAAGCCACATTTTTATATTTTGTGCACAGTGTTGTCGGTCAAGTTTCTGGGTTGAACTTCTCAGATGATGACAACTATTGGAAACACCTATTGGTGTTTGTCAGTTGAGTTTCTTTTAGGACAAACTCGGAAGACAAAAGTTATTGTCAAAAAGCACATATATTTTAGAAAAACATTTTAGAGGCATGATAAAATTATAAACCATATCCAAGCATGTATAAGCAAGCTACTAAAGCACTATAAAAGCATCAAGGACAGTTTTTGGGTAAGAAAGTGATGAAATCATAATATACCAATATTGAATCAAAAACCATATTTGTAATGCATGCTAACTTGACAAAAACAAGCTATGATTGGATATTAGCTAGAATATCATTACCTCTATTCTTACCATTTCTTTTCCACTTATTCTCACCCTATACACGTCTCACCTTTCTTCTTTTATGTGAACTGAGAAACTAATTTGTAAATCAATGTCTCATGTCAATCCATTTGCAAGTGACCTACAAGACGAAAAATGAAATGGTCCCCAATCATGTTTTTGGGTCCGTAGGGGTTAGATTACCAACGCAAGTCCTATTCTCTTGGTATTCTTTCCTAAAAGGGTAATATGTAGAATAATGACTAATTTCATTATAATGATTTCAATATAATGATTGGAATTAAAGGATTTGCCATGGAATATTGAAGATCCTTTGTCTTTGTTATTCCTTTGGCTACTATCAAGTTCAAAACCATCTCTACCCATTTTTTCGGTAGTATGATCTAGGATTTGATAAAGATTCTTTTTATCATCTAAGAATCTTTACACGGCGGATCTCAAACTATGATTGTCATGCATAGGAGAAGTAATGGTAGAAGATGATTGATTGATTTCATCTCTAGCATGCAAAATATCAGTTTTTAAGCAAAGAGATTTGGTCATATAAGAATTCTTTTCAATATGAAGAGAAGAAACATAATTATCTCTATGAGTAGAACTCAAACAAGATTCAAGGACATTGATTTTAGCAAGCAAGGAAGCATTTTCTTTTTCAAGCAAAGCAATCTTAGAAAGATAGATACGATTTTAAGTTTCTAGTCCTTGCAAAACAAAGTCTTTCTCCTCATTTTCAAATTTTAAGAACATCAATATCAACCATTGTCTTCACAATTTACTATTCTCTTCATTAGAAGTAGGCATAAGAGGTTGAGATTCTAGAAATCTAATCTTATCAAGAAAGTTAGCATTTTCAAGTTTAAGAGCAGAAACTTATCTAAGATAACCATTGTTTTCAATCTCGACAATGTTGAATCTCAATTCTAGCTCTAGATAATACTTTTGGCAACATCAACTTATAAGAAATTTTAGCATGTTCAATATCATCTTTTTCTACATGCTAGCTATCAACAATCTTAGCAAGCCTTTTATTTTTATTCTTAGTAGACTTAAGAGAGGCACGAGTAGAATTAATAATTGCAATTAAATATTCTTTATTTAAAGAGTTTAGATTTACCTCATTTGAGTCTTCATTTGAACTTGTCATGAGAGAAAAATAACATTCTCCATCTTCACTAGAGCTTGAGAAATATCCTCTACTAGAATCTTCTCTTGAGCATGAGTTGGAAGAGTCACTAGAGATTTTGTGCCATTTATCCTTCTTATTTTACTTATCTTCCCTTCTCTTGTGATTATGTATCTTTTTGCCTCGTAGACAATCTTCCTTGATGTGACCCTTCCTTCCACATTTGAAGCACCAAGTGGAGAAGGAAGGCTTGGGTTTGTGAAGTATACCTTTAGAGTACATAGCATCTTCTTCAACTTGAGAGGATGGAGAAGCTTGACCAACAATGGATTCAATTTGGGATTTGATTTCAGCCTTCTTCATTCTCTTGAGCTCTTTTTCTTCTTCTCTTTCTTCTTCCTCTTGCTTGTCAAGTTCAACTTCATGGGCTTATAGATTTCCTATGAGCTCTTAAATGGGAATATCACCAAGAGAATTCTTATTTAATGTAAGTCACCTTTGATTTCCACCATTTAGGAAGAGACCTAAGGATCTTTGAGTTTATATTTCCTCTATCCATATGATGATCTAGGACGCTAAGACCATTTATAATGGTGTTGAGTCTAGAGTACATTTCAGCCACTCTTTCTTCTTTACCATCTTGAAGTTCTCAAGGAGACCATTGAGCATATAGACTTAACTTTTCTTCACTTGCTTCGTCCCTTCATAAGCTACACACAGATTTCTCCATACCCTCATAGGTCATCTCACAAGAAGAAATCCGATTGAACTCGGTGGGGGAAAGATAGGCATAGAGAATGTTGATGCCTCTAGCATTCAAGGTTGCTTTCTTCAAAGTAGCCTAATTCCATTCTTCTATCTTTGTCTCTGGTAGCTTGTATGGAAGATCCATCATCCTCCATAGCTCAGGACTTGATCCTTGGATGCAATATTGTAACCTTCTCTTCCAATAGTGGAAGTTTCTCCCATCAAAAATTGGAATGTTGATGAGGTATCTCCCACCTTAACAATAGCCCATCTTCTCCTACTTGTGGAAGTATTTCTTGGAGAAAACCCACTCTCATACCACTTGTTAGATCAGATGGGCTCTAGAAGGGGGGTGAATAGAGCTAAAAATTACTTAAACCAAATTCATTAGGCATTCAAATTATATCACAAGATAAGTTTGTATATATGAAATTTGAGTGAAACTAAAGATACATAGAAAGGGAGAGAGAGATTGAACAAGCATAAGTAATGCAAGCTATGTATAGTGGTTCCAAACTCCAAACTAGGATATGTACGTCCACTACCTAGAGAGGTCGACCTCTAGGATTTTCAACCATGTCTGACTCCTTATATTCCATTATAAGAGTTACAACATTGACCTTCCTTTTTTGCGAAAAGGATACCTAGCCTTCCCGTTGAGAATAAGGGATCCAATAACCTTACAAATGACTTACCCATCCATGATCATGAGTATTATACCTTACCAAGGAATTTCCCATTTTTCAATGAGTCTTTGGCCTTCTGCAAGGTGTTACCCACTCTTACAACAAGTATTCTTCCCCTTTAAGGATTTACTCACTCTTGAATTGGATCTTCCCCCTTTGACATCACCTTCACCAAGGATAAGCTTTAACCAAGGGACACTTCCCTTCTTCTTCTTCACCTTTCTTAACTAGGAGATATAATCTTCATTTCATGGTGGAATTGAGAGATTGGGATGTGTAGGAAGTGAGATCCTCACAATATATACATGTAGGACTAGTTCTCTTACAAATATCCTACTCACTCTAATGGATATAGCTAGTGATTAAGCTTGAGAGTGGTTAGAGGCTCTTGGAGGCACTCAAATATAATGCATGGACCTTCATATTGCTTGTCTAACCATGGGATGAAGCCCAAGGTGTCATGTTTATAGTTGAAGATGCCTACTATCCAGTAGAGGCACTTAGGGATGATTCTAGCCGTTTGGGGTGTTGCAATGGTATTTTTTTATTTTTTGCAACACTCCAACAGTTTGAAACACTTTCTATGCAAAGTCCATATAGTGTTGTTGTTTGAGTTTCCATAAAGGTAATTTGATCGATAGCACTATGTGACAAAGCAATTTTGAGTTGTTGGTTGAGTTTATCCTAGATGAAACTCGGCAGGTGGCTAAAAAATATTTTGTGTGTGAAGGGTGTCGGTCGAGTTTGTCCTGGGGAAACTTGGACGACCCTCGTAGTTACCAACACCCACATAAGGTTGTCGGTTGAGTTTCATGTGAGTCAAACTCAGCTGATAAAATTGCATGTGGTGAATTTTGGAAAGTGCCATAAAAGTGTTTAAATATTCAATTTCAAGTGCTCTAGATTTTTTTAAGCTTAATTACTAGTCATAAAACCATTACAATTGATTTACAACATGTTTGAATAGATTTGAGGTATTTTCCATAAAAGTACACTTGCATTGATTTTAACTTGTATTTCTCCAAATTAGGATGCACAAGTTTAGGCATTTGGAGTGTGTCTATACCTAATCTGAAATCACTCAAATAGAAGCATTAGGCACAAATAAGTGGAATGGTTAGTCACAATCAAAACAAGGGTTTACTCAAATAGACTTTGAGTCAACACCTCCCCTATCGATCCCAATCCTTACAAGTATGGTATTAGAGCTAAGGTAGTCAGTTCACCTAACTATTTCAATTTTACCTCCCTCTAGGTTGTTTACCTTCCATATGTTCCTCATGTGACCATTACCTTATATAGAAATTCTCTAGGTGAGATGCTTATCTTATAATACACACATGAAGTTCACTAAGCTCCAAGCAAAATATAGCATATAAAAACGTTCCAATGTGGATCTTAAGTAGAAAACCTTCATATCGTTGGACAACATGTACCCTTCTTATAGAATGAGGAGAAATTGATTATATTGGGCATTGATTTAAGCTTAAATTTAATTTATATCACATGATTTTTCAATAATAACTAATATCTCATTATAATATTATATTCACTTAAGAAAGTTTTTCTAAAAATTTAGCAATGAATTCCTTGAGCTATGTCACAATCTAAGAAATACTGAAAAAAAGAAACCACTTAGAGGAGAACCACATGAATATGTGGATAAACCCTTAATATTAATCTTTGATGCATGGTAATGATTTAGTGTGAGGAATGATATAATTTAGTTGACATACCAATATACATCTTTAGTTTGTTATTTGGACGATTCCTTTCATAAGGGTGGAAGGATGGTATATGTAAGATTATAGATATGTTGATTTCAAGGATAAAATCCACTTAAAGATTTGCAGCCTTGTAGCATATTGAGTATGCTATTCTTGCTCTAGAAATCCTAATTCCATGATTTAGATTTTTGTATTCTTAGTTCTGTAGTAATCGCATACAATTTTAGATATATACCCTAATACACCTCTTGTACCCAATCGAACCTATAATATATATAATGAGTAACTCAAAAGCAAACCCTAACTCTAAATACATATGACCATGATCATGTTTAGATCAATAAACTCTATTATGAAAATAATTTTGGATATATTGAACATAATCCTAGGCCTTGGAAATGTTGATGGCATATACTTAATGCATATTAGTGGTTTGTACATAACCCTAAGTATTAGTCAGTGCATCTAACATATATAGGATTGGTACCATAATGTTGCAGTTATGACTATAGATATAATCATATCTTAAAATAGACAAATACACTTAAAATGGACCCAATAACTTAAAAGTGACTTAATATGCAAGTTGAGCTCATTAAGTATGTAATGCATGTGATGTTGTTCATTAATATGCACATAATATGTTAAATACAACTAGCACAGAATTGCATGTAAACAAAGATGCATAAATAGATAGTTAGGGTTGAAGTGTTCTTAAAAGAGATATATGAGTAAAACATGGATGTTTTATATAAATGATGATGATGAATATGCCTTATCCAAGTTAATAATGGAAGTAATGGATGTAATGAGTTGAACAAGTAAAATAATTGAATTTGTGAAAGATAATACAATATGACTCTTTTCGTGATGAGATAAAGGTAATATGAGTTTGAATATCAAATGTTGAGGAGAATGATGATTTATAATACTTAATATTAAATAATAGATTCAACTCTAGTTGAATTCGAACTCATAGAAGGAGGTCCTAAAAGATAATTCTTGGCATCCTGGGACTACATCCCTATAATTATATACTTATCTACCGTCATGAGGCCACCCATAAGCTTCCTAATGTCCAGAATCCACAACTTGCCTCTGCAACCATACTACCTAACCCCTACCCAATCAGGCTAGTACTGTTGAGAACATTGTGATACATGGGTTGATCCCACGATTTAGTGTTGATAGGCCTTGCTCCTAAACTTTCTCTAGAATCTTCCTAAATTGATAATTATAATCAAGAGTATTTTCCTTTTTATCATTTTCTAATTCTAAAATGTGATATGTGGTGTTTTTATAGGTTTTGCAACATGATTTTAACATATTTATCTATAAGTTTTGTTTATGCCTCCTGAGTGTTTCACATACACCATAGGAATATATATTCAATACAACATAGTAAAAACTTTTGGAATATCAATTATTATGTTGACTTCCTAACACCCCCACCACTCACACACCAGTTCATCTATCAAATTCCTAACCCCTACCCCCCCACTCACACACTTACACAAAACAAAAATCTTACATTGCCTGTTCTAGTCTTTGTTTGGGAATTTTTCCAATTCATTACACATGATCATGTGTCGGCTTATTAGTTTTGGCTAATTAAACTTTTCATGGGTAAAGTCAAAAGTAAGTGCAGCTACTACATGGCAGTAGGTTAATAGTGGTTTTTGTCTTTGTGCAAGTAAAAGAGAAGTTGGTCCCATATTACCCACCTCTAAGATGGAGCACTACTTTTTGCATGGGAGTACATGTAACATTGTTATCCAAAAAATATAAGGGGGTATGTTCACCATGGGATGATTCTATTGACCACCAACTGCACCTGGAAAGGCTCTTGTGCACCTTGTCTCACCTCATCGGGTTGGGCTAGACACAGCCACAGACATGTGGCTCATGGCTCACAGGAACTTTCTTTTGTGTTTTTTCTCTTTTTGAAGAAAAAAAGGATAACTATTTATTATATTCCAATTAGGAGTGTAATATTTCTCTAACCAACTTTCCATAAACTAATTACAAAAGAGTTTTTTCATATTTCTAGTAAGTATTTAAGATCATGTGTGTGATTGTGACTTTGGGATTCCTTTTACTTGAGTGTGGGATATATTGTGTGTGCTATAAATAAATTCCCTTGGGAACTTGGGATTAAGTCATTGCTCTCTCTTTTGTAATTGTCCCTAGTCAACATCCTTGCCATAGCATGTCATCATCCCAGCCAACATTATTGCATGTTGAGAATTTCTCTCATGAGCAAGTGAAAATTTTCTCACATCTATTATAGTCTTCGTCATTGTGATATGATGGGTGGAGGTACCTATCCCTTTCTTAGCCTCACTTGGTGGTTTTTTGCTCGTCGCCACTACTTGAGTGAGATGGTTGATTTCTATGTGTTCATGAATTGGTCTTCTAGGAGAATAGAATGCATCTAATCTATATTAGAGCGCTAATTTCTCTATGTAACATGCATCTTTTAATTGTGAGTGATTTAGAGTTCCTAACTCTATTTATCTTGTTCGCCTGTTTTATTTGGCCTTGCCGTTCTTATCTGAATATATTAATGAGTATGTAAAGCATGTTAATCCAATCATAGTTATTTGTAATTACTTGTAACAACAAATATAATTCCAACAATCTCACAAAATCATATTACTACGATTAATTAACATAGTTGGCCATAGATCTATGTGTCCTAAGGTTGACATATGGGGAGACTTGATAAACACATAGGTTTCAACTTCAAAAGTCAATGACTTCGGATGGAAATTTTTCTTACTATGATAGGCTTTATTGGCCACATGGAAAAGTATACCCTTATATTGGATGAAATTGAACCTAAGAGTGTTAAAAAATTGTTGATGGAAGGAGAAGGATTGTCTCTGTAGAGGATGTATCCTCCTTTAATATTGAGAATAGATACATTGATAAGTATTGATAAGGGTAAATACAATCATGAATTAAGACATGATATCGACTCTTGTGCCATGGAGTTCAAGAAATGGATATGAATCTTTGTGATAGATTTATTATAGCTTCTTTCATTGAAAAGTTCCCTAAGTCTTTAGAGGATTTTTGAAATGGATCTTGAGCATAAGAAGGGTGATTGTCCCAAAATAAAATTATGATTGATAGTTTCAAAATAAGAGGGGCACTTGAAATAGAAATCCAATATGCATGTTCATGTTGTCTTAAATATTGTTAAGAAATAAGATAATAATAGAATTCTTATAAACCAAAGGTCAATATCCAAAAGAACCCAAAGAAAAAATCCAATTTGAGCTGTGGGAAGATTGGTCATCGAAACAAGGGTTGTCCAATGAAGAAGGCTAAGAAATTTGATGTATAACTAAGGAGGTAGTACTTAACATGATGAGTACTTCGTTGAACCTCAATGATGGGTGTGTGTCTATTAAATTTGAAGTTCTTGCTTTTTTTAATTCATGTATTGGATAGCCGATTTTGGGGGTAATGTGCAAGTGTGTGGACAAGTCCATGTTTGTGTTTTACCGGTTTTGTTCATGAAGATGCATGACTTTGTGTGACTCCAAGTTTATTGAAGTCAAAGGTGAAGGATATGTGGACCTATAATTTCCCTCAAGAAATGTTATGACACTCTAGAGAGTTAAACATGCTTCAATCATTTGGTGCAACATTGTTTGTGGTGCAATTTTAGTTATAAATAGTTTAAGATTAGATTGCAAGTGTAACAAAGTAGTTGTCACATGAGTTTGCAGTTGTTGATTATATGGAAAAGGTTATTGGTGTGATTTGACTAACTCTTTAAGTTTCATGTAGATCCTATTTCAAATTCTATGATGGATTTGAACAATATAGTGAAGCAATGGACCCGCTTAATTGTGGGTCTAACAGCATACTTGGACCCATTAAAAGTCCTATAGTTTGACCAAAGACACCACAACACACTCAGATATCGAATATTACTCATCTTGGATTTGAACAAAGATGTTATGAAGAACTTGGATAACAAAGATCACTCAACTCAGTTTCAACAAAATGCATTATGAAGCACTCAGATATAGAAGACCACAAACAATTGACTCATCCTCCTCTCAAGTAAAATCCACTTGAATAGTGGCTAAAGATCTCTTACATCATTCTTCTAGACCCCACTCCCACAACTAGCACCTCTCCACAAGCATTATTGGGGTTTGAAACTCCACCCACATTCGCTCCATTCATCCATGATAACTTCTCTTCATCCAACCTTCCTCCAGTGACAGCATGACATTTCCACAAACACCTATAGTTAGCAATAGACTACCATATCCTTATGTCACCAATGTACCACCTCACTAGAGATATACTAATGAATAATATTTTTATCATGATACAATGCAAATTATGTGTGCTTATCGTTGGCTCTTCCCTTAGCATGTTGTCCCTTAATGACCTACAACCAGCAATGAAATTACTATACCCGAAGGCATTCTTAAGTTGACTCAGACATGAGTGGCTAGTTTCTATCTTTGGATTGAAAATCCTTATTTTTTTATCTTCATCTTTTTTCTTGTAACTATCAATAATAAAACTTTCAACTTTTTTCTCCTTTCATTTGTATTTTTGTATGGAATGCCTCTCTAGGATCTTTGTGATGGTCACAATATACTGGTAAACCTAGATTGAGAAAAAATTATTTTGACCCCAAAGAGGAGGTTTAAGTTTAGTGTTCTAGTTGTCGCAACATAACACATAAGTTTTGACATTTAACCTCGAAGAGGTGGTTCCCACTAAATATACATGTTCTTCTTAAACTCAATAGAATGTTGAGTAGAGAGTCCTAATATGTGTAGACTATGATTTCTGTGTCTACAGCAGTCGACATTGGACAAGAGGTTTGATTGAGAAGTAGAAATGGATTCTTGTTTAATAATCATCATTTATTATACTTAGTTTTAAACGAACTTAACTATTTTTGCTTTCTTAGTGCTTTCCTAAGTTTAGATCTAGTCATAGTTCATAGTCAAAAAAAATTATCTTCAAATCAAAATAGCTAATAAAATTTGATAACATTTTATGGTTTGTATTGAAAACTTAAGAATGGTCTCCATTCCACTATAATTAAACCTTGTACACTTGCTAGTATTAAACATAGTGAATTTATTTATAAATTTAAAACTTTGCACCCCGACTAAGGGAAGCCGTGTGTATTCAACGAGAACATAAATTCATATTCAAGTAGATACAACCTTTGTTCTCTGAGTCGTAACACAAGCTAAACACATAAATTTTCTGTGTCATTGCTAGGGATCACAGTAATGGTAAATATTTATAGTTTAATTAATCTAATTCTGGACAAAAAACTAATATTTTCTTATATTATTTAAAAAATATCTCTCATGAATAATCAAATCAATTTTTCATATCACTTTAGGCATCTATGAATAGCTTATGCTTCACAGATCTTCCTCTCTAGTTGGATTGAGAAACCTTGACTCGAAGGTCAATAAAACATTATGTAAATTCTTGCAATCTAAATAGAAAGCTCTGGAAAATCCAATACATGTCGAGGTGGAAGATCAAGAAGAAAACTATGAGGAAGAGAGGACAGTTGAAAATGGTGACTCTCCAAAAGGTATTCCACTAAGGACTTTCTTGCACTTAAAGTGAATGCTTTATTTTCAAGTTTTGCTAAAGCTCCTCTTATTTTCAGGTGTTATTTAGACCCAACAATTCAGGGAGGTGTGCTTAAAATCCCACGCAACATATCCAGATTCTTAAAAACATCTCTAGTATTGTGAAAACTAATGTGCACCTGAGGATGTTTACATGTGTATGTTTATCTACTCTCTCATGACAAGACAAAAGCATGATATAACTCTATTCCCATTGGTACTATTTGTTCTAGGAAAGATCTTGCTAGTGCTTTTATTAATAATTTATACACTTGTGTGAAGACTAATCATTATGGGGTTTATAACATTTTTTTGGTACACTTGATACAAGAATAAATCACAGTGAAGACTTATTGATGTAAGGACCCTGACCTGCGTTTAGGGCTTAACCTTGGTGTTTTCATGCTTGCTAATCACCTTTAGTGGTGATTAGGGTTTGGTTGTTCTTTGTTGAGAGTTGAAGGTGCTACTTGCAAATAACCCAAGTCTAGGGTTTTGTGAGCAAGTTTTCCACCTTGAGAGGTGTTCTTCTCTCTCTTTGCTTCCTCTAGGGTTGAGAGGAAAGTTTGGGCTTGTTGTTTGAGTTCTTTGGGCCTTTGTTGAGCTTGTTTGGGCCTTGATGTGCCTTGTTTGGGCTTGTTGGGCTTGTGTCGGCCAAGTGTTGCTTGTGTCGGCCAAGTGAGGTGTGTGTCGGCCAACAAGGAGGTGTGTCGCCCTAGTGCAAAGCTTGGTGTGTCGCCCATGATGCTTGGTCTTGTTTGGTGGACACTTGGTGCACATCTTGGACAAGTGTCTTAGACCTTGCTAAGAGTGGTGGCTTGAGTTTGTGGAGAAGTGTCCCTTGGGTGGACGACACCTAGCATGGACCAACCTTGTTTTCTCCTCCCTTTCTTTCTATATAGATGGTTCCTTCCTTAGCTTAAGGTCCCTTTAGTCCCTCTCCCTCTTGTGCACGACACACTCCCTCTTTCCCTTACTTGGTGGTCGACACACCCTTAAAAGAGTTGCTTGGAGGTCGACACACCCTTGGAGAAGAAGGGTGGTGGCCGATACACCCCCCACTTGGAGGAGCTTTGGTGGTCGATATCCCTTGAAGCTTGGAGTGCTTCTTCTTCCTTGGAGCTTAAGGCGGGTTGCATAGCTTCTAACCCTAACTACTCTACTCTCTTTTCATATATGTTGCTTTAATCTTGCCTTTGCATGTTAGTAGCTTGGTTCTTGTTTATCTTGCATGTTGGTCGATCCTTTTGATTTAGGGTTTAGGGAGCAACACTCCTTTCTCCCCTTGGTCTAGATGAGTGAGCTTGGGTCCTAATGCCATGAGCAACACCCCTCTTTCCTAATCGATTGAGGTGAGCTTATGACTTAGTGGCTTGAGCAAGACTCTCTTCTCACCTTGGGCAAGATGGTGAGCTCGTTTAGATGACCTTGGGAAGAGGTACCTTGAGTGTTTGGTGCTTGTGGAGGTGCTGCCCGACAGCCCTCATGGCTTAGCTGCCTTGCACGGCTTGAGTGAGCAATGTATCTCTCTTGTTCCTTGGGCAGGTGAGCAACCTGACCTTGCATGCCTTGAGCTGTTTCTGCCCGGTAGGCTACTCGCCCGGCTTTCCCCTACTCGCCCGGAACTAGCCGTGTCGCCCGACACTCTGCTCACTCGATGCAACCTGCTCGCCCGATACCTTGCTCACCCAGTATCCGTGTCGCCCAACAGCTTTGCTCGCCCGATACATGTACCTTGCACGCCCAGAAGTGCTCTGCTTGCCCGATATCCAACCTGCTCGCCCGGACAGCTTTGCTCACCCGGCACCAGCCGTGTCCCCCGATACCTTGCTCGCCCGACACCTTGCACGCCCGACAGCACCCTGCACATTTGGTACACCTGCACGCCTGAGCTGCACGCCCGATATACCTTGCACGCTCAGCAGTGAGCTGCACGCCTGACTTGGCTGCACGCCATGGTTTGAGTGAGGATGAACCCTACCCGAGAAGGTCCTTTTGTGAGGGTTTTGGTACCTTTTGTGAGGGAACTTGGTGTCATGGAAGTGGCTTGGCTAGCAATTACCCTTAATATCATTAGTAACTCCTTGCTCACCTAATAATTACGATAATGACTATGATAATGCTTGTGTTATATGTCTCTTTTTAACTTGATGTCAAAGCATGGCAAGGTACATAAATAGTTGCATAATAGTGTGTCTTGAGCACATGATTATCAGGTGATGTATAGTGACATTTATAGCAATTTTGGATGATATCTCATAATGGTAGGCATAGTCCTTATGTCAATGATATGCTTAACCCTAATTGATCTTTGGTAACAAACCCTAGATGTAATCCTATGAATGGTAAGTCCCTTGGTTATTCTCATTGATTATTGAATGACACTAACCATGCAGGAAATGCATAGCCAGATGAAAGGCTATGAGAAATGGGTAATGTGAATATTGTAATGACAGGTGTATTATGAATGATGTTCCATATTGATGTTGAAAGCCTTGAGAGGCTATGGCACTATGTGATGAGGGATTGCGATTCCATGATATGTGATGATCCTTGAGATGGATCTCGATGGTTGGCAAGAGGCCAAGTGATAACATGTGATGTGAGATCCTTGTGATGGATCAGTGTGATGTAAATTTGTAGAGATAACATAATGTCGAGTTTATGTTGTTTACCTTTTTGTTATATCTTGTATGTTATACAACTTGGTTGAATCTTGCAATCCATCTAAAAGATACTAATTAATTATAGTAAAATCCATCATGTAGTTGCCCTGGCCATAGATCCATCATCAGTCAGGAAAGGGTGATGGTGAAACGGGTTCTCCTGCGGGTCAACCCGGAGCGCACATTTTTGAATATGCGAGGTTTCTCCTAGCCTCAAATAGAGATGTGAAATGAGTGCAGCTGCGGTTGCAGACTCGGATTTGTGATGAGCATGGTGAACATGGCCCATGGCTCCAGATATGTGATATGATGAGCATGAATGTGTTCATGGCTCAGAGCACGGTGTTGAGACCTGTGGCTCGGTTTTACTAGCGTCGTGACCTGTATCGAGGTGGGCTAGGCAGAGGGTAGCCTGAGAAGTTGACCTTGTGGCTTATGACCACTTGAGCATGAGACTGCGGTCCTGCTTTGCGTTCTCGTGTACTGACCACGAGGGGTGAGGTCTTGGATTCCGGCTCTTCCATTGACCTTGTATGGCACCGGCTATGGGCTTCGCAGCCGAAGGTTGGATTTGAACGGTATGGTTCATTTCCTCAGGGCATAATAAAATGTAATCCAGCCGTCTAGTATATATACTGCTTAAGACAAACACGAAAGATTGGTTGAGGCCTTGTTTTTGTAGTTAACTTTAATTATCTTGCAGTTGCTTGCGCATTTCTCATACGTGGTAAGTCTGATGGTGAGGATGGCTTGTTTTTCATAACTATTTCAGTTATATATCCCTTATCAGTAATCTTCTTATATGTATATGCTCATTTGAGGTTTTGTAGTTTTGGCGGGGAGTTATGCCTCCTGCTGGGACAATGTTCAATTGTCTCACTCCACTGGTTTATACCCTTTTTAGGTGGTCGAGCTTGTCGTGGTGGTGGTCGCGGAGTGGCGGCCGAGCAGCAAGAAGATCAGTAGAAGGCAAGCTTTGGAGATGCTGATGTTTTGGATGTTTTGTTGTAGAGTCTAGAGTCATCCCTGTACTCTCAGGTCCTTGGCGGTGTTTTGACGTTGCTTTACGATGTACGATCGATGATGTTTGTATATCATGTTGCTGGCCGGATGAGGGCCTTTATGTATATAATAGGTGATGAACTCATGTTACGATAGGACAGCTGTTGCTCTAAGCTGTGGACATGTATCCAGGATGGTATGGATATGCATATAACATGTTTTCTTACAGGATATGGACTGGAATGTAATATGTTTCTCAGTTTATCAGTTTTCCAAAATCGGTTTTAATTAACCCGTGTTTTTGATAAGCTGTGGTTATGGTGATTTCCGCACGTTTTCGCGTAACACCTCGTTATCTGTGTGATAATGGGATGTGTTGCCACAAGTTTTGGTATCAGAGCTCTAGGTTCACTGAGTCTACAGGGATCTAGGACTAGGTTGTGTTTGTTCTTATGTGTTTTCCAGATTTTCTCATAGAAATCTTATTCCCTCAGCGGGAGAAAAGCCAAGATGTCTGGAAACCATGAAGAACTCGCTGTTGAGCACAGCGATGTTGCATCTGTTGATGGAGCAGTTGGCCAGGCACATGAAGATCGGGTTCCTGAGGTCCCCCAACCTGACCCAGCCATTCTTGAACGCCCTGCCTACCAACAGATTATGGGGCAGATGATGGCTACGATGAATATCATGGTTGAGTGATTACCAGTGCCTCCTCCGCGAGCACAGGTTCCCCATGGAGAAGCATCAGGTATTGGGAAGACCTTCGAGCGGCTTCGCCGAGTCGGGGCTTCGGAGTATGCTGGAACGGCTGATCCAGCAGATGCAGATCTGTGGCTGACAAGTCTTGAGAAGGCTTTCCGGATCCTCGACATCCCTGAAGCAGACAAAGTAAAGCACGCTGTCTACCTTCTGAAGGGTAGTGCTGGTCACCGGTGGACCATCGAGGAAGAGAAGCGGCCTGGTGAGGTGATCTGTTGGGAAGTGTTTCGACGCGAGTTCATCACCGGATACTTTCCCAAGACGTATCTGGATGAGAAGATCCGTTAGTTCGAGAGTTTGCAACAAGGAACAATGAACATCACCGAGTATGAAGCCAAGTTTATGGATCTGTTGAGGTTTTGTCCTCACATGGCGACAACAGACGAGGAACGGATCAGACGTTTCGAGAAAGGTCTGAGTAATGAGCTGACGACACTGGTTTCTGCGTTAGAGAACCGAGAACGGTTTGCGACATTTGTGGAATCTATTCAGAGGATTGAACGTTCTGTAAGGGAGAAGAGAGAGTCCATGGCTAAGAAAAGACCTTCTCAGTTCCAGAGTCAGAGGTTTGGTGGCTTCAAGAAGCCCAGGTTTTCAGCACCGGCAGCTATGAGAGGTTCTGGTAGGCCGTCTCAGTGGTCTCTGAGTAGAGGAAGAGGCTATGTTTCTTCACCATCTAAGGCACAAAGTTCGGCTTCTGTGGCGGTGACAGGGCCATCTAGGCCTCGAGATGATGTTAGGACATGCTATGCCTGTGGTCAGACAAGGCATATCAGGTCAAGTTGTCCTTACAAAGATGATGAGGTGACGCAGCAGCCGAGGCAGAACCTTCAGGGGTCAGAGAGACCACAGCCCAGTGGTAGCAGAGGACGAGGATGCGGTCAAGCATCTCAGGCTGGATCGTCTGCTCAGGGAAGCAGAGGTCGTGGACAGCAAGCAACGGCTCGATTCTACGCTATGAATCAGCCGGAGGCGATAGTCAACCCGCGAGTAGTGACAGGTCAGATGGATTTATTTCATTCTGATATGTCTTCTTCTTGCTTTATATCTCTTCTGGTTGATCCGGGTGCTACACACTCTTTTATCGCCTATAGTGTGCTTGAGAACTATCGTTTACCTGTTAGCTGTAAGAAAGATAGCTTGTTGTTAGAAACCCCTCTTAATGGTTCCTCTTTGCTTCGAGAAGAGTGTCCCTCTTGTGTCTTGTCTTTCTCGAGACACCGCATTCAAGTGGATCTTATACCTCTTGAGATGCGTGGGTTCGATGTCATCCTTGGGATGGATACCTTGGAGAAGTATAAGGTTGTTTTGGACTGTGGTTCCAAGCAGGCAGTGTTGATGTTGCTGGAGAGAAGTGGATCTTCCAGGGAGATAGGAAGATTCTTCTGACATGTCTGGTATCAGCTATAGTGGAAGATAAGTTGTTAAGACAAGGATGTGAGGTGTTCTTGGCCCATGTGGTGGATACCATAGTGGATACCAAGGCGAAGGGTCTTAACCTTGAGGAGGTGTCAGTTGTTCGTGAGTTTGCTAATGTGTTTCCTGAGGAGTTTCCTGGTGTTCCTCCACCCCGAGAGATTGATTTCGAGATCAATCTGGTTCTAGGAACGCAGCCAGTTGCACAGACACCGTACAGAATGGCTCCAGCAGAGATGGCAGAGCTGAAGAAACAGTTGCAAGAGTTGTTGGATAAAGGTTTTATCCGACCGAGTACGTCGCCTTGGGGTGCTCCAGTACTGTTTGTCAAGAAGAAGGATGGTTCGATGCGGTTGTGTATAGACTACCGGCAGTTGAACAAGGTCACGATCAAGAACAAGTACCCGTTGCCGAGGATAGATGATATGTTTGATCAGTTGTGTGGTGCTACGGTGTTTTCAAAGATCGATCTACGGTCTAGATATCATCAGTTGAGGATAAAGACGGATGACATACCAAAGTTAGCTTTTAGGACAAGGTATGGTTACTATGAGTTTGTGGTTATGCCGTTTGGGTTAACCAATGCACCTGCAGCTTTCATGGATCTGATGAACAGAGTGTTCCGTCCGTTCTTAGATCAATTTGTTGTGGTCTTTATAGATGACATTTTGATCTATAGTCGGGACAGGCTAGAGCATGAGCAACATCTTCGTCAAGTGTTGACTCTTCTTTGCCAACATCAGTTGTATGCCGAGTTCAGTAAGTGTGAGTTCTGGCTGGATGAAGTGACTTTCTTGGGTCATGTGATATCTGCTCAAGGAGTCAAAGTAGATCCGAAGAAGGTGGAATCTGTTGCGGATTGGGAACAACCGAAGACGCCGACAGAAGTTCGTAGTTTCCTTGGTTTAGCAGGATATTACCGGAGGTTTATCAAGGACTTCAGTGTGATCGCATTACCGATGACAAAGTTGACCAGGAAGGATGTACCTTTTGTTTGGGATGATCGATGTCAGCAAGCTTTCTAGAAGTTGAAGGAGAAGCTGACTAGTGCTCTAGTGTTGATCTTACCAGAGCCTGGGAAAGGCTATGTTGTTTTCTGTTATGCTTCCAAGAAAGGTTTAGGTTGTGTGTTGATGCAGGAAGATCATGTGGTTTCTTTTTCCTCACGACAACTCAAGAAACATGAGGAGAACTACCCAACTCATGACTTGGAGTTGGCAGTAGTGGTTCATGCATTAAAGATTTGGAGACACTATCTGTATGGGGAAGTGTGTCAGATCTTTACGGATCATAAGAATCTGAAGTATATCTTCACGCAGCATGAGTTGAACATGAGACAACGGCGATGGATGGAGTTGATCAATGACTACGACTATAGTATCAAGTATCATCCTGGTAAGGCGAACGTGGTAGCTGATGCGCTTAGCAAAAAGTCTTCTCTTTCTTCAAAGAAGGCACAGTTGAGTTACCTGGTTTGCCATAGGCGAGATATGTTTGTCTCTCTGCGACAGATGAATGTGCAGATGGAAGCTTCTTTGTTATCTGGTCTTTTCGCACAGATGCAAGTCAAGCCTACGTTGAGGCAACAGATCAAGGATGCACAGCAGACAGACGATACGGTACAGTTGATCGGATCAGAGTTTGGCAGCGACAAGTGTGATGGGTTTCATGAGTCCGAGGATGGACTAGTTTGCTATCGTAATAGAATGGTGGTTCCAGATGGTGATGATCTGAGGAAGTTGGTGCTTGAGGAAGCACACACATCGATGTACGCTATGCATCCAGGTGTCACCAAGATTTATCATAGTCTGAAGGACTTGTATTGGTGGCCTGGTTTGAAAAGAGACGTAGTTGAGTTCGTGTCAAGATGTGCGGTGTGTCAGCAAGTGAAGGCTGAACATCAGAAGCCGGCATGTACGTTGCAACCTTTGCCGATACCACAGTGGAAATGGGATCATATAACCATGGATTTCGTAGTTGGTCTGCCCAGGACAACTAGGAATCATGATTCCATTTGGGTGATAGTGGACAGATTGACAAAGTCTTCCCATTTCCTATCGGTAAAGATGACATATATAGCGGAGAAGCTCGCTAGAGTGTATGTGGATGAGATAGTTCGTTTACATGGTGTGCCCGCAACGATAGTTTCTGACAGAGGTCCTCAGTTTACCAGTCGTTTCTGGGAACAGTTACACAGAGTGTTGGGAATGCAGTTGAGGTTCAGTACAGCCTTTCACCCATAGACAGATGGACAGTCTGAAAGGACTATTCAGATTGTGGAGGATCTCCTTTGAGCTTGTGTTTTACAGTTCCTAGGCAACTGGGATGTACATCTGAGTTTGATAGAGTTTGCTTATAACAACAGTTATCAGCGAAGCATCGACATGGCTCCTTATGAAGCTCTATATGGAAGGAAGTGCAGATCTCCTTTGTGTTGGTATGAGTCCAGTGAGTATCAGTTTTTGGGTCCTGAGTTAGTTCAGCAAACGACGGAAAAGATCAAAGCGATACAGCAACAGTTGAAAGTGGCACAGGACAGGCAGAAGTCTTATGCAGACAATCGCCGACGACCGTTGGAGTTCCAGGTAGGAGACAAAGTATATCTTAAGGTCTCGCCTTGGAAGGGTGTGCTAAGGTTTGGACGGAAAGGTAAGTTGGCACTCAGGTATATGGGGCCTTACCCAGTCCTAGCACGTGTTGGTAAAGTAGCTTACAAGATAGAGTTGCCTCCAGAGTTGCACAGGTTACATCCAGTGTTCCACGTCAGTATGTTGAAGAAAAGTCATCCAGATTCAGGAACAGTGATACAGCCAGTTGAGGTTGAGCTTGATGCAGATGTGACCTACGAGGAAGGTCCTGTGACGATTCTTGACAGAAGGGTTAAGAAGCTGAAGAGGAAGGACCTAGTTCTTGTGAAAGTTCTTTGGCAGCGTCGTGGCGTCGAGGAAGCCACGTGGGAGCTTGAGGAAGAGATGAGGAGGAAGTATCCCTCGCTTTTCTCTTCGGATTTCGGGGACAAAATCCCTTAAAGGGGGTTATATTGTAAGGACCCTGACATGCGTTTAGGGCTTACCCTATTTGCTTTGCTTAACCTTGGTGTTTTGATGCTTGCTAATCACCTTTAGTGGTGATTAGGGTTTGGTTGTGCTTTGTTGAGAGTTGAAGGTGCTACTTGCAAATAACCCAAGTCTAGGGTTTTGTGAGCAAGTTTGCCACCTTGAGAGGTGTTCTTCTCTCTCTTTGCTTCCTCTAGGGTTGAGAGGAAAGTTTGGGCTTGTTGTTTGAGTTCTTTGGGCCTTTGTTGAGCTTGTTTGGGCCTTGAGGTGCCTTGTTTGGGCTTGTTGAGCCTTGTGTCGGCCAAGTGTTGCTTGTGTCAGCCAAGTGAGGTGTGTGTCGGACAACAAGGAGGTGTGTCACCCTAGTGCAAAGTTTGGTGTGTCGCCCATGATGCTTGGTCTTGTTTGGTGGACACTCGGTGCACATCTTGGACAAGTGTCTTAGACCTTGCTAAGAGTGGTGGCTTGAGTTTGTGGAGAAGTGTCCCTTGGGTGGACGACACCTAGCATGGACCAACCTTGTTTTCTCCTCCCTTTCTTTCTATATAGATGGTTCCTTCCTTAGCTTAAGGTCCCTTTAGTCCCTCTCCCTCTTGTGCATGACACACTCCCTCTTTCCCTTGCTTGGTGGCCGACACACCCTTAAAAGAGTTGCTTGGAGGTCGACACACCCTTGGAGAAGAAGGGTGGTGGCCGATACACCCCCCCTTGGAGGAGCTTTGGTGGTCGATATCCCTTGAAGCTTGGAGTGCTTCTTCTTCCTTGGAGCTTAAGGCGGGTTTCATAGCTTCTAACCCTAACTACTCTACTCTCTTTTCATATATGTTGATGTAATCTTGCCTTTGCACGTTAGTAGCTTGGTTCTTGTTTATCTTGCATGTTGGTCGATCCTTGTGATTTAGGGTTTAGGAAGCAACACTCCTTTCTCCCCTTGGTCTAGATGAGTGAGATTGGATCCTAATGCCATGAGCAACACCCCTCTTTCCTAATCGATTGAGGTGAGCTTATGACTTAGTGGCTTGAGCAAGACTCTCTTCTCACCTTGGGCAATATGGTGAGCTCATTTAGATGACCTTGGGAAGAGGTACCTTGAGTGTTTGGTGCTTGTGGAGGTGTTTCCCGACAGCCCTCATGGCTTAGCTGCCTTGCACGGCTTGAGTGAGCAATGTATCTCTCTTGTTCCTTGGGCAGGTGAGCAACCTGACCTTGCACGCCTTGAGCTGGTTCTGCCCGGTAGGCTACTCGCTCGGCTTTCCCCTGCTCGCCCGGCACTAGCCGTGTCGCCTGACACTCTGCTCACTCGATGCGCCCTGCTCGCTCGATACCTTGCTCACCCAGTATCTGTGTCACCCAACAGCTTTGCTCGCCCGATACATGTACCTTGCACGCCCAGAAGTGCTCTGATCGCCCGATATCCAACCTGCTCGCCCGGCACCAGCCGTGTCGCCCGATACCTTGCTCGCCTGACACCTTGCACGCCCGACAGCACCCTGCACGTTTGGTACACCTGCACGCCTGAGCTGCACGCTCAGCAGTGAGCTACACGCCTGACTTGGCTGCACGCCATGGTTTGAGTGAGGATGAACCCTACCCGAGAAGGTCCTTTTGTTAGGGTTTTGGTACCTTTTGTGAGGGAACTTGGTGTCATGGAAGTGGCTTGGCTAGCAATTACCCTTAATATCATTAGTAACTCCTTGTTCACCTAATAATTACGATAATGACTATAATAATGCTTGTGTTATATATCTCTTTTTAACTTGATGTCAAAGCATGGCAAGGTACATAAATAGTTGCATAATAGTGTGTCTTGAGCACACGATTATCTGGTGATGTATAGTGACATTTATAGCAATTTTGGATGATATCTCATAATGTTAGGCATAGTCCTTATGTCAATGATATGCTTAACCCTAATTGATATTTGGTAACAAACCCTAGATGTAATCCTGTGAATGGTAAGTCCCTTGGTTATTCTCATTGATTATTGAATGACACTAACCATGAAGGAAATGCATAGCCAGATGAAAGGCTATGAGAAATGGGTAATGTGAATACTGTAATGACAGGTGTATTATGAATGATGTTCCATATTGATGTTGAAAGCCTTGAGAGGCTATGGCACTATGTGATGAGGGATTGTGATTCCATGATATGTGATGATCCTTGAGATGGATCTAGATGGTTGGCAAGAGGCCAAGTGATAACATGTGATGTGAGATCCTTGTGATGGATCAGTGTGATGTAAATTTGTAGAGATAACATAATTTTGAGTTTATGTTGTTTACCTTTTTGTTATATCTTGCATGTTATACAACTTGGTTGAATCTTGCAATCCATCTAAAAGATACTAATTAATTACAGTGAAATCCATCATGTAGTTGCCCTGGCCATAGATCCATCATCAGTCAGGAAAGGGTGATGGTGAAATGGGTTATCCTGCGGGTCAACCCGGAGCGCATATTTTTGAATATGCGAGGTTTCTCCTAGCCTCAAATAGAGAGGTGAAACGAGTGCAGATGTGGTTGCAGACTCAGATTTGTGATGAGCATGGTGAACATGGCCCATGGCTCCAGATATGTTATATGATGAGCATGAATGTGTTCATGGCTCAGAGCACGGTGTTGAGACCCGTGGCTCGGTTTTACTAGCGTCGTGACCTATACCGAGGCGGGCTAGGCAGAGGGTAGCCTGAGAAGCTGACCCTGTGGCTTATGACCACTTGAGCATGAGACTGTGGTCCTGCTTTGCATTCTCGTGTACTGGCCACGAGGGGTGAGGTCTTGGATTCCGACTCTTCCATTGACCTTGTATGGCACCGGCTATGGGCTTCGCAGCCGAAGGTTGGATTTGAATGGTACAGTTCATTTCCTCAGGGTATAATAAAACGTAATCCATCCATCTAGTATATATACTGCTTAAGACAAACACGAAACATTGGTTGAGGCCTTGTTTGTGTAGTTAACTTTAATTATCTTGCAGTTGCTTGTGCATTTCTCATACGTGGTAAGTCTGATGGTGAGGATGGCTTGTTTTTCATAACCGTTTCTGTTATATATCCCTTATCAGTAATATGCTTATATGTATATGCTCATCTAAGGTTTTGTAGTTTTGGCAGGGAGTTATGTCTCCCGCTGGGACAATGTTCAATTGTCTCACTCTGCTGGTTTATACCCTTTTTAGGTGGTCGAGCTTGTCGTGGTGGTGGTCGCGGAGTGGCGGCCGAGTAGCAAGAAGATCAGTAGAAGGAAAGCTTTGGAGATGCTGCTGTTTTGGATGTTTTGTTGTAGAGTCTAGAGTCATCCATGTACTCTCAGGTCCTTGGCGGTGTTTTGATGTTGCTTTATGATGTACGATCGATGATGTTTGTATATCTTGCTGGTGGCCGGATGAGGGCCTTTATGTATATAACAGGTGATGAACTCATGTTACGACAGGAAAGCTGTTGCTCTAAGCTGTGGACATGTATCCAGGCTGGTATGGATATGCATATAACATGTTTTCTTGCAGGATATGGACTGGAATGTAATATGTTTCTCAGTTTATCAGTTTTCCGCAATCGGTTTTAATTAACCCGTGTTTTTGATAAGCTGTGGTTATGGTGATTTCCGCATGTTTTTGTGTAACACCTCGTTATCTGTGTGATAATGGGATGTGTTGCCACAAGTTTTATCACCAAAACCACAGCTTATCAAAAACACGGGTTAATTAAAACCGATTGCGGAAAACTGATAAACTGAGAAACATATTACATTACAATCCATATCCTGCAAGAAAACATGTTCTATGCATATCCGTACCAGCCTGGATACATGTCCACAGCTTAGAGCAACAGCTGTCCTGTCGTAACATGAGTTCATCACCTGTTATATACATAAAGGCCCTCATCCAGCCAACAGCAGGATATACAAACATCATCGGTCGTACATCGTAAAACAACGTCAAAACACCGCCAAGGACCTTGAGGAGAGGTACCTTGAGTGTTTGGTGTTTGTGGAGCTACTGCTCGACAGCCCTCATAGCCTAGTTGCCTTGCACGGCTTGAGTGAGCAATGTATTCCTTTTGTTCCTTGGGTGGGTGAGCAATCTGATCTTGCACGCCTTGAGGCTGCTCGCCCGACACTCTGCTCACTCGACGCGCCCTGCTCGCCCAATACCTTGCTCACCCGGTATCTGTGTCGCCCGACACCATGATGCTTGCCCGACAAGCTTTGCTCACCCGGTACCCCCTCTGTTCGCCCGACACCTGCTCGCCCGATACATGTATCTTGCACGCCCAGAAGTGCTCTGCTCGCCCGGACAGCTTTGCTCGCCCGACACTCTACACGCCTTCTAGAGCTGCACGCCCGATAGGGATTAGATGAGAGAGGATCCTTCTCGGGATGACCTTTAATGAGGGTTTTTGGTACCTCATGTGAGGGTATGGTCTGTCATGGAAAGGTGATAAGTCAGCTATGTTTTTATGAGTCGTTGAAGCTTGTTCTTTACATCTTCTTATGACTAAGCACATGTGTACGAGTGTGACTACCATGGTTATCTCTTTAATGATTAGAGTAACGATAAGCATGCATTAGGGTTGCTTTATTATATGCTTACATATGTAACCTTAAGACAAGGCATGGACATGATTATTATTGTCATTTTGTGCTGGCAATATGCTTAACCCTAATTGTCACCTTATGTTAATAATATGAGTCCCTTGATTATTCAAATGGTTATTGAATGATGCTAACCATGCAGGAAATGCATATCCAGATGAAAGGCTATGAGAAATGGTTAATGTGAATATTGTAATGACAGGCGTATTATGAATGATGTTCCATAATGATGATGAAAGCCTTGAGAGGCTATGGCACTATGTGATGAGGGATTGAGATCCCATGATATGTGATGATCCTTGAGATGCATCTAGATGGTTGGCAAGAGGCCAAGTGATAACATGTGATGTGAGATCCTTGTGATGGATCAGTGTGATGTAAATTTGTAGAGATAACAAAATGTCGAGTTTATGTTGTTTACCTTTTTGTTATATCTTGCATGTTATACAACTTGGTTGAATCTTGCAATCCATCTAAAAGATACTAATTAATCACAGTGGAACCTATCATGTAGTTTTCCCTGGCCATAGATCCATCATCAGTCAGGATAGGGTCATGGTGAAATGGGTTCTATTGCGGGTTAACCCGGAGCGCATATTTTTGAATATGTGAGGTTTCTCCTAGCCTCAAATAGAGAGGTGAAATGAGTGCAGTTGCGGTTGCAGACTCGGATATGTGATGAGCATGGTGAACATGGCCCATGGCTCTAGATATGTGATATGTTGAGCATGAATGCGTTCATGGCTCAGAGAACGGTGTTTAGACATGTGGCTCAGTTTTACTAGCGTTGTGACCTGTACCAAGGCGGGCTAGGCAGAGGGTAGCCTGAGGAGCTGACTTTGTGGATTTAGACCACTTCAGCATGAGACTGCGGTCCTGCTTTGTGTTCTTGTGTACTGACCACGAGGGGTGAGGTCTTGGATTCCGGCTCTTCCATTGACCTTGTATGGCACCGGCTATGGGCTTCGCAGCCGAAGGTTGGAATTGAACGGTACGGTTCATTTCCTCAGGGCATAATAAAACGTAATCCAGCCGTTTAGTATATATTGCTTAAGACAAACATGAAACATTGGGTGAGGCCTTGTTTGTGTAGTTAACTTTAGTTATCTTGCAGTTGCTTGCACAATTCTCATATGTGGTGAGTTTCATATATTTATCTTGTCAATCATGTTCCATTGGGAGATATGTTGGTTATATGCCTTTTTGGTACAGCAAGTAATATTTGCGGTAAGGATGGCTTTGCTTTTCATAAACTGCTTCTGTTATATTCCTTATCAGTAATCTGCTGTTATATGCTCTATCTTATCTGAGGTTTTGTAGTTTGGCGGGGAGTTATGCCTCCCACTGGGACAATGTTCAATTGTCTCACTCCGCTAGTTCTCACCCTTTTTAGGTGGTCGAGCTTGTCGTGGTGGTGGTCGCGGAGTTGCGGCCAAGCAGCAAGAAGATCAGTAGAAGGAAAGCTTTGGAGATGCTGCTGTTTTGATGTTTTGTAGTAGAGTCTAGTGTCATCCCTGTACTCTCAGGTCCTTGGAGGTGTTTTGACATTGTTTTACGATGTACGATCGATGATGTTTGTATATCCTACTGCTGGCCGGATGAGGGCCTTTATGTATATAACAGGTGATGAACTCATGTTACGACAGGACAGTTGTTGCTCTAAGCTGTGGACATGTATCCAGGCTAGTATGGATATGCATATAACATGTTTTCTTACAGGATATGGACTGGAATGTAATATGTTTCTCAGTTTATCAGTTTTCCGCAATCGGTTTTAATTAACCTGTGTTTTTGATAAGTTGTGGTTATGGTGATTTCCGCACGTTTTCGCGTAACACCTCGTTATCTGTGTGATAATGGGATGTGTTGCCACAAGTTTTTGTAAGGACCCTGACCTTCGTTTAGGGCTTACCCTGTTTGCTTTGCTTAACCCTAGTGGTTTGATGCTTCTAATCACCTTTAGTGGTGATTAGGGTTTGGTTGTGCTTTGTTGAGAGTTGGAGGTGCTACTTGCAAATAACCCAAGTTTAGGGTTTTGTGAGCAAGTTTGCCACCTTGAGAGGTGTTCTTCTCTCTCTTTGCTTCCTCTAGGGTTGAGAGGAAGGTTTGGGCTTGTTGTTTGAGTTCTTTGGGACTTTGTTGAGTTTGTTTGGGCCTTGAGGTGCCTTATTTGGGCTTGGTTGGGCCTTGTGTCGGCCAAGTGGTGCTTGTGTCAGCCTAAGAGATGAGTGTGTCGGCCAACAAAGAGGTGTGTCACCCTAGTGCAAGCTTGGTGTGTCTCCCATGATTCTTGGTCTTGTTTGGTGGACACTTGGTGCATGCCTTGGACAAGTGTCTTAGACCTTGCTAAGAGTGGTGGTTTGAGTTTGTGGACAAGTGTCCCTTGGGTGGACGACACCTAGCATGGACCAACCTTGTTTTCTCCTCCCTTCCCTTCTATATAGATGGTTCCTTCCTTAGCTTGAGGTCCCTTTAGTTCCTCTCCCTCTTGTGCACGACACACTCCCTCTTTCCCTTTCTTGGTGGCCGACACACCCTTGAAGGAGTTGCTTGGAGATCGACACACCCTTGGAGAAGAAGGGTGGTGGCCGATACACCCCCTTGGAGGAGCTTTGGTGGTCGATATCCCTTGAAGCTTGGAGTGCTTCTTCTTCCTTGGAGCTTAAGGCGGGTTGCATAGCTTCTAACCCTAACTACTCTACCCTCTTTTCATATATGTTGCTTTAATCTTGCCTATGCATGTTAGTAGTTGGTTCTTGTTTAGCTTGCATGTTGGCCGATCCATGTGAGTTAGGGTTTAGGGAGAAACACTCCTTTCTCCCCTTGGTCTAGATGAGTGAGCTTGGGTCCTAGTGCCATGAGCAACACCCCTCCTTCCTAATCGATTGAGGTGAGCTTATGACCTAGTGGCTCGAGCAAGACTCTCTTCTCACCTTGGGCATGATGGTGAGCTCGTTTAGATGGCTTTGATGAGAGGTACCTTGAGTGTTTGGTGCTTGTGGAGGTGCTGCTCGACAGCCCTCATAGCTTAGTTGCCTTACACATCTTGAGTGAGCAATGTTTTCCTCTTGTTCCTTGGGTGGGTGAGCAACCTGACCTTGCACGCCTTGGGCTGGTTCTGCCTGGTAGGCTGCTCGCCCGGTGGGCTACTCGCCCGACACCATGCTGCTCGACCGACAAGCTTTTCTCACCCGGTACCCCCTCTGCTCACCCAGCATTTGTTGCTCGCCCTGTATCCGTGTCGGCCAATACATTGCTCGCCTGACATCCTGCTCGCTTGACACTTTGCTCGCCCGACACCTGCTCGCCCGGCACCAGCCGTGTCGCCTGACACCTGCTCACCCGATACATGTATCTTGCACGCCCAGAAGTGCTTTGCTCGCCCGACAGCACCTTGCACGCTTGGTACACCTGCACACCTGAGCTGCACGCCCGATATGCCTTGCACGCTCAGCAGTGAGCTGCACGCCATGGTTTGAGTGAGGATGAACCCTACCCGAGAAGGTCCTTTTGTGAGGGTTTTGGTACCTTTTGTGAGGGAACTTGGTGTCATGGAAGTGGCTTGGCTAACAATTACCCTTAACATCATTCATAATACACTTGTCATTACAGTATTCACATTAACCATTTCTCATAGCCTTTCATCTGGCTATGCATTTCCTGCATGGTTAGTATCATTCAATAATCAATGAGAATAACCAAGGGAATTACCATTCATAGGATTACATCTAGGGTTTGTTACCAAAGATCAATTAGGTTTAAGCATATCATTGATATAAGGACTATGCCTACCATAAAGAGATATCATCCAGAATTGCTATAAATGTCACTATACATCACCTGATAATCGTGTGCTCAAGACACACTATTATGCAACTATTTATGTACCATACCATGCTTTGACATCATGTTAAAAAGAGACATATAACACAAGCATTATCAAATCATTATCGTAATTATTTTGGGTTATTTGCAAGTAGCACCTTCAACTCTCAACTAAGCACAACCAAACCCTAATCACCACTAAAAGTGATTAGCAAGCATCAAAACACCAAGGTTGAGCAAAGCAAACAAGGTAAGCCCTAAATGCAGGTCAGGGTCCTTACAATTGAAACCGCCCAAGAATCTTTTTACATGTCATCGATTGGTTAATACGCATATAATTTCAATGTACTATTTTGTTGATCACATTTGAACTAAAATATTAGTTTTTGCAGTGTGACAACTTATTCTTAGTGTTCCTTCAGTTATTTTGATGTTTGATTATATCACACTTCACCTTTCACATTTTTTCACACTTTTTTTCTACATTTGTAGTGGTCTAAAATTGTAGTCACTTCATGTAGTCTACAAGTTGTCAATATATTTTTTAGCTTTTTCATTCAACATAAAAGAAAACGCCAATCATTAAATTATGTGAGATAGATTATTACAAATACATAGCATCAGCCTAAGGAATGAAGGAATGCTTTTTTTCTTCAATATATAGTAAACCAACTTTAGTATATATCATAAAAATAATAAAACACTTAAAGATCATCTTATAAGAAACTAAAACTTGGTCACTACATGATTTGTAACTAGAGAGAGATACACTAATACATGTTTTCTAACTTGAAGAAGAAAATAAAAATGGAGAGAAGCTCGTGATGCAGTGATTATTTTACATATTATCTAGGTGACAAGTAAAATTATTTAAAAGCAAAAATTCTCATAAAGAATGATTTTACTTAATACATATTATCATAATAGAAGTGAAGTATAACTATATCATTAATATATTCTCCTATCAAAATAATATCATCATGCCACAACAATTTCTTTTGTTATAGATATAACATGAGTACATTACGTGTCCCCAGTTTACAAGTATTCCTTTACATAGTTCAATAAATCCCTTGCTTGTGCAATGTTGAATAGAACCCCAGCTTAGACACCATGGCAGAAAAAAACTAGAACTTTTTTTAGTATTTATGTTTTGCAATCTATAAGAAAAGCGTATAAACATATCACCAATAACATACAATAAAGAAATAAACCACCTCAACCACACCAGTAAGAGTATAACCCCCAACCAACTACAATCAACAAAGGAACAATGGTCCATCCTAAGAAAGAATAATAACATTATACTGACCTTTCATGCCTACACCCAGTTTATGGTGAATGCAGGATTGCATTAGTATGATTGGTATCCTCTCTAGAAACACCTTACTTCCATAGTCACTCATTGAGCCTCATAACAACAGTGTGTAGTTATGGTGCATTTTTGCACTTGAGGTACTCCTAACCTATAGAATTTGGATTAGATGTGCCTTTAGTGCATGCATTGGGAGAGAGGGGCACTAGAGCTTAGTTATAGTAAACTATGTTCCTAAAATGGAGATTATGGTTTTTAGGGTTTAAAGTTGGTTTTGATTTGGTTACATTAAGGTTCATGCAAGAAAACAAGAAAAGGGGGCAAAACAAGCAAAACCCTAAATTCACCCTAAACAAGTTAATTTGGGTTAGCAAAGAAAAGAAACTAAGTGAAATAGAGTAAGAGGCTAAGACTAAGACACACTAGCTAAGCAAGTTAGACACTAAAGAAATTAATGACCTAGATTATCACCACTAGAATAATCAACACTAGCAAGCTTAAAAGTTCACTAACTACTATAGCAAGGCCTAACTATCCAAAACTAAGCAATTAATTAACAAGCAATCAACTAAACTAGCATGAACAAGCTAAGAGGGCAAGATGGATTTTAAGCAATGTTAAGGAGAGGTGGGTCATTTGGGGGAGTGATACTGAGATATTAGTTGGAGGGAACTCTGACTTAAGATCAAGATCTTAAGTGTATTAAATGTACCCACATCCCTGTGTTTGACCACTTATATCTACTTTGACCCGTATTGAGTTGTGGGGTGCTTGAAGGTTTTGTGTTATAAATATAAAAGTCCAATTCACCTTTAGGATACGCATCTGAGCTTTTAGGCACTATCTCAGGGCTTATCAACGACCATGCCAAGAAGATCCTAGAAAATATGTGCCAGCTAGAATGGATGTTCTGACTAGGAGCATAATGGCCATTCCAAGTGGAATGACTAAGTCCCCAACTCACCCACCACGACCATACTACCTAGCACGATCGTGCTACCAACATTCATTCTCCCACATTTAATATGTGAATTTCTACCCCCTTAGAATGGTCATTCCCTCTTAGCATGATCATACCTCCTACCCACCATGGCCATGTTGCCCAACACGACCATCTTGCCACCCAAAACCCTACTTTTTTGCACTACTTTACCCAAACTACCCCCACTTAACCTAGTGCCTCCCCACCATATATATATACTAGGGTGATGGTTGTAGCACAAAGGTTAGCCCATGTGACAACCACCTAGCATTCATTCCTACCTTCCTTAGTGCATTCAAGATCTCTCACCTACTCCCATCCACCTCCACTTCTTTTCCACCTTCCTTCACCCCCAAACCCTAGTTTTCTAGAGTTTTCCCACTCCCACCATCCATCCCATGCCCTTTTGCTACCAAGAAGGTAGGACTTCGAGATCTTGCTCTTGGAGGTGAAGAAAGGGAAGATCTTGCATTAGCTCATGGCTTTTTTCTCTTCTTCTACCTATTCTTTTACTCTTTGGTGCACTATTAGTAGCTAAGCCCTTTATGGTGGGTTGTTTGTTGTTAAAATGAAACTTTAATACCATGTTGGGGAAATATAATTTGTAAACTATAATATTATTATGTGATCATTTCTTTCTACTTCTATCTCATTTCCCATGTTACTTCTTATGGTTTGTGCATGAAAACATGAATTACTTGTTGTTTTATGCTTAAAATTACCTAAATGCAGGAGAAGATGGCATATGCGAGGCTAACTTGGGATTTTCTCCTAGGTCCAACTAGTGGACCCCTAGCTACCACCTCATCTTCCCAGACATATATCCCTTCCTTTACTCCTAAGTGTGAGATCTAAGTAGCTAGTATATGATTGCTTAGTGTATTGCCTAGGAATTTACTAAAAGCTAGATGGTAAGTAATGTGAGGTGAAATACCCCCACCTCTACTCCCCACTTCTACCTTTGGCTTCCAATTACACTAAGCATTCTCACTCCAGAAATCTAGATTAGTCAAATCCAATTGATATTCCACCTAAACCTTGGTCCAAAAGAGCCTCGTAAGGCTAGATAAGGTGTGTAAGGGTGTAGTTCCCATGTCTATTCTCTTTTCTAAACATGGCCAACCAATAGTCTAGGGTGATTCCATTGCATTTGAATACTTGTTTGGTTTGGAAATTTATAATGAATGGTTAGGTTTGCATGGTAAGACAATATGATAGTTGATATATGTAAATAACTAGAATTAGTCTAGAAAATTATCACAAAATAAAGTAAAACAAAGTAAAGAAAATAGAGTTTGTCAGATCCTATTAATTAGGAGAATGAGTTCCCAGCTATGTGACCACAGGATGGGCAGTCTAACCTCCAAACATAGCATGCATCGTGGTAGCTGCTCCTATGGGGGATCATCCCACTCACTCTCACACAGTGTGAATAAAACCCCATCAATGATCTGGAACCTTTCTCAAGAATAACAGATCAACACCCCTTGTATATCTCAGATACCCTCTCAGGTCCAGAATATTTAGAGATGTTAGGAACAGTACTCCCTTAGATGCCCTCCTTTGAGCTTTCATCCAAATTACCTTCTCTTATCCATTTCTACTAGTTAATCTCTCGATCTAGGTAGAAATGGAAGTTCAAGCAAGAAAGAGATCAACCAAACCAGCAATCATAACTAAAAAGAGAAGATCGAATAAAAAATGTACTAGATCTGGAATACAGCTACTACTTAAGGTAAAAGCACATAAGCATGCCCAAAACGGGTTACATAACCAAGAAGGAGGTCAACTAGCCATTACCAAGCATATTTGGCACCAAACAAAGATGGAAGAACATCGTTCGTACAGAAACTAAGTAGGACGGTAGAAGAAAGGGGAAGAAGAAGAGATTTATCTCATAGAGGAGAGGTGGCTCTAGTCCTTATCCTCCAAAAGGATTGTATCTCCTCTTTTGGGTCGTCCTCCTTGATCCTCTAGACTCCTTGACCTCCTTTCTCCTTTATTTCACCCCAAACAAAATCTTGGTAGACGTATGGAGGTGGAAGGTGGTTGGGAATGGCTGAAAGTTGTTGACCTAGGTGTCGCACATTGCCCATATTTTGATAATGACTTAACCATTCCATTCATATGTATCTAATAAATCTATTTGAGATTGTTTCAGACATTAGGTACAAGAAAAGAATCACATTCAACTCAAAAGTTGCTCATCCAGCACATGCAAAACATGTGACTTTTGACCGTTTTGTGAAATAGCCCTTATTGGCTTAGAACAATTGATGTAATCACTTATACTCATGTTTTGTATTGTAACTAAGATGGATAAAATTATTGGGACTCAAAAATCCATCATTTGTACAGTTTTACAAAAATTCCAAAATACCCATAATAGGGATTTTGTCGGTCGAATTCCAAACTCGGCCGATCCAGTTATTCTGGAATTTTTGATGCAATCGGCCGAGTTTCCAACTCAGCCGATTCTCGTTCGGTCGAGTTTCTAGACCACGAAACTCGGCCGATCCACTGATCGGTCCAAGATGAAAGTCGACCGATCGGCCGAGTTTCTCCAAGGGAACTCGGCCGACAGTCTATCTTTCAGCCTTGTCTTTTAGTGGTTCGGCCGAATTACCTTTATTGGAACTCGGCCGATCAGACTGTACTGGAATGCAGAAAAAGCAATTCCAACCGTTGGAGAAGTAGGTGGAACTCAAAATAGATCCGTTGCAAGTTGTAAAACGGCTATTTTGTGCCCCTTAACTCTCCCAACCTCAAAGGGACACCCTCAACTATAAATAGGACCTCTTGGACTTCATTCCAAGGTTGCTCATTCACATATGCTTGGTCCTAGCCTTAGTTGAGTGGTTTCTAATCCTTTGAGCCCCTTTCTCTCTCTACCTTCAAAGCAAATTCGTGAGTATGAGTGAGTTAGGTACCCATGTATGAGAGCTATCATTTGTAATGTTGTAAAGCTCTCCTTTCTACTTCTCCCATCTCCATTCCCTATGAAGATTGCTTGAAGTTTCTTCTCCGAGTGAAAGAGAAGAAGGTTGTTGTTCTTCCCTGAGTGAAGGAGAAGAAGGCTAGCTGCTCCAGGCCTCTGAGTGAAGGAGGAAGGTGCTAAAGCTCTCCAAGAGAAGGAGAGGTGCAAGGCAAAGCTCAAGCAAGATAGGTAAATCCTGCAAGGCCGAAGACTAGAGCAAGAGTGGGTAAGTCCTTTGAAGAAGGTTGAAGACTACTTGCTTGGTGGGTAAGTCCTTGGTGAGGTAGAAGATCTTGGCTTGATATATAAGTCCTTGGATGGTTGGTTGTTGTAGCTTGTAATCTTATTGTGTGATATATATAAGAAGACCAAGTTACAAATCCTAGAGCCTAACCAACTCTAGGTAGTGGACTGACTTGCTCCTAAGTTTAGGACAAGGAACCACTCTAAACCACTTGTCCAAGTGCATGCTAATCCTTGTCTCTTATCCTTGCTTTGTATGCTAGTCTAGGACATCAAATTGCTATTTTGGTTTAAGTTCTGCACTTAATATAATTTGGTGGTCTAATCACTTTTGTGAAGTTTGTGAAGCTCTATTCAACCCCCCCTTCTAGAGCCCATTGATCCAACAAGTGGTATCAGAGCAGGTCTTCTCCAAGCTACTTCAACAAGTAGGAGAAGATGGGCGATTCGGCTCTTGGGTCACTCAATCTTGAAGGAAGCTTCTCCATGAGACCCCCGGTCTTCGACGGCACAAACTTCCTATATTGGAAGAGAAGGATGCAATTCTACATCCAAGGCGTGAGCTACGAGATGTGGAAGATAGTCCATCTCAAGTATGAAGAGCCAAAGGGGAACATCACCACGTGGACGGAAGACGAGATGAAGCGTGCTCAACTCAATGCTAAAGCCGTGAGCATCATCTACACCGCCCTTTCACCATCGGATTTCAACCACATCTCTTCTTGGGACACGGCGCATGAGATTTGGCACAAGCTGTGTGTCACCTATGAAAGGACGGAGCAAGTCAAGGAGGCCAAGGTCTATATGCTCGGCGACCTACTTGAGAACTTCAAGATGGGGAAGAATGAAAGAGTTGCGGACATGTACACAAGGTTGAATGTCATCTTGAACAGCCTTGCAGCCCTTGGGAGTGTCATGGATAGAGGTACAATCAATGCAAAGATCTTGAGATCTCTTCCAAAGAGATGGGAGCCAAAGGTCACTTCAATTGAAGAAGTCTACAAGCTGAGCGAGTTGTCAACTGAGGAGCTGGTTGGTAACCTTCAAGTACATGAACCAAGGCTCGACAAGCAAGAGGAAGAGGAGAAAAGAGAAGAGAAGGAATCAAAGAAGATGAAGGACACTGCCTTCAAAGCCCATGTTGAAGAAATGGTCCGACAACAACAGCTTGCCATGAAGTCTCCCTACCCTTCCTCAAGCAAAGATGAAGGCGCAAATGATCATGAAGCCAACTACTCAAAAGGAAGACACTTCAAGGGCAAGCCATCCTCCTCCACTCCTAGGTGCTACGAGTGTGGTCAAAAGGGCCACTACAAGAGTGACTGCCCAAAGGCCAAGAAGGGCTATCATAAGAGCAGCCACAAGAAGGATGACAAATACAAAAGAGAAGCCAAGTACAAGAAGAAGGACAAGAAGGAAAGACGATCCAAAGATGCAGCTCATGCGGCATGGGAGGAGTCTTCTACTTCAAGTTCCTCAAGCTCTGAGGATGGAGAATGTCATCTTGCACTCATGGCATCTACTAGTGAAGAAGTAATTGAGGTAAGTGAGGTAAGCAAGGTAAGTGATGAAAATTTTCTTGAGTTATCTAAGGAAACCCTCATTGAAATGCTTAATGATTGTCAATCATCTTTTGCTAAATGTAAAGCTAAAAGGAAAAGATTAGGAAAGATAGTTGATGATCTTTATGCCAAGATTGATATTCTTGATAAAAATGAGAAATTACATCTTGATAGCATAGATTCCTTGCAAGGGCAATTTCTAGACCTTGAACTTCAATATAATGGAGTAGAAGTTGAGAATGGTACTTATCTTAAAACTATTGAAAATCTTAAGATAGAGAACCAAAATTGCCTAGATGAGCTAGATGTTCTAAAAACTGAAAATGTTGAACTTAAGCTTATTGATGATGCTAGGAGAGATGAAGTTTACTCTTATCAAAGAGAAATTGTTGTTCTTAAATCTGAAAATGCTAAATTACTTGCTCAAACAAATGATTTATCTTCTAGACCTATCTTGCCTAGAAATGAAGTTGCTAACTTAACTTTGGAAAAGGATTCTCTTCTTACTAAAGCCCTCTGCCTTGAGGCTGACCTTTTGCATACTAGAGAAGATCTTGCTAGTTTATCTACTACCATTACAAATCTTAGTGATGATAATGCTAAATTAAGATCTACTTTGCAAAGGTTTCTTTCGGGTAAGAAATCCTTAAATGATGTTCTAGAGCACTCTACCAAACAAGTTGGTACTAGTGGTCTAGGATACAATGAGACTACTTAAAAAGGTAAGAAGAAGAAGAAGGGTAAGAAAAAGAGTGTGGAAACTCCAATTTTCAATGGAGAGTCTTCCGGCTCTAAAAACCCAATGGTATGTATTCATTGCAAATGTGATGATCATTATTCTACCTATTGTCCTTACAAGCCCAAGGGGACCAACCCAAATATGAAATGGGTCCCCAAGCTAACCCTGGACCCCAAAGTTTGAGTTGGGTTCCGACATCCTCTTTTCTTGCAGGTTAAAAAGAAATGGATTGTTGATAGTGGCTGCTCCAAGCATATGACTGGAGAAATCAGCCATTTCAACAAATTTGTGAAGAAGAAAGGAGGATCGGTAACCTTTGGGGACAACAAAAAGGGTAAGGTTATAGGTGAGGGTGATGTAGGCAATGAACTGTGCATTAAGAATGTTTTGCTTGTTGATGGCCTACATCCCATTTTAATTAGTGTTAGCCAATTATGTGATAATGGTTATCTTGTGCTTTTCACTTCCTTAGAATGCTTGCTTCTAGATTCCCTGTCCTACAATGTTATATATAAGGGAACTAGAAATGGTAATCTCTATGTGATTGTTCTAGATGCTCTAAAGCCCATACTAAATAGATGCTTAGTTGTGGATAAAAACGATCTTTCGCTTTGGCATCGTCGTTTGGGTCATGTGAACTTGCATCAAATGAAGAAACTGAACAAAAAGGACTTGGTTCGAGGACTTCCTAAATTGGATTTTGAAAAGGATGAGGAATGTCAACCTTGTACACAAGGGAAACAAACCAAATCCTCCTTCAAATCCAAAGGATTCATGAGTACCAAGAGAGTTCTAGAGCTTCTTCATATTGATCTTTTCGGACCAATGAGAACACAAACGCTTCGCGGCTCCAAGTATTGTCTTGTTATTGTCGATGATTTTTCTAGATATACTTGGACTTTCTTTCTCGTTTCAAAAAGCGATACACTTGATGTTTTCTCGAGCTTTTGTAAACGAGTTGAAAATGAAGCGTCTTGCCATGTTGTTTCTATCCGTAGTGATCATGGGGGAGAGTTTGAAAATGATCTGTTTGAACGTTTTTGTGAAAAATCGGGTTATTCACACAATTTCTCTTCTCCTCGCACACCCCAACAAAATGGAGTTGTTTAGAGGAAGAATAGATCGCTACAAGAGATGGCTAGGACCATGCTTCTTGAGTATGACACTCCTAAGAAGTTTTGGGCTGAAGCCGTTAGCACCTCATGTTTTGTGCAAAACCGAGTTTTCACACATCCGACTTTTAAGAAAACCCCCTATGAACTGTGGCGTGGTAGGAAGCCGTCTATTGATTTCTTTCATGTTTTTGGATGTCCTTGTTTTGTTTTAAACACCAAGGATTCTCTCGACAAGTTTGATCCGAAATCATACAAGGCTTTCTTCCTAGGCTATAGCACTACTAGCACGGCTTTTAGAGTATTTAACATTGAACTATCTAAAATAGAAGAATCTATAAATGTTAAATTTATTGAAACTAACCATGTTATTGGCAAGCATATTGGTGATGATGATGTTGCAGATGAAATCATTCCAATCTTAAAAGAGCTCAACATCAAAGACAAAGGTAAGCAGGTTGAAGAAGAAGAAAAAGAAGAAGAAAAGAAGGATCCCACTCCCCGCTTTGCAAAGAATCATCCCAAGGAGTTGATCATTGGCAATTCGTTTGAGAGAGTGAGGACACGAGCTGCTCACAACAAAGAACAAGCAGATAGTGCCTTCATCTCCCAACTGGAGCCAAAGAACATCAAAGAGGCCCTTGGTGATGATGAGTGGATCCTTGCCATGCAAGAAGAGCTTGAGCAATTCGAGAAGAACCGTGTGTGGACCTTAGTGCCAAGACCAAATGATAGAAAGATCATTGGCACCAAATGGGTCTACCGCAACAAGCTTGATGAGCAAGGAAAAGTGGTAAGGAACAAAGCAAGGTTAGTAGCACAAGGTTACAATCAACAAGAAGGTATTGATTTTGATGAAACCTATGCTCCTGTTGCTAGATTAGAATCTATTCGTATGTTACTTGCTTTTGCTAGTTATAAAAATTTCTTGCTTTATCAAATGGATGTTAAAAGTGCGTTTTTAAATGGTACAATCGAGGAGGAAGTATATGTTGCTCAACCTCCAGGCTTTGAAAATGATAAGTTACCCAATCATGTATATTTCTTGCAAAAAGCTCTCTACGGACTCAAACAAGCACCTCGAGCTTGGTATGAGAAACTAAAGAACTTTTTGTTAGATAACGGGTATATCATGGGCAAAGTTGATTGTACTTTATTTCTAAAACACACTTCTACCCATTTTCTCATAATTCAAATATATGTTGATGATATTATATTTGGCGGAACTGACCTTGATCTTTGCAAGGAGTTTAGCTCTCTTATGCAGAGTGAATTCGAGATGAGCATGATGGGTGAGCTGACCTTCTTCCTCGGCTTTCAAATCAAACAAACGAAGGAAGGAAACTTCATCAACCAAGGCAATACACAACTGAACTACTCAAACGCTTTGGGATGGAGAACATGAAGCTGATGGATACACCCATGTCAAACACCGCAAAACTCGACAGGGATGAAGAAGGTGAAAAGGTAGATGAGAAGCTCTATAGAGGTATGATCGGAAGTTTACTTTATTTAACTGCCTCTAGACCTGATATAATGTTTAGTGTTGGCTTGTGTGCTCGCTTTCAATCAAGCCCTAGGAAATCACATCTTATTGCTGTTAAGAGGATTTTGAGGTACTTAGCCAAAACTCCAAATTTTGGACTATGGTACCCTAAGTCAAGGGACTTTACTCTTGTGGCATATAGTGATGCTGACTACGCAGGTTGCTTGATTGATAGAAAGTGCAAAAGTGGCACTTGCTTCCTCTTGGGACCATGCTTGGTGTCTTGGTTCTCCAAGAAACAGAGCACAGTGGCATTATCAACTACCGAAGCTGAGTACATTGTAGCCGGAAGTTGTTGTGCCCAGGTCCTATGGATGAAGCAAATGCTCCAAGACTTTAACATTCATTTTGATACTTCTCCTATTTACTGTGATAATACTAGTGCAATCAATCTTTCTTATAATCCAATATTGCATAGTAGAGCTAAACACATAGAAGTTCGCCATCATTTTTTCCGTGACCACATTGTCAAAAAGGATATTTATATCACACATGTGGATACGGAAAATCAGTTGGCCAATATTTTCACTAAACCACTTGCTAGAGAACAATTTAATTTTATTAGATCAAAATTGCTCATAATTTCTCTTGATGATATTGAATTTCTCTCTAATTAGTTGGTTACATCTTGTATGTGTTGCTTTTGCTTACAAATGCTTTGATTGCTCAAAATGCTTGTTTTTGCTAAATTTTCTCTAGTTTCTATCTCTTTTTCGGGCTTTTTCTCACAAATCGGGTTTTAATCGACAAATAGTACCCTATGATGATGGGAATGTGCCTAAATATACTTAATATACAAACTAGACCAAAAAGAAAAATTGCATTTGGTCATTTGAGGCTAGGGCTAGAACTTCATTTTTTCCTCTTCAGGGTTTTGGTCGGCTGAGTTTCCAACTCGGCCGAACGGTCGGGATTCAGGGTACCTGTGCGCTCGATCGGCCGAGTTTCCATTTCCCAAACTCGACCGATCGGCGGCAGACTGGTTTTATATATATAGGAATCGGCCGACTTTCTCCCTCTCAACCAGAGCAAAGTCGACCGAACCCTAGCCGTAACCCCCGACCCTCCCTAACCCTGGTCCTCTCTTCCCTCGTTCCAGCCGATTTCACCTCCGATCAACCTTGTTTCTTGGTTCCTACTGTTCTTGGGGTTTCGTCTGCCTTATCTCTCCACACAGCTCGGCTCTCTTTCCTCCTTCTCCTCTCCATGAGGTCCCAACGACGGAAAAGAGCTGTCCCTGCCCCTGCTATGGCGACCCCCCTTGCTCCAAGGTATATAGTGTTCGAAAATCTCTCTTTCATTGACCAAGATGCTGTTTCTCATTACCAAGAGCTCCTTCCTCACACTCTCTTCCCTTTTCGATCTCTACATCAACCCAATAGCTTTCACACTGACCTCTTTGAAGCTTTTCAAATCCTTCGAACCCATCACCTTGAGGCGTTTTGCATAGAGGATGCCCGCTTCCACAATTTGAAATATAGTTCCAAAGCTGTCCGTGAGTTCTACGCCAATTTGCGTTGGAACTATGACTCTTTGGTCCCATCCGCGGACACTTCTATTATGTTGACGTCCATGATTGCCGGTAAACCTTTCCATATCACTGAGCGTTCTTTCAATCTCTATCTTAATGGAAATGTTGGTACGGCATCTTGGATCGCCGACTATCCTCAATATCTTGATCTTCTTTACCCCGATGATGTTTATAAGGAAATTGAGGTTGACTTGACTGACATCCACAAATTTCTCAAGCAACCCAACTTTCCTTATAGAAAAAAGGGTACTTTGCCTTCCTCCGCCCTTTCTGCTCCTCGCCGCATCTTGGCGTTTATCTTGAGCTGCAATGTCCATCCTAAAAAGAATCAAACGGACATTGCCGAGAATACGGCAGTTATGATGTATCTTCTGCTGAAGAATCAAGGAGTCAAATGGGCCCGTTACATCCTCCATCATATGACCTGTTTTGACTCCGGGAAGAACACAAAGGGCACACATCTTCCATATCCTGCCCTTATTTGTGGTCTTTTCCAGCACATAACTGGTAAATCCCTCTTTGCCGATCTCCTCTACCGCCCTGATCGCAAAGGCGTTTATATCAGTGAGACCACTCTTCTGAAGAGTGTTCCTACCCCTGGTGCATCATCTTCCTCTGCTGCACCTCCACCCTCCTCTGTTGCACCTCCACCCTCCTCTGCTGCACCTCCACCCTCCTCAGCTGCACCACCTCCACCTGAGCCTTCCTTCCAGCCTCCACCCCAGCCTGCCTTTGCTGATTTCCATGTTTCAAATGAGGCCCTCATGGGGTATCTCATGCACCAGCAAGCGTACAACATGCAGGTCCAGGAACACCATCATCAGGATCTTTGCCACATCATGTCCTCCATGCATATATCCTGCCCTCAGCCTTATCCCACCTACTCGCCTTACCCCGGTGGTGACTACGCTTCTTACGCGTACAGTCAGTTTCACCCTGCTCCACCCTTTTCTGCTTCCACTGAGCCCTCTGCAGGTGGATACCCCTCCCCGGTTTTGGCGCTTCCAGGTGGTCGTCTGTCGGAGATCTTGGCCCAGTACACCTCTACTGCTCCTCCCCTTGAGGTTGCCTATGAGTTACATGCTCTAGGCATGTCTTGGTCCGAGCAGAGTGCGAGGTGGCCCGGGCGTGCTTCTGGTCCTCCAGATGAGGATATGCCTGACCAGGAGGATGTTGCGTCTGATGCTGATGAAGACAACGAGGCTACTGCGACTGATGCTGATGATGAGGATGATGACCAAGATGTTGACGAGGCTACACAGGCTGTTGCTCCTCCTTCTGATGATGGCGATGAGGACTATCGGCCAGACGAGGACATCGATGCTACTGTTGATGATATAGACATAGAGTAGTTTAGCTTAGGGGCTGATGTGTCTAGTTTTAGTCTCAGATGACCATGTTATATCTCTTTGGACTATGATTGTACTATATACATTAGGCACATCATCTGAGTTGTACTATTTCTACTCTATGATATCCGTGTAGTTTTGTTTTATGGTTCATGGAAACGCTTTGTATGGTTTATCTTGTAGTGTTTTCCATATTTTGATAATGCATGATTTCGTTGTTTATCTTGGTGTTCCTCTGTCTTTCTATGGAGTGTTTGATTGAGTGTTTTTGGTTTCTCTATGGAGAAGACCTTGCTTTTATGCTCTTCTACCCCCCTGTCTTTTTGAGATGACAAAGGGGGAGAAAAAGCTCAATCATATTGAATTTATTGCTTGTATGGTTCTTTTCTTGTCTATTAACTGAAATGCATCTAGACTTGCTTAGAATCATATAATATACATATGAGCTGTGGTTGCTTGTTTTTTAACTAACCATGCAGGAATGAGTAAGCATGAATTGAGGGGGAGCACTACAAATTGATCATCTTTGCATCCCCTTGCAATTCCCTAAGAAAAGGTATAATTTTCACATTCTTTTCAATATGTTGAGGAATGGTTTGTCATTGTCAAAAAGGGGGAGAATGTTGACCTAGGTGTCGCACATTGCCCATATTTTGATAATGACTTAACCATTCCATTCATATGTATCTAAAAAATCTATTTGAGATTGTTTCAGACATTAGGTACAAGAAAAGAATCACATTCAACTCAAAAGCTGCTCATCCAGCACATGCAAAACATGTGACTTTTGACCATTTTGTGAAATAGCCCTTATTGGCTTAGAACAATTGATGTAATCACTTATACTCATGTTTTGTGTTGTAACTAAGATGGATAAAATTATTGGGACTCAAAAATCCATCATTTGTACAGTTTTACAAAAATTCCAAAATACCCATAACAGGGATTTTGTCGGCCGAATTCCAAACTCGGCCGATCCAGTTATTCTGGAATTTTTGATGCAATCGGCCGAGTTTCCAACTCAGCCGATTCCCGTTCGGTCGAGTTTCTAGACCACGAAACTCGGCCGATCCACTGATCGGTCCAAGATGAAAGTCGACCGATCGGCCGAGTTTCTCCAAGGGAACTCGGCCGACAGTCTATCTTTCAGCCTTGTCTTTTAGTGGTTCGGCCGAATTACCTTTATTGGAACTCGGCCGATCAGACTGTACTGGAATGCAGAAAAAGCAATTCCAACCGTTGGAGAAGTAGGTGGAACTCAAAATAGATCCGTTGCAAGTTGTAAAATGGCTATTTTGTGCCCCTTAACTCTCCCAACCTCAAAGGGACACCCTCAACTATAAATAGGACCTCTTGGACTTCATTCCAAGGTTGCTCATTCACATATGCTTGGTCCTAGCCTTAGTTGAGTGGTTTCTAATCCTTTGAGCCCCTTTCTCTCTCTACCTTCAAAGCAAATTCGTGAGTATGAGTGAGTTAGGTACCCATGTATGAGAGCTATCATTTGTAATGTTGTAAAGGTCTCCTTTCTACTTCTCCCATCTCCATTCCCTATGAAGATTGCTTGAAGTTTCTTCTCCGAGTGAAAGAGAAGAAGGTTGTTGTTCTTCCCCGAGTGAAGGAGAAGAAGGCTAGCTGCTCCAGGCCTCCGAGTGAAGGAGGAAGGTGCTAAAGCTCTCCAAGAGAAGGAGAGGTGCAAGGAAAAGCTCAAGCAAGATAGGTAAATCATGCAAGGCCGAAGACTAGAGCAAGAGTGGGTAAGTCCTTTGAAGAAGGCTGAAGACTACTTGCTTGGTGGGTAAGTCCTTGGTGAGGTAGAAGATCTTGGCTTGATATATAAGTCCTTGGATGGTTGGTTGTTGTAGCTTGTAATCTTATTGTGTGATATATATATAAGAAGACCAAGTTACAAATCCTAGAGCCTAACCAACTCTAGGTAGTGGACTGACTTGCTCCTAAGTTTAGGACAAGGAACCACTCTAAACCACCTGTCCAAGTGCATGCTAATCCTTGTCTCTTATCCTTGCTTTGTATGCTAGTCTAGGACATCAAATTGCTATTTTGGTTTAAGTTCTGCACTTAATATAATTTGGTGGTCTAATCACTTTTGTGAAGTTTGTGAAGCTCTATTCAACCCCCCCTTCTAGAGCCCATTGATCCAAAAAAAGTGGGTTAATGATGGTGGAAAATGATGTTGGGTGGAAGAAAACTAAAGGAATGGATTTAGGGTGTGTTCTTCAACCCTCTCGGACCTTGGAGCCCTCCCACGGAGATTTGGGAACCACTGGTCACAGAAGAGAAACCAAAAAGTCAGAGTGGCAGAACACATATTGGAATCACCTTTGAGGTAGTCGAGGTGGATATATATAGGGGTGATCAATGGTCATCGAGATCTTTACTGGTCGTTGAGATGTTTGGTAGTCGATTGGATTATAGGGTTCTTAGCGGTCGATGATGTTGTGGTTGCTGATGTGGAGGTTGCTGAGGTTGGTCACTGATGTTGCAGTGGTCAATGAGCATGGGCCCTCACCGACTAATGGCAATGGACTTCCTCAGTCGATGATGATGGATCTTGGCGGTCGTTGAAGATGGTGATTTTCAGTAGTATCTCAGATCATTAATTCTCATCCATCACTGAGTATGTAGCCTGGCAGTCGATGTTGATGCTTCTTAGGAACAAACCCACCTCAGGCGGGGGAAGGTATTGCTATGGGTTGATGGGCATGTGTTGATGAAGCTTCTCGTTGATGAGGATGATTGCTAATGAAGGGGATGGCCATCGAAACTTGAGTCCAAGATATCAAAAATTTCTTAGTCCCGCTAGTCAGTTAGAGGGACAACCGTCTCCTCAACTGGTGTGCATAACGCAATGCTTGATGGGGTATAATCTAGAGAATTGATGTCTTCTTGAGTTTGATGCCTGCAAGTCCTAAAATTGGCTAGTTGAGCAAATTTGTCTTTGAAAAGATATAAATTACTAAAAGATAAGAATCTAGAGTTATTTTTGCCATATTAAGACTATAACGGCATGAAACCATGGATAAATACTCACCATAAATGCCTAAATTTGGGTGTCATCAACCACCCCAAGCTTAAACCTTTCTTGTTCTCAAACAAGATTGTGCTCAAAGAACAAAAAGATAACATCCAAATTAAGCTTGGCGATAAAGGTTAGGGTTAAGAAAAATTGTCTAAAAACAACAATTTGCTTGGTCCATGTTGTTTTAGAACGAACCCCCACCACTTGAGAAAAACCTGCTAAAGTAATATCGAAGAGCATCCAGGTAATATTAAGTGGATTCACTGCAACTTGTCAGTCTGCATCAGGGTTTGAATCAAAATATTTCAACTTTGAAGCATTATCACATAGATGATCATGCAAGTATGAAGGCGAGTAATAAGTTATTATCACGTATTCATGTTGATCGATCAGAAATAATTTTCCTCCCACTTATTCAGGTCCTAAAAAGCAACAAAAAGGAAAATAATCTAGTGACTTCTAAGGATCCCGATCTGCGTAAGATTGGTCTATGTAATAAGCAAAAGTCCCTACAGTCCATGCCAGTTGGCCCAGAGCAATGAGACAAACTCCTCGTACTGTGCCCGAACCAACCCTGCTACTGGTATGATCTCATAGGTCTCATAGGGATTCCTAAGGACACTCTAATGAGCTTTCGGGGTGGTACTACCAAGCACGACATACCCGCATTCATAAGCATAGTCATACACTAGATGGGCACCATCCTCAACTCTCTTAAAAGAGAAAATAATGCTCATGCTTTTATTCACACTCGATCTTTTATTCTCTGCATTCTAATTTATAGGGTTGGGTGAGAACTATTAAAACATTTTTGGATTTTTGGGCAGCCAAGCTTCTTTTGCACATTTTTATTTTTCATCTCTTTGACTCAATCTAAGGTGAAAGGGCGCACAGACCATCAAAGGTAAATACTTCCACTTGATTATAGCTCAAAAATGCATCATTACCTGCTCGATACCTGTGTGAAAAGTAGTAATTGTGATTCAAGGATCCTTGGAGTGGAGACAAGTTTGTGAATAACTCGGCTTGGATTTTTTATCAAACTCTAGCTCTTTCCAACAGCCCCATGTCTTGGGTTTATCATTCACAACATAGATAGGGAATAATTTTTTTAAAGTATGAAAAGTCACATAACCTTAGATTGATCGTCAATCTTAACGAAAGATTCAATCAGATAGTCCGACAAAAGATTAAGTAGTTTAAGATGAAAAAGGGCACTTAGGTGCATGGATAAGCATTTAACTATAGGATTTGCATCACACAACCTTAATTGCAAAGCTACAAATTATGGAACAAAGTCCTACAAGGCAGTAAAGCTAGACTAAAGTGTTTAGAAATTTTTATTTTAATGCCTAAATGCATGAAGGAAGTAATCATGCATGCATGAAAAATGAGGAGATAGAAGGTCAAATAGCCCTACCACCCCAAGATTAAAACTTTTCTTATCCTTGAGCAAGACCTAAACTAGGGATAGTAGGGAAGGAGTGCATGGATGTACAGGAAAGAAATTTATTAGAGTCATATAATGATGCATGTATGAGAAGATATATTTGGGCAGTTAGTGGAAAGAAACTATCTAATAAAGAATATGAGAAACAAAATTTATTTAAACAAAAAGAGAAAAGAAAGGAGTAAGAGAAAGGGGGTGGCTGCCCCATGATACTGACATTGGGATCCCAAATCCTAAGTTTTGGGATCACTGTCACATGTGTCTTTTCGATGGGGCCCGCCGTGTAGTAGACGAAACGGCAAAGATATGAGCCCTTCTGAGTCTAAAATAGAGGGATGAAATTCGGTGACTCAGTGAAGCCATCTCTTTGATGGAATTGATTTGAACTGCACTAAAATGAATTCTTTGGCGAGCATACTCAAGGTACCAATCAAGGTATGAATCTAAATAGGCATGCCCTAGGATTTTGACACATGATGAGATGGAGGGGAGAGGCTGAAATTTTCTAGAGGACTCCTCTCTTCTCTCTCCACCTCTAAACTTGAGGTTGGATGCTCAAATAAATCTTCATGTATAGTATGTGTCATCCAATCATCTTCTAAGCAAGGAGTACCTCCTGGTCAATCTGTTTGCGGCTCTACCACCCCAAATTTTTCACATTCTATAGGGTCTAGGGTATCTTCATGCTTAGCAGCCAATTTTTGATGGATTGTCCATCCTTCTCCTTTGATATCCACCAAGCCTTGTAAGGGGAAGGTGGAGAATGTTAGCTCATGATGATTTAGTATGTCATCGTCAAGGTTCTCACTTCCCCAATTTAAAAATTCTCATCATCCTCCTCCTTATGTTTGAAATAAAGAGACAAGTCTCAATTTGAGAGATATCACCTTGGTTTGGGATAAAAGTTGATTCAGGCTGCTCAAACTGGTCCTCAAGTTATAAGGTTGCTTGGATGCCCTGAGGAGTACCTAAGTGATCATCATCTCACCACTCATGTAGATTGTATGTACCCTCCATTGGTTCCTCATCTGAATCGGTTGGATAAAATGAAGAGCTTCCCACGATGGGTGAATCTTCATAGAATAATCTCAGTGAACCCAATTGATAGCCTAAATAGGATGGTGAGATAAGTTCCACATCATGCCCAATGGAATGGTTTTGATGAATGAAATCTCCATTGTCGTACTTTGGTGCTTGTAGTTGAGTGAGAATCAAACTAACTAAGTCTTGGAAGTCTCCTTCTTTGGTTAACAGCCTTATCTTGAAGTTGTTGGACTTGAGCTAAAACACTTTCAAGACTAGACATTGTTGTTGGGTACAGTTCTTGGAGCTCCTATGCTTCAAATGTGTGTGCTTGGATGTCTATTTGCACAACATTTTGGAGTGTACTGCTATTGAGGGTTGCAACTTACGTAGCTACTCGGACCTACAGATCTTACTTTTCTACTAGTTGCTGAAGCGGATCAACTTTTTCCTAGAGATGAGGAGCTAAGTAGGAGACTAGTGCATCAGTACTTTCTCTTGCTAGTGCCACTACTATGATCAATTCTTGTTTCCACGACAATGTTGAGGTTGAAGGTTGGTCTACTATCTCCATTGGTGTAGCATCTACAAATGACAAAAATGGGGGTGAATATAGCTCAACTAGCTATAGTGCATGGCTTTCAATTATTCGCCAGTAGTCGAGGCTACGGAAAATATTGTGAGGATAGGTGGACAAGATAACCTACCTTGCGGAAGCAAGGTCCATGGCTGAAAAAGTATAAAAAAAAAGAGGAAAACTATTTAGTATGTATGAACAAGTATGTGCAAACTAAAAGAAGTATTATGCATATATATACATGCTTATGGATGACTGAACAAAATCCTTACGCATATAAATATGGAAAATCATGTCCTCAACAACGGCGCCAAAAAGTTGATAAGTCCTAAGATGGTGCCTAAGAAGCTCACTTGTGTATCCCAAAGGTGAACCGGACTTTTAAATGTATAACATGAAACCTTCAAGCACCCTTGTAACTTAATATGGGGTCAACATAGATATATCGGGTCGAACATAGGGATGTGGGCACATATAAGATGCTTAATATCTTGCTCTTAAGTCAGTTAAGCCAATCTAATAGTGATATATGTAAAGAACTAGAATTAGTCAAGCAAAATGTCACAAAATAAAGTAAACAAAGTAAAGAAAACATAGTCGGACGGATCCTACTAATCAGAAGAAGGAGTTCCTAGCTAACTAACCAAAGGATGGGCAGTTTATGCACCCGTTCTCAGGCATAGACAACCCTCAAATACCCTAGCAAGCATCTAACCTCCAAACATAACACGCATTACGATGATAGCTACTCCTTTGGGGGTCATCCCACTCACTCTCGCACTGCGTGACTAAAACCCCATCAATAATTTGGAACCTCTCTCAAGGATAACATGTCAACACGCCTAAATATCTTAGATACCCTCTCAGGTCTAGAATATTTAAAGATTTTAGGAACAGTATTTCCTTGGATGCCCTCCTTAGAGATTTTTGATCCAATCTAGCTTCTCTTATCCATTTCTATAGCTAATCTCTCGATCTAGGTAGAAGTGGAAGTTCAAGAAAGAAAGATATCAATCAAACCAGCAATCATAACTAAAAAGAGAAGATTGAACAAAAGATGTACTAGCTCTAGAATAAAACTACTCGCTTAAGGTAAAAGTACATAAACATGCCCAAAATGGGCTACATAGCCAAGAAGGAGCTCAAGTAGCCATGAACAAGCATGGTTGGCATTGAACAAAGACGGATGTACATTGTTTGTAAAGATAATAAGGAGGACAGTAGAAGAAAGGGAAAGAAGAAGATATTTAGCCCATAGAGGAGAGGTGGCTCTTGCTCCTTAGCCTCTAGAATGATTAGATCTCCTCCTTTTGGGTCATCCTCCTTGATCCTTTTGACTCCTTGACCTCTTTTCTCCTTGATTTCACCCCAAATAGTAGCTTTGGTGGATGTGTGGATGTGGACGGTGTCTGGAAATAGCTGAAAGTGGGTTACTGATGGTGGATGGAAGGAAACTGAAGGAATTGATGTAGGGTGTGTTCTTCAGCCCTCTCAGACCTTGGAACCCTCCCACGGAGCAGAAGTTAGAGTGGCAGAACCCATAACCCCCTTTGAGGTAGTCGGGGCTGATATATATAGGGGTGGTCGGTGGTCTCTGAGATCTTTAGCGGTTGCTGAGCTATTTGGAGGTCGATGGGATTATAGGGTTCTCAACGGTCAATGATGTTGTTGTCACTGATGTGGTGTTCACTGAGGTTGGTCACTGACGTTGGTCATTGATGTTGCAACAATTGATGATCCTGGGTCCTCGACGACTGATGACAATAGACTTCAGTAGTCGATGGTGATAGATCTTGGTCGTCGTTGAAGATGGTGATTCGCAATGGTAGCTTAGATCATTGATTCTTAATGATCTCTGAGTATCTGGCCTGGAGGTTGATGGTGATGCTTCTTAGGAACAAACCCACCTTGGGGGGTATTACAATGGGTTGATGGGCCTGCTTGGATGAAGCTTTTGACTGATGAGGATGATTGTCGATGAATAGGATGACAACTGAAATTTGGTTCCAAGATATCAAAAGTTTCTTAGGCCCGCTAGTCAATTAGTGGGACCACTGTCTCTTAAGCTGGTGCACATAACGCGGTGCTTGATGGGGTAAAATCTGGACAATTGATGTCTTCTTGAGTTTGGGGCATGCAAGTCTCGAAATTTTATAGTTGACCAAATTTATCTTTGAAAGTATATAAATTACTAAAAGATAATAATCTAGAGTTATTTTAGACATATTAAGGCAATAACGGCATGAAACCATAGATAAATACTCAGCATAAACATCTAAATTTGGGTGTTATTAGTCATGTTGGCTAGCACGACTGTGTTGTTGAGGTTGCTTTAGCCTTGATGAACCTGTGATACTACTGTGATTTTTGACTTGGCCAGCATGGTCGTTCTATGTCATCACGGAAGTGCTAGGAACTTTGCTTGCACATTGAGATTTGAACTTTGTGATCCATGGACTTCTTTGCATGAATTGACTCTTCACCACTCGTTGAGATCTTCTTTGGACCCCTCCATGGTTGGAGGAATCCTAGAACACCTTTCTTTTCTCTCATCCATCCAAGGCATGATCCAAGTATCTAAAAAACATACAAAGAACGTCCACAAGTCCATTTTACAGAAATATGCATATTGAGGGAAATAACATATAATCTAACAGGTTTAGATATGATTGAAATGCAATAAGACAAAAGATGGAGCCCTAAATTAGGGCTGCATCAAGTTGCTATCATGTGATATTAGAATAAAAACATGGTCGGTGCATCCACACACCCCTTCATAGGTATTCACACTCCACCCCATCCCTCGACATAAATTGAGTACCTTTTACGTTCAACCACCACTCCCCCCCATTTACACTTCCAATTACATTAAAATACATGATGCATATAGGTGAACTTCTATCCAAACACCTTACAACATTAAAGACTAAGTTATAGCATGCCCCTAAATATTTGATAAGAAAATGGATATTGAGATCAACACACATAAATTGAAGTTTGATGATCTCTACTGTCCTTTCCTGACTCCAACAATGGCTCCCTCATCAACTTCATTCGATATCATATTAGAAAATGATACCTATATAGAAATCATGTTGCCTAGAGAATGTAGATACATCCATGTTAATTTGGTTCCAGGATGGTCGACATCATTGTCAACAATACAACTTTCTGAATGCTTTTCACAGAGTATTTGGAGAAAAGGCTTTTATCACACATTAGATGGATTGAAATGATTGATAGGATGGGATTACTGTTGGGTTTTGTGGAGAAAACATGCATGGTGGAAGTAATAAAACAAATTCCATGCAACCTGAAATAGGATCTCGTCGACAACTACGTATTCAGAAAGAGTGTTTGTGGGATATACCTTATCCCAGAGTAAGTCCAGCGATGTCCCGCTACACAATGGTGTGCAACGCTGCTGATCTACATGGATGGAACTTCTCTCCCATTCGCTGTGTGTGTCGCAGTAAGATCAAACGGCGCTCCTTTTTTGTGGTGATGTACGCCGCTCGTAGCGCATATTGATAGTCGTTGACGTCCTCTGAACGCAGGCGTCTCAGTGTCTGCATCTATACTTTGTCCACGCGGATGGACTAGAACTCCACGTTGCGCTTCCCAAGCTGACGGGAAGGAGTCGTCTCTATGCGGCGACGTGCTAGCGTCGTGATGCTCTCCTTTCTCTCTTGAAGATGGTGACGTCTAGGGTTTACGTACGTGAGCATAAACTAAAAGCATCTCTCAATATCTTATATAGATATCGATCGTCAAGCCCCTTTAAATAGGAGACAAAAAGAAATAGGGTTTCCTAAACCCATCGGTAAATAGAAACACCACGTTAATTAAAACACTCGTGGATTAATTAGAATATTTTGGAATTAATTAATTAACAAAATAATTGCATTAATTGATTAATTAATATCTGACTCCTTGCATTAGCTCAGGATGGCTCTATGGGCATAAATATATATATATATACCAACAGACTCCCACTTGCACTTAGATTCGGTCACTCCAATTAATTGGCTCAAACATTCCAATATTATTCTAATGGATTACATAAACACTTTAGTAATCAATGTGATTCAGAGCAATTCCAATCAAATCCACAATTATACTCCTATTCCAACACATCCTATGTGTGTGACCCGGTAGGCTCCAAATTATGTTGGCAGTGATATCTATAATCATATTATGATTTCACAATTAATAATTGGTATCTAGCAAGACTTCATTGTCACCCAAGTAATTGGAGAAGTTGGAGAACAACTTAACCTATCATTTATGATTGGTGTTACAATGATTGTATATTTCCTTTTTTGTTGATATCCAGATTGAACTCGAGTCATGGAACTGTTATCCTTTTCAACGTTCAATCCATGTTCCTTGAACTAGAGCAGACTGTCTGAGATATATGTAAGCTCAACATCACATATTGACTCATATCAGCATGGCCATGCATTTCTCAATCTCGCTTATCAAGTGGCCGGAATATCAAACTCCCGTAGGAAGGACAAATTCCATCTACATCACTCACAGTCATCCCCATGTGTCACAGTGCACCCCAAGCACCATCTTTATGGCAATCCTTATTCAGGGCCGCGGTGGATGATGTCAAAGTACACCGAATAACATGTGATAAGTGTAGTGACTTCAGGTCTAAGAACCCCAATCACCACCATCATTATGAGATGTGACTCTAACTACCAATCATGGTATCCATGTGTCACTCTCAAGGTAGGTCTATCTGATACACTGTTCTCTAATAAGTATCTATGTATTTGGTTTGATATCTCCATATAATGGATAATGATATTCTTCCATCAACCAACATACATTCTAATCTTATGTGTTATTGATGTCTATTGATATTTCCACAATAACAACCGATTAGGAACAAAACAATAATACATACTCTTAGCATACATATGATCTCACTGTTCAGGTCATCAACCCGAAGACATATGTCATTGAGTATATTATTCTATAGACATATATAAGTTTTATGGACATCTCACAATATAAAACACAAACATATAGATTGGAAACTTGCCTACATTGATATGATCAATGTAGTATTACAAATTGTTTACATAGTATCCCATTACAATCATCAAATGATTGTATCTATAGGCATACATACCAACAGATTCCCACTTGCACTTATACCCAATCACTCATGAATCTCAATCCAAGTGATCGAACATGTCCATCATGTTTCTTCTGTGAAAGTACTTTTATGAGCGGGTCAGCCACATTGCTTTCTGTAGGTACTCTGCAAATATTCACATCTCCTCGTTGTATGATCTCTCATATGATATGGAATCGCCATAGAATATGTTTGGAACATTAGTGTAATCTTGGTTCTTTAGCCTGTGTAATTGCTCTGTTGTTGTCGCAAAACAACTCAATTGCATCACCAGTGCTTGGAACCACTCCAAGTTCAGAAATGAACTTCTTGATCCACACAGCTTCCTTTACAGCATTAGATGCAGCAATATATTCAACCTCTGTTGTAGAATCTGCAACCATCTCTTGCTTGGAACTCTTCCAGCTCACAGCTCCGTTGTTAGGCAAAACACAAATCCATATTGTGATCTATAGTCATCTTTGTCAGTTTGGAAGCTAGCATCAGTGTAACCCTTTAACACGAGCTCTTCCTCACCACCGTATACCAAGAATTGATCCTTAGTCCTTCTCAAGTACTTTAGGATGCTCTTTACGGATGTCTAGTGACATTCACCTGGATCTGGTTGATATCGTATCGTCATGCTCAAAGCAAACGACACATCAGGATGAGTACATAACATTGCATACCTAATAGATCCAATTGTTGATGCATATGGAATCTTACTCATGTGTGCCCGTTCATCACATGAACTAGGGCATTGGGCTTTAGAGATTGTAACCCCATGGGACATGGGCAAGTTACCTCTCTTAGAACCCTCCATAATAAACCTATTTAGCACCTTGTCAATGTATGTGTTGTGGCTTAGGCCTAGAAGCCTTCTAGATCTATCTCTATAGATCCTAATTCCTAGTACATATGATGTTTCGCCTAAATCCTTCATAGAGAAGGTCTTCCCAAGCCAACCTTTTACTGTTTGAAGAGTAGGAATGTCATTTCCCTATGAGAAATATGATTGTTCTCCCACTAACCCTTTTGTAAACACAAGGTTCATCTTCTTTTTGACTAAAGCCAAACTTTTTGAATACTTTGTCAAAACGTAGTTTCCAGCTCCGAGATGCTTGCTTCAATCCATAGATTGACCTTTGTAGCTTACAAACATTATTGGCTTCCTTTGGATTGATAAAACCCTCAGGTTGTGTCATGTACACATCCTCAAGTAAATTCCAATTAAGGAATTCTATTTTAACATCCATCTGCCAAATCTCATAGTCATGATAAGCTGCAATGACAAGCATGATCCTGATGGATTTAACCATGGCAACTGGTGAGAAGGTCTCATCATAATCAACATCTTGAATTTGACAGAATCCTTTCACAACCAATCTACCTTTATAGGTTTGAACATTTCCGTCCATGTCGGTCTTTTCTTGAAGACCTACTTGCACCCTATGGGTTTTACCCCTTCTGGTGGATCCACCAAGGTCCATACCTTGTTGGTGTACATGGATTCCATCTTAGATCTCATGGCTTCGAGCCATTTCTCATATTTCGGTCCCTTAGTAGCTTCTAGATAGGAAGTTGGCTCATCTGCTATGCCCAATTCGTCACTGTCTTGAGTCACGAGAAATCCAAATCTCTCAGGCTCAAATTGTGTCCTACTAGACCTATGAGGTTCATGTGTTACATTTGGAACTTGAAATTCCACAACAGTTTGTGAGTCTTCATGTTCCTTATGTACCTCCTCAGGTTCTCTTCTTTCTTGTTGGTCTTTGAGCTCTACATTCCTCCCACTGATTCCTTTGGAAATGAATTCCTTTTCAAGAAATACAGCAGTCCTAGCAACAAACACTTTGTTGTCAGTTGGTGTGTAGAAGTAGTATCCCCGAGTTTCCTTGGGGTATCCAACAAAATAGCATTTTTCAGATTTGGGTCCAAGCTTTTCAGTAAATTGTTTCCTAACATAATCTTCACATCCCCTAATCTTTAACATAGACAAATGGGGACGATTCCCATTCCATATCTCATACGGTGTCTTTTGAACCAATTTATAAGGTACGCAGTTAACTGTAAATGTTGCAGTTTCAAGAGCATATCCCCAGAACAATATTGGAAGTTCAGCTGAACTCATCATTGATCGTACCATGTCTAATAATGTAAGATTCCTTCTTTCTGACACACCATTATGTTGTGGTGTACCAGGTGGAGTCCATTGTGATACAATATCACGATCTCTTAGAAGGTCCTCAAACTCTTGGCTTAAGTATTCGCCACCTCATTTTGAATGGAGTACTTTAATACTCTTACCAAGTTGCTTCTCTACTTCATTCATGAAAGTCTTGAACATTTCAAGAGTTTCTGACTTGTGTTTCATAAAATATACATAGCCATCCTACTGAGGTCATCAGTGAAGGTAATGAAGTATTGATAGCCTCCTCTAGCATTTGATCTAAGAGGTCCACATACAGCAGTATGTATGAGCCCAAGCAGATCACTAGCTCTCTCACTGTGTCCAGTGAAAGGAGTCTTAGTCATCTTCCCTAATAAACATGCCTCACATGTCTCTAATGATTCAAAATCAAAAGAGTCTAGATAACCATCCTTATGGAGTCTAGATATGTGCTTCTCGTTTATGTGCCCAAGACGACAATGCCATAAGTATGTTTTGTTTGAATTGTCAAGTTTTAGCCTTTTAGTATTTACGTTGTATATGCTAGTCTCAAGTTCTAACAAGTAGATATCATAAGACATAGGGGCACTGCCATAAAAGATCTCATCTTTAGAAATAGAAATCATTCCATTCTTAATGTGAAATTCAAATCCATTATTGTCCATACAAGATATAAAAATAATATTTCTATTAATGGAAAGTATATAATAGCAATTCTCTAATTCTATTACAAGGCCCATAGGCAAAGATAAACTAATAACTCCAACTGTGGTGGCAGAAACTCTTGCTCCATTAGCAACCCGCAGCTCGACTTGGCCCTTTCTTAAAGGCTTACTTCTTATCAGATCATGCATATTAGAACATATGTGAGATCCACATCCGGTATCCAGTATCCATGATGAAGAAGTATTTAAGTTTATCTCAATAACGTATATACCTGAAGTGGAGATCTCTATCCCCTGCTTCTTCTTCCTCGGTTCCTCTAGGTAGAGAGGACAGTTTCTTTTCCAATGTCCAGCCTGGTGACAATGGTGACAACTGCCTCTTTGGAGATCCCACCTTTAGCTTTGAGTGTGGATGACTTTGGCTTCTGCCCGGCTTTAGAACCTTTCTTAGCCTTGCCTTTGCCTTTTAGCTTTCCCTTTGTTTGATGATCATCATTACACACTTGGGCTTGTCTTTCTTCATTTGTGCTTCAACTATCCTCAACATGCCCAACAATTCTGACAACGGCTTGTCAAGATTGTTCATGTTGTAGTTCATGACAAAATGACTATGTGATTCAGGAAACGATTGTAGAATCACATCAGTAGACAACTCTTGACCTAAGGGAATTCCCAGCTTGGATAGGCTTTCCACATACCCAATCAAAGTGATTATATGGGTGCCAACTGAGTCTCCCTATTTCATCTTGCTCCTGAACAAAGCCTTGGAGACATCATATCTCTCATGTCTTGCTTGATGTTGATACATGTTCTTGAGATGTGTTACCATATCCATGACATTCATGTTCTCATGTAGCTCTTACAACTCATAGTTCATTGAGCACAACATCAAGCACTTGACGTCCACGGCATCATCAAGGTGCTTCTTGTAAGCATCCTTTTCACCATTGGGCGCATTTGCGGCGGGTTCTGCTGGCTCTAGTGTTTCAAGGACATAGAGCTTACGCTCATGCGTGAGAACAATTCTCAGTGTCCTAAACCAGTTTTGAAAGTTGGTTCTGGTAAGTTTGTCCTTCTCAAGGACCGATCGCAATGAGAAAGTGTGAGTGTTATTTTCCATTTGATTGCTACAAAAGAAAAAGTTTGCAATTCGTCCAAAACATTTTGACTTGTAAAGATTTGTTAAATGAGATTAATTAGGCATTTAATTAATTACGCTCCCACTATTTTATTCAAATTGATAGCCTTCACTATCAACTCAAAAGATTGTAGCATAAAACCTTATAGTGAGCCGAGATCCAAAATAATTGGATCAATGCCCAGCCAACGCCGGCGTCAAAGACCAAATACTAAGGTAGGCAACTTTTGCCAATTGCATCATATGCAACTCTTGGATAGATGATCATGCACAACTTTTTTCCATGATGTATCTGTGTGCCTCTAGGTACTTGATCCTATCAAGGTTTCTGGTTAAGTCCAACCCATAAGCCAACATGATGAGTGTGCACCCTGTAGAGGCAGACCCACACACCCACCATCACACTTCCACGAGATAGATAGTGTACCACACGGAGGCGTGCCCACACATAGTCGATCAAGCTTTTCATGTGTGTTGCTTTATAGAAGGCAACTAAAACTTAATATTATTAATTGAGGGGTTTTTATTAATACATATGCATATCCAAACACCACATACTAATAGTACGTATCATATACTACTATATCCACAATCACAAATGATAGACATGCAATCACAAACATAAATACATCGGTTATGGCCATACTATTGTAATCCTTTAGAGCAACAAAGGATTACGGTCCACCTATGGTCTTATGCATCTCATGCAACAACACCTGTGAATCAACCTGTAAGGATCAACATTACAATGAACAGCTTCATGGATGCTCCGTGAGGTTGGAGCTCAAAATGCTTCTTGGAATTGGATCTTCATGTTGCTTCTCCATGGATGCTCCTTAGAGTTGGATCTTCAAGTTGCTTCTTGGAATTGGATCTTCATGGTGCTTCTCCATGGACGCTCCTTGGAGTTGGATCTTCAGGTTGCTTCTTGGAATTGGATCTTCATGGTGCTTCTCCATGGACGCTCCTTGGAGTTGGATCTTCAAGTGGCCTCCTTACATCAAGTTTACAAAGACTAAAATGAATCTTATCTCTATTACATCATATGAGTACAAATATAAAGGGAAAGAATTAATTACACTTTGAAATAAGAGATGAGGCTCGGCATGCAAGCCGAATACTTTATACAAAACATCCACGTACAACAATTATACATCCATATCATTCTCAAACAAACATGCCCACAAGATTCACAACCACATTCATTCACAATATCCACAAAAGGGGATCCTAGGCCATAACTGTGCATGCATTCACCACATAAAATAGATTTTTAAGGTGATGTGTATGATATCATAGGTATATCTACATATACGTATATACATATTAAAAATTGCAATACTTTTAATGTGGGACATTCCCCATTAAATAAATTTTTGACTCCCACACAGACTATGCGGGGTACACAGGAGCAGCACCCCTGTGCGAGGTACACAGGGGCAGCGCCTACTTCCGTGCACTTAGGAAAATTAGTATTTTCCATAGTCGACCCCGTCCAAAATGTCAAAACTAGAAGCATGTGGTGTATGTGGAATTAGGTTTAGATTTGCACATTAGTAGTTTTAATTCGTATCGTATGCAACATAGAAAATAGTATACAATGATTTGATCATATCTGAATCCAAATACGTTGTAGATTGATGTTGCTCTGATACCACTGTTGGGTTTTGTGGAGAAAACATGCACGGCGGAAGCAACAACAAAAAATTTCATGCAACCCAAAATAGGATCTCGTCAACAACTGCATATTCGGAAAGAGTGTTTGCGGGATATACTTTATTGCGAAGCAAGTCCGGCGATGTCTCCTTGACAATGGTGTATAATGTTGCTGATCTACATGGACGGAACTTCTCTCTCGTTCGCTGAGTGCATCGCAGGAAGATCTGACGGCGCTCCTTTCATGCGGTGATGTACGCCACTCGTAGCGCGTATGGATAGTCGTTGACATCCTCCAAATGCAGGCATCTCAAGGTCTGCATCTCTACTTCGTCCACGCGGATGGATTGGAACTTCACATCGTGCTTCCCAAGCCAACGGGAAGGAGTCATCTCTGTACAGCGACGTGCTAGCATCGCGATGCTCTCCTTTCTCTCTTGAAGATGGCGATGGCTAGGGTTTACGTACGTGAGCGTAAACTAAAAGCCTCTCTCAATATCTTATATAGATATCGATCGTCAAGCCCCTTTGAATAGGAGACAACAAGAAATAGTGTTTCCTAAACCCATCGGTAAACAGAAACACTACGTTAATTAAAATGCTCGTGGATTAATTAAAATATTCTTGAATTAATTAATTAAACAAATAATCGCATTAATTGATTAATTAATATGTGACTCCTGCAATAGCTCAGGATGGATCTATGGGCATATATACCAACAATTACTCCACAATAAGATCATACATTTGCATCCTATAGTGAACTAAACCAATCAACATATGGAATTTTGATATAAAAAATATAGAGACCATAGTACAAATGCTACCATACTATCAGGACTCGGATGCAGATGAACTTCTCCAGTATGATCCCTTAGATGACAATCTTTTAGTTTGAGATGTCAATCAAGCACCGCCAACTGATTAAAATTAATTGTGTACATGTGGCCTTTGATTTTGCTACAAATTCCATTGCACCTATGGAGGATATAGAACATCTATTATTGGTAGTCCAACCAACCAAAACAATGGGAGACACCACCCAATTATAAATAGGTACACTATATACAACTAGTAAAAATTTATACACTTATCAATCATCACAATGTGAACGTTATAATCTTATCATTTTATACTATTAAACACAAAAAGTAGTAGCACATGGTTATACATCCACATAGAGACCTACAGTCATACTCTCTATTCCATCCCAATCCCCTACACACCTCCATTGCTCCCCCCACACAATTTTGGTGATGTTTTTGTTCAGTTGCTACTCCATCCTCTGGATGGATCTTGGTTACAAGGAAATGTAAACCACTATGTAAAATAACCAGATGCAAGATATGTTGTCAAGTTAGACATTCTCATCATCAATGTACATTTCCAAAAAAAAATCATCACATGCAACAGTACAAGTCATTTCTCTTACACCTGTCCCAACCCTAGGTCTGAAACCTTCTTTTAGGAGTTCTAAATTTGTGTACAAGATTCACACTTCCATGAGAATACCATCCTAATAACTTTAATAACATCAATGCAAATTTGAACATGAAGGTAAACTACATGTTCACAACCCTTCGAACACCAAAACAAGTGTGAGAAAGATGATATGATGGAAAAGTCCCCTTGTGTGTGGATTCATTATTTATAAAAGGCCATCCCCACTCTCCTATAAATAGGATAAGAGGGAAGCATACAAACTCAACACAAACCCTAATTAACTAATTAAATAGACTCTCTAACACTCCCCTTCATGTTGGAGCTTGGGAGAATCCCAAGTCATCTTGCAAATAGACAGACAAATTAAAGAAAAATAACAAATGATAAACTAAGCAAATACAAGAATGTTTCTCCCCCTCAATTATTACAATAAATAACTCAATCACTCAAATAATCCCCCTCAAGTAGATAGTCTCAAAGTGGGTACTCATGCTGGTAGAAAGAGCTTCTTGATTAGTGTGAAGTGGCATATGGAATAGAATTAATAGCAATGGGTAAGCATCAAGGTCTTCATATCAATCGCTAATCATCAAGAAATAGACCAAAGAGTGTTGGAACGCAAGAAGCAGTATTCAATGCACATAAAAAGCATGGACAAGAAAAGAGTCAGCATGTGCAAAGCACAGACTAGCTAGAAAGTGATGGAAAATAGTAATAGAAAGTAGACGATGTAGCCGGAAATAAAACCAATGTGCAAAGTATCAAGCAGATAAAGGAATCCAAAATACAATGTACATGGAAGTCCATAATAAATATGTAAAATAACCAATAGAAATCTTTGACGTTTTCTATGATCATAAAGTTTCCATCACAATAGTAGATGTCACAGTCCATAGAGTGATGGATCACAGTAGTTGCAGTGGTTTCCGTTAGAGGGTATAGAGAAAGAGTCAACATACAAACAAAGCACAGATAAGTAAAGAGTCAACATGAAAATCAAGTATGGATGGTAGATAGTGCAAAATTATAAAGAAGCAAATAAAATGTGCTAATCATATCACAAGTAGCAAGAGTGACGTTATCAGACAAAAAATCAATCAACATATAGCATAAGCAAAGTAGATAACTTCATAACAGTAGTTGAGATGGTGATGAATAAGTTTCTCAAACTCATCATAAGGTAAAAGATCAATAATAGCAGCAGAAGGATCCACATAGAAGCAAAAGCAATGCCACATAGAAGCAGCAAAATGTAGCATGAAGATAAGTGTACATTCTAATTACTTGGATCCTTAATTAGATCCAATTTTTGCTCTAAATCATATCGCGGGGGCTTCACACCCCCCTCCGCATCCATTACTTTTTTGGATAAGTGTTGTTGGTAAGGATAAATATAAGTGTTGTTGGTAAGGATAAATATAGAGACTTGTCATGTATAAAAGCATTTGTCATGTGATAGAATGGTCATAGATTATGTAGCACGCCAATATATAGCAGCAGTACAAGGTCACATGTTGTGACATTGTGGAGACATGATGTTTCATGTAGTAGGTCATTGCCAATAGAAAGTAGGTGGCATGTCGTGTTGTAGGGAAATATGTCATGTTCGTTAGAAAATCTCATGGAAGAAGCAGGGCATGTAACCGGTGACACACCATGTCACGTAGGAGGCACATTGTCTCAAAGAAGAGTAATGAACCAAGTCACAAAAAAAAAGCAAACCTCTTCCCACACGCCATGTCAAATAACGACACACTGTGTTAGTGAAAAAACAACAATATAAAACATCAAGACAGTAGCAAGGGTGGATAAATACTTTCATATTTCCACCATAGCAATACAGGGATGACATATCCCCAATACCAACCAAAAAAGAGGGATATTTTTCTAATATTTAGCATTAGATCTCAATGGTGGTTCCATGGACAATGATGGTAGTGTAGATTGGAAAAAAATGTTGATGACAGTGATGTATATCTACATAGGTGTAGATAATAGTGGTGTAGATTGGTAGTGATATAGATGATGATGATGAAAAATAGGGTAGCGGTGATGGCTCCAAAAGCAATAGATAATGGAAGTGGCATGGTAGTCCACGTAGATATAGTAGCAGTAACTTCAAGACTGATAGTTTTTTTTGTGATGAAGATGCTCCATGAAGACTGCTACTAGAAGAAATCAGGGTAGGAAATCTCTACATGCTGACAAGAAAAGCCTAGGGTCGGAAGCCACCCATAAGGAGAGGCTTCTCTCCTTTACTATCTCTCTCTCTCTCAAGACAAGGGCAATGTAAGAAAGCATGCTCTGATACCATATGGAAAAGATGATATGATGGGGAAGTCCCCTTGTGTGTAGATTTTTCATACTGATACAAGGGCATCTCCATCTCTTATAAATAGGATAAGAGGGAAGCGTACAAACTCTAGACAAATCCTAGTGGGCCAAGACACAATTGGGCCCATGTTACAAATAAACCCATTAGCTAAATTAAGTAATGCAATAGACTCTCTAACACCTAGTGTCTATAATGCTTCGACATCCTTGCCTACACACAAGCCTTTCCATGCTCTACACTTCCATGAAGATACACAGATCCAACCTTGGTTCTCCTCAAATCTCGACAGCTACCAAGCACCTCGACCTATTTGTCACCATCAAAATGTCACATCACTTCCTTCTACACCTTCACCTACTAGCCCTTGATCATCCAATCTACCTAGACACTAATGTTGCATATTCCTCCAAGAGCCATAACCGTCCCACATCCTCCACATTATCATTGCCCTCTCATCTTCCAGCCACACCAACATGGTGACTCCATCCCATAACTTGTGCATGGACGACCCCATTGATCTCCCTACCATGTATATGTGTTTGTTGAAGGTTTTCACCAGTAGGAGTGTCCTTGTCACCATACAAAACAACTTGGACAACCACACTATCAACATCTTACACGTCACCCGCTCTATCGCACATCTCATTCTGGGCCATAAGTTCTTAAATTAAAAAATTGTAACGCACATAACTCATTGATTATATCCCTGAAGATGACAAACTCATCCGCTTCTTTAATCAAACCATTACCATCCCATGCAACTATAGCTTCATTTGAGACCAACTAACTAATTGAATGGCTAGACATGGTGCTTACCCATGTGAGTACATGAGATTCTGGATGGGTCTCCATCTCAAATCTACCTTCTCGCTTATGGAAAGTGGATATCTTTGAAGCCATTGCCCATGCCATTGGTGTTACTTTATATTTCATCCTCCCTAACATGCTTCAACCAATATATTACATCAAAGCCTACTATGTCTTCTTAGTCATACAATAAATCCAACTCCTTGCAACTATTAGGATCACATTTGATGAATTTTCTTAAACCATCAAATTCTTTGTTGAGATCCCTAAAGAAGTCTCCACTACATTCTCAGACTTATCCAGTTGTCTTGATTCATGGTTTTTCCCCACCGTAAGCAAAAATATGTCACACAAAGGAAACACAAAATGAAACAATGATAATAAGATGTCATGGGAGAAGAAAGAACAAAACCCAAGAACTTGACCACCAACTCAACCAAACAGTCCCAAAACAAACAAGAATCCCTCCAGCCCCATATCAAAATACGTGCATACTAAGAACTATTTGGTTGACTCCTATACCCTCTTCCCATTCAACAAACCCATGATAGAACACTCATCACCCTATATCAATAGAATCATAGTTCATAGACTGAAATCTGAGATTATAGAAGAACTCAAATCCTCACACATCCCATCTAGAGAAAACACACCTTCAATGCTCCCAATATTGTGCATTCCTTCAAATATATGATATAGAGTCATCAAAAAAGAAAAGCTTCTTTGTCGATGATGAATATGGACGTCCTCATTGAATGTATCTAGTATGTCCTCATTGCTTTCTATACCCCTTTATGGTAAATTCTTTGATGATCTTATACAATTATATGCACCTAAAGATTGTATGGATCACATCAACAACCTAGCTTCAAGGCCTAACATTCTAGATTTTTCTTCTTTTGCATCAAACCTAGGTATCACATTCAACAGTGCACTTAATTCAAACATATATCTCTCTAAGATACAATCATTTATGGGTTGGAGAAACACCATACCCATCCAATTCGCCATGGAACAAACCAAATATCTTAGCATATAGTGGGTACACATAGATATAGAGACAAAACCCTATAATGATTGTAGAATCATGGAATGTTTGTGGTGCTTCTAGTATTGACAGACGTATAGTGATTATATGATATGTTCATGAACATAAGATCAATCTTATCACCCTACAAGAAACTAGAACTCACACGTCACCCTATCAACTCAAAACAACATGAGGTAATCATATGGTTGATTGGATTCAAAACCCACCATGTAGTTTTAAAGTAGTTGTTATCATCAGTTGAAATTGTAAATACTTCCAAATTATTAAATATTAATACCTATAGTATCAGCATCACCCTCAAAAATGTCACAGATTACAATACATGGGCATTCTCAGGGGTCTATAGGGACCCTAGCCATGACAAAAAGAACTTTATAACAAAAGTATATCACATAGCCCATATATGTATGCATCCACACCCTGGCTGATGGGAGGAGATTTCAAAATATATCTAAAAGATCCATTGTACTGCACAATAACATATATGCACACTCCAAATGTGATTCTACCTTCTCAAAATTCATCGATGAGTGGCATCTTATCGACTTATATGCCTCCAATGTCACTTTTCACTTGGAATATAGGGAATTATTGGGGAAAACTAGACTATTTTCTTTGCTCACAGCCATAGGATGAGCTATGCTCCCTCATAGTTGTGATTGCCACATCCAGGACCATTATAGACCACTTCCCTATCCTTCTCAATACACAATATATCCCTTAGGGATACAAACCTTTTCATTTTGGGAGATTCTAGACCCAACACATAGAATATGCAGACCTTATTCAAAACTCGTGACCCGCTCCACATAACTACCTTGAATGTGTATTGAACATTTGCAACATAATTAAGAACCTTTGAAAAAAATGAAAATATGGAACCGAAACACCTACGTGAACATCAATCGCAAGCTCACAGACAAAGAAGATGAACATGGAGACCAAAAAAAGTTGAAATCATCCTCCCAGAGAGCAATCCTAGTGTCGATCTTGTCCACGTTCTCACATTGAAATCAGAGACTGAACACCTACAACATCATAATGAAATCTTGAATAGTTGAAAAAGGGAGACAAAAATACATTATACTTCCGCAAATGTTGTAACTATAACAAAAGAAATAACAATAGATATAGCCTTCAAGTTCATGGGATAGATACTACCAATGGACATATCATATTATCACATATTATTGAATATTTCAAGAAGCTATTTAACAATAAAAACTCCATAGTTGAACACTTACATATACAATGGGGTAACCTCTGTCCGATCCTGATTAATTCTCTAGATCACGTCTTACAGAACCTCTTTTGGATGTTGATATTAAAAGAGCAGACAACAAACTAGGTGTTGATAGATATTTTTGACCTGACACATTCAACTTAGACTTCTACCAAGCATGTGGGTACATATCAAAACTGACTTCCACAACCTTTTCATCTACATTAATTAACATGATGACATCTCCTTTCAGATTGAAATTCTGAAACACATATAGCATTGATTGAGAAGGTAGAACACTCGAATATAGTCAACAAATTCACATCGTCACTCTCATCAGTGCTTCAAATAAAATCATAGCCAAAACTCTCTGCACCATGTTGAAACTAGCATGAGGCGAGACTATACTCCAAGCACAATGTGCTTTTCTCTATTATCAAAACATCCTATATGCTTATATTATAGTTAATGAGACCATACGTACTTGTCATTTTCACCACATCGCCTTGTTGACTGTAAACTCCATTTGAAAAAGTCTTCCATAATATCAACTGGATTTTCCTTATCAGTTTGTATGAGATGATATGGCTTTCCCACCAAATGGATACAATGGATCACATCTTGTTTCATCTCCTGCCACTTCTCGACCCTCATCAATGGAACACCTTTTTGATATTTCAAAAACAAAAATGGGCCTAGACAAAGAGATTCCCTATCACCATACCTCTTTATTATGGTCATATCCATATTCACATGAATTATCAAACTTGGTACACATCATGGCCTTGTCACATTCCCTACACTATGCCAAGAAAACATAGTACAGTATGCAAATGGCACCATCATTTTCATCTTCCAAGGTGACAACAATGTTATCAATGTGGTTCGCGTCCTGGGTTTGTTCTCCGACCGTTCGGGCCTCAAGATTAGCTTCTATAAATCCTCCATTATTAGTACCCACATTGATCCATAGGAAATAACAAGATATCGCATGCTTCTCAACTGCAAGATTGAAACATACCCCATCGCATATCTTGCTCTAGTGATATACCCACACTCCATAGCCAACTCCTCTTGGCATCCGATCATCACACCATGAACCATTGACTCTAGCTCATGGAAAACTCTCTTCCTCAATCTTGTTGGTAGACAAACTCACACTCATGAACATCTCACTTACTTCTCTCACCACATACTTCCTCATTTGTATACCTCTTCCTTCCAACATCCACGACACCATTGATCACATGAGAGAAAACTTCTTGTGAAAACATATGGGAAATAAGAGATACATGGTGAATCAAAATACCATATGATTCCCAAAAACATACGGGTGGGGTATCATTAACATCAAGATACATTCTCTATGTGTGATACATGGAACTAAACATCTTTGTACACTTATAGACCTTGCATATGGAAAAATCATGTTATCAACAAATACTAACAGAAACATAAATCATGGCAGCACATCAAGCCACCCCCTTATGGCGCCACATCAATCACCATATATACTTTATTAGACATAGCATCAATATCCCTCCTCGCTACTCAAACATCAAATTCTAGACTGATCCATGTTTTAATGGTCTTACTATTAGCAACATACTCTCAACATCGACATTCCTAGAGATTTATGTCACTTGACTACAACACATGCACTAAATTTACTAGGACCAAATAGATCAAGCAGACACAAAAGAACCATCAACACATCCTCCTTTGACGAGATCCAAGAGATGTTACACCAACTAGAGACAGATATGAGAAACCATGTTACATAATGACGGGACATCAAATACGTCTCTAAACAAGCTTACCAATTTTACACTTACCGTGAATATATTTGTCCATTAACATACATATGCAAAATCAAATGCCCTACCCAGATTCACATCCTTGTGGCTTATATGGCATGATAAAATACTTACATATCGTGATTTGAGCAGGCGAGGATTCTCAAGCCCATTTGTGTGTTCCATTTTTGTTAATCACGAAGAAACCATACAACACATCTTCTTTGCTTGCCACACTATGGGTTCCAACATTACTTACACAATGAACAATACATACCATCATGATTATATGTTACACTAATTCCACACGATAAAACCAGATCGCCAGGATCATACATTACCAAAACATTGAATGCCGCCATATTTTGAATTATATTGACCGAGACAAACAACAACAAAATTTAGGTGATACACATAAACTTATGTTAGACACCCATGAAACATATCAAATATTTTCACAATGCAGATGATCAGGGTATAGAGACAATCATGAGGGAAGCCAATCACAAACTCAGACCTCAGAGAGAGTCTTGGCACACAATCTAGAGCAAATCTTGGACGGAAGTAGTGACAAATGGATGTATCACTCACTAGTTCATTTATATCATGTAGAGATCTACTGTCAAGGTGTCTCCCCCTTGATAACTGTTTTCAGTACGTTTCCATTTATTAGAACTCTACCATACTAATCACTAGATCATTGACAACTCTTGTGCTTTCGATCCAATGCTTTAGATGGCTAAGCCCAAATTATGTCTAATGCTGAGTCTACTTATATAATTCAATAATAAATTATCAAAACAAAGGCAATCAAGGGGTTTAAAAGTTGGGCGGAGTACGTGAGGTAGGTTAACTGAAACAGATACTTAACAGCCGTTGGTTATACCCAAGCATATACAGGCAACTATTCATGGCCGGGCCGCGAGACCAAATATGATCCAGCAGACTTAGTACGAGCCTATAGAACATATCATGTTCAACAATTCAAGCAAGATCGTGTAATACGAACTGCTACTCCCGTGATTGTATATTCAGGATTTTGCAATCAATTTTTTTTACGTGCTAATATTTATGTTCGTTCATTACCATTTCCTTTCTTCATTGTGACATTACTGATGAGAAATAACTTACATATAAAACATTGTTTCATGAAAATTATCTTTTAAAATCCCTTAATGATTCCATATAAACTAGCATGTTTTCTTATATTTTTAATTATTTCATATTAGCGCATGTGGCCCATCGATAATATCAAAAAATGCCTAAGCAAGTTATATCACCTGAATCGGTGCTATCACGTCTACAGTACATATAATCACCCTGAACAAACAGTGCAATTTATTATCTTGCAAATCATAACTTGGGGAGCATGAATGAATTATACGCTTTATGAACACCGCGAGTCCTATAACAAGATTTAAATTATAAGTTAAACACATAATAACCTATAGCATCAGTTGTCTTCTTCAAAGGTACAGTTAGCCTTTTATTGAAAAGCCATCTTTGCCACACCGGTGCACCGGAAAATAAAAGTGAGACCACTCAAGTGAAATAACAGAAGCTTCACCCCTGAAGTTGGAGAGCACAAATTGTATTCCTCCTGAGCAAATTGATTCCAACTTATGAAGTTTTGGCCGGCTGCCATGGCTGATACCTAGTCCAATCTCTCTGCCCAGGGTTGAGGGCGTGGCCTTTCGAATGATAGATATACTGCTCCCCTTCGCCAGAGAAATTTTCTTTGTGCTCAACGCCATACCTCTTAGGTTTGAGCATCAACAACTGTAATAAGAGAGTATTAGAATATGTGCAGCATCTTTAGATTCCCGCATGGTAAGGAACGTTTCTCTCCAGCCAACTAAGAAAAAAGATGGAGTATCTTAAAGATGAAACCTTATGAGCCAATGTTGATTCTATAAGGCATAGAATACTTGTACATAATTTTCAGAGAACTTTGTTAATTAATTCTCTAAATTGTTGGTTTATCAAGTCAGCAGAAGCAGACGAGTATCTAATTGAATTGAACTCCTCTTCCGTGTATCAATAGTTACTTTGCCAGTTAGAAAGAAAATCCATCTTATATTTGTTAACTACCAACTGAAATGGTGGTTGGATCCGCTGCAAAATAATCGCATGGGTCACAACAGTTTACCTCACAGTTTCTTTGAAGCAGCTCTATGAAAAAGATGAGTATCTCCTAGACAAAGAGGTATCACCCAATAATGATTCTATAACAGGATACTTGTATATCATGCTCATCAATCTTCATTAATTAATACTCAAAACAGAGCACAAGCAGGACAAGGACATAATATCAGATTATATCTAAGTTTTCCATATACAGGATGTTGCTTTGCAACAGCCAACAGCTAGAGGGAAAACCCATCTTATCTTTGCTAAGGCCCTGTTTGCTAAGATGTACCCGGGTGCTGTTCAGTGTTTTATTAAATAGTGTGTTCAAAAAGAGTGATTCCGCTAAGAAATTTATTTGGTTAGTTGCTGGTCAAATGTTATGCTTTTGACCGATCCCATTTGGTTGCTCTAGGTAGACACAGCTTTTACATGTATAAAGTAGCTGGAATAACTTAGTTATAACTGCACGGATGTACCGCCCTCATTCAGGACGCGGTACCAACTCCGTGAATTCAGCCGAAAAGTGTGCCAGCTATGGGCCACAAATCAAGGATTTCTTCTTCCAAATTTCTAACCAAACAAAATTAGCATCCGAATTCCTGGAATTCAACTTCATTACTTTTCTCTTTCACCGTACCAAACCAGCCCTAACTATCATCTAAAATAGAGTTTTGCGGATCCGCTCAATATACTATTATTGCATGGGTTATAAAATTTACTTGACAGTTTCTTAGAAGAAGCTCTACAAACCATTCAGATATGACTCTGAAGAAACTGCAAACTATATTCTCAGGATATAAATACACAATGCTATAATTATGATTGGTCACATACCAAGGTTTAAAGCCAAAAAGATTGTTTTTTATCTTTACTTAAACAATCAACATCTTTCTCATTGAAATAAATAAGTAAGAGAAAGTCTTACTTCGTCCCCAGTATGATCAGTGACATGATGCAACCAGCCATGCCACTCAGGAGGCACTTGAGATGCATTATATCTGCCTTTCTCCGCATACTCCACAAATCGATGTCTACCTGTATAATTCAGTAGAATAAGAATCTTTTTGCAGGTACTTTCAAATGGTAATGTGATAAAGTGGTCCTCTAAGGTGGACTCAAAATCAAAAAGCAGACGATCATTTCAGCTTATTCTATTGATTATGTAACAAAGCAGTAGCCCGGATTTACACAATCAGCAGAATAAAGCACTACTTAGTTTTTATTTTTTAAGCTTTTGTCTTTTGTGGAGTTTTGACAGCCAATCAACTAAATGAAAATTCTTAATATAAAATATCAGACCAAATAAAATATTGGAAAATTTGAGATGAGCAGTGATCCCTTAAAGAAAAATGATGTTATTAATTTTACGCCTGATGCTTAGATGCTTTTTTAGTCTTGTATATACAACTCCAGATATAAGTGATGAGTTAATAATAGTTTTTCAAGTAATGGGCATTTTTCATATCGTATCATTAAATTGGAACTTCAGAATGAAAACCTACTGCGGTCATATTAGGACTAATTTGGTTGGATGGAAATCCAAAACATACCAAACCAACTACACTATTTTTGCAATTCATTTCGTTTGGTTGGGTGTTGCTGCAAATCTCAGCTGGAAAATGAAATCTCAGTCCGCTCTCAATTACACGGCGGATCAGAGAACTGGAACCGCGCAGGTTTTGGGCACGGTTCCAACTTTCAGCCGTGCCAGCTCATGCAGCTACACAATTACTTTGCTTTTTCTCCTTAGGGGATGGCAACAGCTGTGTTAGTACCGCTTGGTACTAGTAACAAAAACTGCACAGCTAAAGAACATCCTACCAAATGGAAACAAACTAACACGAGCGATTTAGAACACGTCAAAACCAAACGACCGAGTTTGAGTTCCAATTTGCATAGTTGATTTTTCTGTTTTCCAACTACTCATATGTGTTGAATCTACCTCCATCCAGACGGGCCCTTAGTGATTACAAAACTGCTTTAAGATTGTATCAGAGCAACTGTTACCTGCCCTATCTTAGATATAGTCCATTGGTTTAATATTAGATTATTCCAAGCAGATTATCTGTTTCAGAGGATTAATTACTTAAGTGTTGGATCATTACATAGAATCTGTTTCTTTTTCAACTATGCATGTATAATGTCTTGTCACCATTCCCATTAAATGGAAGCCTGATCATTAACGAGTAAAAGAACTCTAGTTGCTTCTTAGTTCTAGTTACTAGATTTCGTAAAATGAATTGGCCTGGTAATTAGGCCAGAAGGATTAGACACATGATGAATCTAAATCATTCAACCCCACCAATCCATTGCTCAATGTTGCCAGAGTGTCTTAAATTCTCTAAAAAAGCTTCATTGATGAACCGTACGTCTACACCGAGCTCGGCATTATCGGGATGTGTTTTGGGCACCTACAGGTGCATTTACATACATCAAACCATATAGGGTTGCTTGGACTGCATTTAGTAAGGGGCGGTAGCAGGCCTATTTATGGTCCAGCTGGACCGTATATGGTCCAGCACTGGACCATAAATGTTGCTGAAATGAATTTACAGTCCAAGTTAAGGACCATATACAGTCCATTAGGGTCGTAAATGCGGCCGGAAAAGAACAGTATGATTTTGGAACTTTGAATACGAGTCTTGTTCTTATAATTAGACCCCTCCAACTCGTGCCCAGCATGAAGAGCAACAAAGAGACAACAAAAGACATCGTTTTTTGAAGACCTAAAGCCACTGACAGACCTAGGGTTTCCCTTAGGGTTTTGAGCTAAGAAGCGCGGACACGGACATGGACGCGGACGCAGATACGGACACAGCAATATATATACATGCAAACATACATACAAGCAAGAGGAGGTTAACACATTTAGTAATCATGTAGGAGTGGAGGGTAGAGGGAAGAGACAATGGTAAAACAGGATTGCATGTAGGAAGGAGAAAAAGAGGGGAGGAAAGTTTTCAATGGATTAGGAAGAAGAGAGGAGGAGAGTTTTCAATGGATTAGGAAGAAGAGGCACGTGGAGGAGTGTACACATTAGAGGACCAACAAAGTAGGAAGAAGAGAAAGGAGAAAAGGAACAAAAAAATAGAATATAGAGGAAGAAGAGGAAAGGAATTCCTAGAGGGGAAGGAAGCTGCTTCTTGTGGCTGATCTAAGTCTTGACAGCTTCTGCTGCAAATGGCTGCTGCTTGTGACGGCTTCAACTCCTAGTGCTTGCTGACTTGCTGCTGCAAAAGCTATCTGTAGTAGCTCCCCTCTTCGAGTGGTGGTTGCTTGCAGCAGTTGGTGCAAGTAGTGTCCAAGATGTGAGGGCTGGGCAGGCCGTATTTCCGGAAGTGTCCAAGACGTGTCCATGCCGTGTCCAGCTGGAAAATTAAAAATATAAAGTTTAGACACGTCGGAGCCGTGTCCACTGCATGTCCAGGCGTGTCCACAATGTGTCCATGTTGGACACGTGTCCGACATGGAAACGGCAACCTTTGGGAAGTGCCTGTGCTACCTAATTTTGAGCCTCTAAGAGCTCCTCTCCAAGCAATCGTCTTCTTCCATAGTTGCCTTTCATATGTAAGTGACCTTTTTTGTAATCATCCCCTATGTAATTCTCCCATTAAAATATCATCTCTGCCAATGGAAGTAGAGCCCAAGATTGATAATTTGTGAAACCACTATAAATCTTGTCTTTGTGGTTGCTTGCTTGCTTTGTCGTTGATCTTCATCGTACGTATTCGAATTGATTTGCTTGATCTCACACTTCCTCTATGCAACAAGCTCGTTGGGCCTTGTTGTTTGGGTCTCCCATCACACTATTTCCCAACAAAAGGGTATTAGAGCAAGTTCTACCGCAATCAATGTATCAGAAAGCGGGAAGCGGGAGGCGTGCGGACAGCACCCTGTAACCGATTAAGCGGTAGGCGGGCGATTTTTTAAAAAGCGGGTGTCTAAATTTTATATATTTTTATACAAAATTACATGTATGTGTATATAAAAAATATATTTATAAGGAACTTCTATACATATCTAATCAGTAAATCAGTAATTAACTAAGTATTCATCAATACTTTACTATTAATCAGTATCTCTAATCACAAAAATCAGCAAGCAGATCAATAATTGTAAATCACAAACTATGAATTATTGAATTAAAGTAATACTAACCAGTAGTACCAATCATTAATCACTGAAAGCAGCAAGGAAATCAGTAAAACTAATCATGCATTAGAAGTATAATAGAGCAATATGATATTTACTTATATGCATTACAGCAGTACCCAATTATTACAGCTTACACACAAAGTATGCATTCTCAATTAGGACTAGCTATATCATAGAACATTTAATGTATACAAGTTTCATATATTATAGTCAACACTACTTGGACTATGTAATTAATTAATGTTAGATGCTTACATTAGGATTTTTAAACAAAAGCGGGAAAAAAGCGGGCAAAAAGCGGGCGATTATGTTCAAAACGATTAAGCGGGCGCTTAGGGGCTAAATTAGGCGGATGAGGGTCATGGCCGATTAAGCGGCCGCCTGGGCCATTTTTTAATTCACTGACCGCGATGGATTTTCCAAGAGAGCCACAACATTGTGTCTACTACAAAGTGTTGGATGACAATTCCTTTGTTACCTATTGCTATATGTTGATGATATGATCATTTCAAGACACATTTGACTATTTGAGATTGCCAAGGTGAAATCTCTTCTAGGTGGAGACTTTGATATGAAAGACTTGGGGTGAAGCTAAGAAGATTCATGGCATGGAGATTTAAAGGGACCAAAAAGCTTACCTTGACGCATGAGAAGTACATTAACAAGGTTCTTCCCATGTTCCATATGTTACTTATGAAGCATGTACAACATCATTGGCAACTCACTTCAGGTTATCGACTTTGCAGACTTCATGGTCTAATAAAGAAGAGAGAGAGAGATGGTGCATGTACCTTACTCCAGTGCCATTGGTAGTATCATGTATGTTATGGTTTGTGCCAGTGTTTTAAAAAGCATTTGGTGAAGCCGCTTGAGCAACCTAGACCCTCTGCTGCCTGAAAAGGGCCTTAGACGCTAGTTGAGCAGGCCAGCAAAAAGTGGTTAATGCACGCCAAAGCTGCTTAAGAGCCCGCTTTGGCCCACGTAGTTGAAAAACGCCTATTAGACCCAAAATAAGGCCTAAACTTGTTGTTGGCCCAATAGGGGGTTAAAAAGCATTTCCCTGCTTCATTTATTCATTGTTTTTACCTCATACTCCTGTAAAATGTTCTTCTTTATGTTGCACCTGTATTAATAGGTACATTATTTGTAAACCAAGGTACATGCATTTGTAAATACTAATTATGAACCTTTATACATAATTGATTTATATATATTTATAAATGGTTTGTATATATGTACTAGTGCTATACTATGTACTAATGATGTACTAAATGTTTGTCTGTATGTATGTACTTCTGTGCTATGTACTAGTATATGTATGTATTAGTTATATATTATATGGTATAGGAATCCTTTGGTAAATATATTCCGAACCAAAAAAAAGGGTACAAAAGACTAGTCACACACAAGACATGTGACTAAAACTGGTTACAAGAACTAGGGACTATCCAACTAAGAGGATATTACAATAGATCCCAATTCTTAAGAATAATAATAGGAATACCCCTCATTTTCTCCTTATACACCCCATACAAACCTTGGACTTCGTTTCAACTTTGCAAAAAGGTTGAGTTCATCTTTGGGCTTGGAACCCAATCTTCTCACATTCCTCTCCAACCAGATCATTTGTGTACAAGTTGTGACGCACCAAAGAGAGATGGTTTGTGTCCTTTTAGGCATTGTGGCTATGTCCAACAGGGAATTTTCTAGGCTTAGACATCCTTCCATGCTAAGCTTCAGTCGAGCCCCTCCCCCATAAGTACTTCCAGTACTTACAGGTATTTAACAGTGATTACTAGAGTCTTCACCATCCTTGCACATAAGACGAGTATCAACCACATCAAGTTTCCATCTTTTAATCTGTGTTAAGGTTGGCAAGCAGTCTTTGTAGGCTCTGAACATAGTCAAGCTCCATCTAGGTACGTGCATATGTAACCATAAGGTTTCAGCACGATTATCCACTTGTCTACTTTGTCTGATGATATTCCACAGTTCGCTTTCAGTTGCATTTACCTTCCATTTAGGCTAGATTTCTACCATTCTTCTCCACAAAGTAGAATAGCCCCATCTATGTTTCGGTTGTATGCTAAGATTATTTTGATATTTGTTCCTCATCCATAGAGCCCAGGGAGATTTGAGCTTCAGCATTCTTTGGATTCTTCTCAAAGTGTAGAAGTCTGCCAAGTCTTGAAGTGACTGCAAACCTAATCCTCCTTCAAATAGGGGATATGCAAGTTTGCCTCAACGTACTGGGTGAACTGAGGAGTAGGGATGGCAAAAATCCCCATAAGACCCATACCCACGTGACCCAAATGTGTTTAGACCCAATTATAATGGGTTTTATGTGTCTTAATTAGAAATTGGGTCTTAATGGGGATCGGCATGTTGTACCCATTTTCTAACTGGAGGCCCACTAGAACCAACTAATACCCACGAGGCCACGAAATGACAAAAACCTACTCTCTCTCTCTCTCTCTCTCTCTCTCTCTCTCTCACCGCCCCCAACCCCCATCCTCCGTCAGTCGTCACTCCTCACCCTCTTCCATTCCAGATCTGCAACAAATCAGTGGCTTTCTCCCTTCTGCAGTTCCCTCAAGAGCTCCTCACTCTTGATTCCCCCAGATTGCCGTCTCTCAGCTGCAACACCGTCCCCGCCGCCCTGTTGGATAAGCTTTCAAAGGATTCCGGTTGGCGGCCTTTTCCTGCTCCAGCTGTTGCGTCCTCCTACAGCCGGTGAACTGCTCGGTGCTCGGCCAGAATCTTTGCTCGAGAAGCCAGCGGATTGAAGCCGCACTTAGGAAGCTGACGGCTCGAGACCGCTAATTCAATTCCCAGAATGTAGCGAAGCTTCTCTCTCTGCGAGTTACTAAGATCTGGAAAATGAATGCTTTGATCCCGTCGTATCACCAACCTCGACCAGCAGTTCTGCTCCAATCCTCTAGACTCAGCGTTCTCTATCTCGCGCCACAAGCGTAGGTCGCAGCCACCAATCACGGCGATAAAGGGATCCTGCAAAGCACTACGCCGAGGATACAACTAGTATTAGTGTGGAATGCAGTTTCTAGGGAGCTCGGTGAAGGAATTTGCCAGTTAGTCGAGAACTTTTGTTCTCTGTCCTAATCAAATGAAATAACTTCAAGCATCGGTGCTTTGAAGACTGGCATGGTGGCGTCCAAGATCAAGAGTATCATACCTGGTTCCTGCATCTTTTATCTAATTTGTACTGGATGAACCTAATGAAAGGTCGGCGGATGGTGGCAAGTGTCCGGATTCCAGCAAGACAAAAAGCAGTTTCGTTGGTCAGCATGAATACTACGTGTTGTTGTAGGGAATATTCATCACTGATCTTATGTGGTACCAGAAATATGGAATGGAGGAAGGAAAAGCTACTGGTCCATGATATTTGTTACACGCAAAGTGCTTGCTTTTTTGTCTGCGTAAAGCAGTGTTGTTTTGTCTGTTGAAGGTTGTTGCGTCATGTGTAATATAATTGTGTAAACATGTATTGGAATAAAATTGATAAATATTGCATGTTGTCTACGTGGATTGAGGAATGAGTTCAAAGTTGCACATTTGAGTTGCAAATCATATAATGGAAATTATCTGCAGATTCAAATTATATGCTGGAAATATTGTTTTGCAAATATACATATGTAGGGGTTATGTTGCAAATTGTGAGAAAAATAATATGGGGGGTGATTTTCTAGTTTTTCACATTGAGCGTCTAGTTCATGGAGTTGTCCCATAATGGGTTATAATGGGTCTCAATAACCCATTGGGTTGGGTATGGGTATTACCTATTAGATATTTTCTTCAAATGGGGCAGGTATGGGTGGGGCCAAAAATTCAAATGGGTATAATGGGTATGGGTATGGGTTGCTCATACCCGCCCATTTGCCATCCCTACTGAGGAGCCGAGACCTGTCAAATGGGTAGGTGGGTTGGGTTTGGGTTGGGTCATTGCGGGTGCAGGTCAAAAAGATATACTTCTAAGCGGGTAGAAGAAAAACACACCCAAACCCGACCCAATGGGTTGCAGGTTGCCCGCGGGTGCCGATATAAAATGTGTCCAATCAACAATAAGTTGCCAGTTGATTTCCCTAACACTAAAACAACATTTACAATAGCTTGTAACTATGTTTTTATGTCAAAAAATAGTACAAATCAACCAACTGACTACTATGTTTGACGTCAAACCATTTGATTAGTTATCGACATATGTTTATACAAACTTATAGAAAAAATAACTAGTTGTTGTCTGTGTTGTACAGGCTCCCGCCTGGGCGGCGCCTGGGCGCCTAGGCTTAAGTCAGCCCGCCTCAAACTGGGTGCCCAGGCCCCTAATTGACCTAAGTTGTCGTGTAAGGCCTTTTGAGACCCAAATTAAGCCTTTTGAGGCCCAAATTAAGCCAATTGAAGGCTATTTTAGCATAAATTAGATCTGAATTTGATCAAATTGAGTTATTTTGTGGTTAAATTGGGTCTGATTGATCCCAAACAGGATCAATTTATGGTAAATTAGGTCTGATTTGGGGGAAAACAGGTCTGATTTGGGGGAAATAGTTCTAATTTGGGGAAATTAGTTCTAGTTTGGGGGAATTAGGTCTAATTCGGGGGGATTAGGTCTAATTTGGTCATGTAAGGCCTCGTTTAGATCAACATAGGGAAATTTAGGGTGGGTTAGGTTTGATTTGGTCATGCTATGCAAATTAGGTTTTATTTTAGGCCAAATTATGTCAAATTTGAGCAGATTAGGTCTCATTTGGGAAAAATAAGTCTGGTTTTGGGGAAATCGTCTGATATGGTGAGATTAGGTCTAATTTTGCCAAGTTAAATGTTGTTTAGGTCAATATAGGAAAATTTCGGGGAAATTAGGTCTGATTGGATCATAATATACAAAATTAGGTTTCATTTAGGCCAAATCATGTCAAAATTGGACACATTAGGTCTAATTTAAGGGAAACAAGTATGATTTGGGGGAATTTGTTCTAAATTGGATGACTAGGTCTTATTTGGTCAAATTTTGTCTCATTTAGGTGAATATATGAAAAATTTATGGAAATTGGGATTGATTAGGTCATGGTATACAAAATTAGGTCTGGTTTAGGCAAAAATTAGGTTAAACTAGGTCAAATTTGGATCAAATGAGTTTAAATTAGGGCCAATCAGTTCTAATTTAGACCTTGTTAGTTTTGATTTAGCCTAAATTCTACATAATAGTATTATACATTGTTTTGGCTACAAACATTATACATGTTTAGCTTTCTGATTTCTATATGAATTTTGTTTAGGTAAAACTTCCACAATTCAATCCATATCTAATGATAATGTTGCTTTCTTCATACAATGCTAGCACATTGATTGCATATTTATCATGTACATTTATGTATAAGGATTGTATTTTTCAGAAATTTTACATATATCTGTTAAAACAAAAAATATATAAAAACGCCTGGAAACGCCTAGGCCTCCGCCTGGGCGCCTAGGCAGTCTGGGCGTCCCCCTGGAACGCCTGGCCGCCTAGCCGCTTATACTTGTTGTATGTCGATGTAAAATAGGAAAATCAATGTAGTTTTCATAGATAAGTATCACAAAAACCAACACATAATTTTATCATGTAACATTAGACATTCCTAATATTACAAGTACTTGTTGTTGCCTATTCCAAACAAAAAATAAAGAGAATACAATCGTTGTTGGTAAAGGTAAAGAGTTAATTTGTGTAAAACAAGTAACATCTTTTAGTACATGTACGTGTATATTATGTATATAAATACATTTGCTTCGGTTAACTGGGTCACCCATGAAACCCGCTATATAAACGGGTAAGTATGGGTTTGGGTGATTTTCAGCGGGGCAAATTTCACCACCCAAACCCAACTTAGACGGGTCGACCTGTGGGCGCCCGCAGATTTTGACCCAGTTTGACAAGTCTAGAGGAACCCCATAGGAAGTTAGATAACGTAATCTCCATTCTATATCGTACTGACTTTGGTATTTCTCCTTGAGACAATCAAAAACGTATCAGACCCTAAGCAACACTTTTAAGTGACACCAAACGACCTGCCCTAGCCATTTTAGAACCCAACGACTTGCTTATTATCTCCTTAAGCCTATCCAAACATTTGTGTGAAAGTGTTTTCTTCTCAGGTTACCCCCTGCAAGGGGGAAACCTAAGTATTTGGTAGGTAGTTCCCCCTCCTGAATCCCGACATCTTCCACTAGCTCGTCTTTCTTCTTACGTGACTTGGAGAAGTAAACATGGGACTTATTGTCATTAAGGATCATGCCTAAGATCTCCCCGAACTCATTCAGTGTCTTCTTCAAATTTAATAAGGTGTTTACTCTTGCTTCAACAAACACTAAGATGTTGTCTGCAAACATTAGATGTGTGAGAACCTTTGTGTGCCTGATAGTATACGTTTTGATAGCTTCTTCTCCAAATTACTACCGATCATCCTTTTCAGACCCTCCATGGCAATTGTGAAAAGCAGAGGTGACAAAGGATTGCCTTGCCTTCGGCCATGAGGGCTTGAGAAGTGACCTTCTGCAGTCCCATTATAAGTAAAGAGAAAGAGGTGGTTGTTACACACTATTGAATCAACCTTATCCATTTTTCACAGAATCTGAGCCCTTCCAGAGCCCTTCCAAGCAATTCCACATATAATTCCAGTTGATTGTCATAAGCCTCGGTGATGTCCAATTTAAGACAGGGTGAGGGTGTACAACGTTCCACATTGAAATTTAATGTGAATTCAGCTACCAACATAGCACAATCTTCGATATTCCTTCCACTAATGAAGGTTCCTTGGTTAGGGGCTATGAGCTTAGGCAATATATTCGACAGTCTACTAGTAATGATCTTCGTCATTGATTTGTATAGAACTGAGCAACAAGAGATGGGTCGGAAGTCAACTGGTTTAGAAATAATATCATTTTTGGAAATTAACGCCAGGAAGACATGGTTGATCTGTTCAACCCTGTACGTATGTATGTATGTCATATATTATATGGTATGTATGTATGGATGTATGTAATATTGCTTTGATATGTACTAATTATATACTATACACAACCTACCAATATAGTCATACACGTCTATGTATTATTATATATATGACTATGTACTAAAGATTTTCTTCATGTCTTCATATTATGTAATTGTTTTTTATTGGTTCTTTGTTCCAATGTTCAAAATTTCGCCGAAATTATCAAAATTTTGACCGAAATTTCTATTTCTGTGGCAATCGAACATCGAAATTGACTGACGAAACTCTCGAAACAGGCAAATCATCAATTTTTTTTCTACGTTTTCATAAGCTATGTACTACCTAGAGCACTTTTTGTGCACAATTTTGTGTTTTTAAGTCTACATATTGTGCTTGCAAACTATAATGACTTAATTCATTGATTTCACCATTGAAAATTAACATCAAAAATCCCCATCAAAATGCCCATCGGAACAGTTCAAGGTCATTCACTAAAAAATGATGAGACCCCACCCCCCACATATCCAATACAAAATATTATTACATATTTGAGTAGATCTACACTAGTAGATCATTCTGGTAAAATTTCATAAATTAATTTGTTTATTTTGCCGTCGAAACGCTAGTAACGCATTTATCGAGATTTTTGTCGAAATTTGTTGAAATTTTTGTTTCCGTGGCCACCGAAACGGCATCAAAATCGAACGTTTTCTTCCTTGCTTTGTTCTTTAGGGTGTTATAAATTCATTATATTGTTGTGTAGGGTCAATTTTACACTTATATATATATAAACGTTTCTAAATAATGTTTATTTGTATACAAATCTATGTAATTTTGTATGAAATTATATAAGAAATTAAGCACTTGCTTTTTTAAAGAGTGGTCGCTTAAGTGCCCGCATGGCACTCAAGCGGCCACAAGGTGTTGTCCCCATGCCTCCCGCTTCCCGCTTTTTAAAACATTGGCTAGACCAATGCAGTCCGTGTGGTTAGTCGTTACATGGCTCATCCTAGCAACGCACATTGGCAAGCAATTAAGTGGTATCTAAGGTATTTGAAGGGCACTTAAAATACTTTTTTTGATATTTTGTGGAGTTCGAGTCATCACGATAGGGAATGTGGACTCAGACTATGCAGGCGGCCTCAATAAGAGATCTCACATTTTACATGTTCATAATGGGATCGATACTTGTTAGTTGGAAGCCACTCCGCAAAGTACTATTGCTCTATCCACAACTGAAGCATAGTACATGGCAGCAACCGCAGTCGTGAAAGAGGCTTTATGACTCAGGGGATTGATAAAATCAATTGGGCATGGACTAAAAACAAGTCATTGTTTATTTTGACAGTCAAAGTGCCATTCATCTTGGCAAAGATCAAATGTCCCACAAGAGAATGAAGCACATTGAAGTCAAGTACCACTTCATTAGAGAAGTCACAGCTACAAGCAAGATTCAAATAAAGAAGATTGGTACATCTAAGAACCCAACCGACATGATGATGAAAACTCTTCCATTAAGCTAATTTTGAACTTTTCTCACTAATAGTTGTTCTTTCTACCTGAGCTTTTCCTGTGTAGGGTATGTGGAGGAAATTGTATTCTTATTCGGTTTTGAAATTGGAGAAGATAGCAAGTGCTTTTCTACTTCCATTTTTCGAGTTGAAGACAGTTGGAGTTTATTGAGAGTGTCTTAAACTCTCTGCTTCTTTGATGAACCAACCGTCTACACCGAGCCTCGGCATTGTTAAGATGCCTTTGGCACCGACGTGTATATTTACGGTCATAGATTAGACCCTATATGGCATGCTTGGACTGTGTTTAGTAAGGCGCAACAGCAAGCCTAAATAAGGTCCATGAACCATAAACGTTGTTGAAATGAATTTACAGTCTAAGGACGGTATATAATCTAGTATGACTGTGGGACTTTGGATATGGGTCCTATTCTTATAAAGGACCCCTCTTAACTCGTCCCAAGCATGAAGAGCAACAAACAGACATCAAAATACGTCATTTTTCAAAAGACTTATAGCAAGGGACGGATCTAGAGCTTCCCTTAGGGTTTCAAGCCTCCAAGAGCTCTCAAAGCCATCCTTTTTCCACGGTCTGCTTTTGGGTGTAAAAGAGGATTGGTTTCTTCTCTAATTTGTAATCATCCCGTGTGTAATTTTCCCAACAGTAAGATCATCTCCACCAGTGGATGTCGACTTCCAGATCTAGAATTTGTCGAACCCTTATAAATCTTTTCTTTGTGGTTGATCTTCGACGTATATATTTGAATTGGATTGCTCAACCTCACGCTTTTGGATCTCCACAACGACTCGTTCAGCCTTGTTGTTTGGGTCTCCCATCAACACTACATCCCAACACTAACACTCAATCCTCTTATATATTGTTGTGCATCACCTCACAAAACAACAAGCTTCCTGTTCCAAAAATGAGTCTATGTAGTCACCTATGCAGTTCCTCCTAGGATCCCCACTATAAATGCACGTATTCCACAATGTATGAACCATAGTTATCAAGGTTCCTGTTTAAGCTTGTTAAGTTTGGATGAGGTGTCAAAATTTGGGCAATGCCTAGACCCCAAGTGGAATGAGTGGGCGCCCAGGGCTATTCGTACCCAATCCTTGTTGTTTTGGACCAAATTAGGCTAATTGAGGTCTGAATTAGGTCGTGTAAGGTCAAATAGGGGGAAATTAAGTTAGTATATGTTTAATTTGAATCAAAGTAGGTCAAAAATATGTCTAATTTAGGTTAAAGTAGAGCAAGTTAGGTCTAATTTAGGTCATATCATGTGTAACTAGGTAAATTTAGGATTGGTAAAATTAGAACAAACCAATACAAATATATATAGCAAAATATATATATATATGTAAACATATATAGTACGCAAGTAAGCTACGCTTGTCGGTTAGTTCAACTAGTAAGCCTAGTCAGTTTGTTAGTCGCAGGTTGCGGGTTCGATACCCGGTTAGAGCATCTAAAGGGATGGTTTATAGCAACAACTAAAGGCTCTTCACAATTGTGATAGGGATGGATCTCTCCTCCCTACAATGAAAAATGATATAACATATATGTGTGTAGAAATATGGATTGTATGTTGATGATGTGATAGACAATATGATAGATACAAGAGAGACCCCTCTCCCTTATATGGGAGAGGGTGGACATGACTCTAGAGACTTCCAAACGTTACTTGACTCTATATGGGCCTAAAAACTCTACCCATATATATTATATGACTATTACTTCAAACACTCCCCCCCAAGCTGGAGCATGGGACATGTACAACTTGGATGATAGACTAAAACAAGACAGAAAAATAGTTATGACTAAAACATGATATGCCCTGACTTAGCACAACATGTGCTCTCTCCGCACTTTGGCATTTTTTTTACTTTGAAGCTTCTCATGAGATTGATAAACACCGGATTTTGTGAGATTGATAAAACATTGGATCTTTAAGACATCAGGAGCCAAGGAATAAAATGTATGATTTCAATGTCGTTTCAGTGGCCACAGAAATAGAAATTTTGATAATTGTGTTCCTGGCGTTTCGACGGAAAAATTAACGAATTAATTTATGAAATTTTACTGGAATGATCTACTACTGCAAATCTACTTAAATATGTAATAATATTTCATATCGGATGTGGGGCGTGGGGTCTCATTTGTGAGAGAATGACCCTGAACTGTTTCGATGGGCATTTCGATGGGGAATCTGATGTCAATTTTCAATGGTGAAATCAATGAGTTAAGTCATTATAGTTGGCAAGCACAATATATAGACTTAAAGACACAAAACTGTGCAAAAAATGCCTAGGTAGTACATAGTATATGAAAAAGTGAAAAAAATCGATGATATGCCTGTTTTGGGAGTTTCACCAGTCCATTTTGATGTCCGATTTCCAGCAACACAGATAAAATTGGCGAAATTTCGACAATTTCGTCGACATTTTGAACATTGTCTGGAGCTTTTGAGTAGGTTGGTGCTCGTATCTTGGAGTATGTTGAGGAAACATGAGAAGAACATTTAAGTCACCAACTCAGCTGTTGTTGTCGTTGAAGTAGTTTCCAAGATATGTGCCACAAGAAGACTAGGTTGCAATAGACCCTCAACGTGCTAAATAGGGCACGGACGAACATCAATGTGCTTGATGGGGCACGAACAAACATCAACGTGCTTGACTGGGCACGGACAAACATAAACGTGCTTGAGGCACAGACAAACATCAATGTGCTTGACGGGGCACGAACAAACATCAACGTGTTTGACTGGGCACAAATGAATAAGAAGGAAACAGTGATGACGTAGTCGACTGAATGGTCTTCTACAAAAGACATGTTTGCCGGCCAACACAACAAAATGTGCAAATAATCCAAGATGCTTCAATACTAGAAGACTTGAGTGTTACCAAAATAGAATCACCAAGACATGGCCGATCAAAGAAAGATATTCGCATGATGTAGAGTGTTAATGACATCCAATTGATCTGAGAAGACAGATCAATGCTTGGCAACTCAGAAATCTGAATCCCAAGGATGATCATCGAACTTAAACTGGACAATGAGATTTTGAAAAAACATTAAATACATAAAACTCCATATGTGGACAATGCTCTTCTTCCTTTTTCCTCCTCTAAGCTCTGAACTTTGCACCTCAAAACTTCTCCTCAAACTCCTCTTCTCATCTCCTCTACTCTCCCGAGCACGCCAATCACGAAGAGACGACGAAAGTGGTTGGGCGGACAAAGACGAAGAGAAACTCCCCTATGACATTAGGGGACTGGAGTGCAGAGTGAAGAAACGACTCAAGAAGGATTTGCTTGATATGACTAGAGAAGTTGTGTGTTGGACTTCTGAATAGGTTTGAGAGAACTCGACCAACACAATTAGGAAGTCTTGACTTTGTGCTTGAAAAAGATGAATCTTTACACATGAGAGAGGTTGGTCTTGTGCCTGAGCGAACTACATCACACATGTGAGCACTTCATGATGGTGCATCAGAGAGGTTGACTTGGTGAGGTAGCTACATTGGAAGAATCGATAACCAGATTTGATGTAATATGTGAGCCGACTACAAGATCCAAATAAGAAAATAAATGGATTTTTGTGCGACCCGAAAAGGAGATTTGTTCGGCCCTTGGCCTGTGTTAGACAAATGACACGTGTTGGTATGGACTAGGTCAAAGAACAAATCTAGTTAAAGATCCAATAAAGATTGATCTTTTCTTGTTAAGGAGCTTCTAGTTTGTGAAACGTCACTTTGAAAAAATGACAGTGTTGCCACCGCCACCGTCGATTGAATTGCAAACCCTAATGGTGATACGATGTGTTGGACAATGACATGTCGTGTTGATTGTCGAAGTTGATTGTCACATGCCGAACAGACTGCCTATGATACGCTGTGTTGGCCAATGAATTGTGTTGGTCTGTTGACACGTCGTGTAACTCATTTACACGTGGTGACGGACGAACTCCGGTGTGAATGGAGTTACACGGCGTATAACTAACTTACACACATGTGACAGACGAACTCCGCTGCGAATGGAGTTACATGGCGTATAACTAACTTACACGCATGTCACCTGTCGTGAGGGCAGTTTTCTGAACCTTTGACTTGTAGATCCGGCTAACACTGATGCATAAATGTCGGAAGACTTGATCCCTATCTCCATGGGATGAAATTTGGAGGTAGTGGTAGATCTTTGGACTTAGACACACAAAGTAGATAGAAACAACTGTTAGATGGAGATGATTTCCACCATGGAAAAGAACATCATAGGGTTGTTGAAGCTGGAGAGAACTTCCACTTGTTGGTGTGGATGGACCTTGATTGACGATGATCCAAGAAGGATAGCAGCTGGTTCTGAACTTCGCTCTTAGGGAAGATGAAACACGGATTCATGGGGGCTAGATCAAGACTTCATGCTTGGGGAAGACATAAGACAGATTCATGGAGAATGCTAGATGGTGAAAATGATACTTGTTAGATCTAGATCTAAGACGTAGAGATCTGGATCTACGATGTAGAGATCAGGATCTATGTCTCCAGATGAAATGATGACGGCACTTTAGAGAGAGAGGGCACTGGAGATGATGCTACGAAGAGGGTGATAGAGATGGCCCTACAGATGATTCCATGATGGCGGTCGTCACCAGCAGGTGAGGACTTGTTGCTTTCTCTCTAGGATTAGGATCAACGCTCTGATACCATGAAGAAAAATGGATTTCGTGTTGATGATGTCATAATATGATAGACAATACTAGATACAAGAGAGACCCCATAGGAGAGGGTGGACATGACTCTCGAGACTTCCAGACCTGACTTGACTCTATCAACCTACAGACTCTAGGCCATATATGATATGACTATCACTTCTAGCAGCATGTAGGTTGTCTAAAATGTGTGTACAAATAAGAAAGTTTGTACAACGCTAGGGCGCCTAGGTGATTACGCTTCTCAGTCCTAGAGGCCACCACCTAGCTACCTAAAGAATCATGGCATAACCACAAATATCTGGGCTATGTCGTTGCTTTTAAAATATGCAAGTTACTTTTTAGGAGGCTTGCACATGCATATTATAATGATTTTTTTATATTTAAGACTTTGTGGAGCTACTTAATATATATAAGATAATTGTTGAATATTTTTAGGTATTTACCGTAATAACTTCCATTTGTTTAAAAAAATCCACTTCTTCGTATGCATGTGAACCAATTTGTGGTATTAATTATATCTTCGAACTTGTTTGTGTGACAAGCTCAACTTTAAATGAATATTTATTTCATCTGAATTTATGTTTTATTCGTGCTTGGAGATACTTCCAATAGTTGCTTAGTTCTTATTCAATCTTCAAGAGTGAATTCATGTTAATAATGTTAATAGAGAATTATTGTATGTATATACCCATATATTTATATACATACGTATATTAAAATATTGTACATATACTCTAAAAAAAAATTGTCACAACTTCAAATGCAGTGTAGATGCATCCACACACTACTTTCGAATATATCAAAAGTGACCACTAAGTCAGCCAAATGCAGTTGTGCACCTCCCCATTTTGTCCCACCACTATGGAGACATCCCTACGTCCATGCTTAGACTTCGGATGCCAAACATAGTTCACATAGTTCTAATACAGTTTTGCTAAGCAATAACTTGTATAGGTATTACATAACATTAAGAAGAAAAAAAAGACAAGGCTTACATATAGAGTGGAGTACAAGGGGAAATGGTAATACAAAAGGCAAAGGAGGTAATAGAAAGGACAAAATGAATATACTTAGTAGTTGATTTAATTTGACATGCTTTGATCAACTTGCAAAATAACCCACCCCTCCCTCTTCAAGCAATTGAATATCAAATTATATGCATAATAAATGCAGAGATAGCAAACTAAATCCTTTGGCTGTCAAAATTCATCCAATTTGAAATTCAATTCTACACTATCCCGTGAAACTGAGGTAAAAGTGGGATACACTAATACAATAATAGTAAAAAAGAACCTACCATACTGGACATGAAGTTTCTCATAGTACTTGTTTCCAAATTTATCAGTACCAACAAGAGTTGCTCCAATACCATGAATCTTGGTTTGCCTATGCATGGTGTAAACATAATTAGCACAAAACATCCTCAAAAATTGCAGTTCGTAAGAATCGGGATATAAAAATTGACCAAATGCAGTGGACAGTGAGAGATGGTTTTTTTAGAAATAATACATGAATACGAGTCAAACAACATCAGTTTTTAGAAAATGAAAAACATCCACCTCAAAAAGTAGCTTACTGGAAAAATTGTTTGTTGGCAACGTTTTGAGGTTTGGTGGACATATAGGTGTGCTCATTGTATTGAGGCAAGGTGTAAACCTTGAATTACAGGGTGCATGAGAGTCATCTTACAGTGAGAGCATGAGAGGCAATCGAATAACTACAAAGTGAAGAGTTTATTTTTGAAATCGACCGTACAGATGTAATGAACATTACTTGATTACTTCAAACAAAGATTCAAGATGATCAGACTTTTTTGCCTGTCCATTTATACAATATACATATTTTGCATCCAGCAGTTAACCTAAAACTCAATATAGAGTGTATGACAAATGATCCATTGTCGTGCATGGTATACAAGTCAGATGATAATGAAAATTGGAATGTAGCTAAGTGAATGGTATACTCTTAATCATACAGCTAGATTTTAAAAAACTAATCATCACGCAGAGTTGGTCGAGTGCCTGTCATTGGATCGTATGCCTATTCATTAAACATATTACAAGCATAATTACAACAATGATATAAGAGACGGGTGATAAATGCAAAATCAGTATAGACTATAGAGTAGGAATCCACTAAAACTAGAAATGGATAATGATACATCTGATATCGGTAAGTCTCGAGTCTTCTAAAAAACCAAAAATCATGTAACAATTGACAGTGATAGATCAACCACAATAAATTTAAATAGAAAAGTTCCAAGGAAAGATCTTTTTTACCACATGCGTTGATTTTTGTAAATGATGAAGTTATTGAATAAGCACATACGGTGGATTTGCGATTTTCCTTTCAAGAACTCTGAAGAATTATTAAGGATCAACAACCTGAAAAGTCTAAAACTACATATCCCTCTACCCCCAAAAAATGGAGAGTGTGGCATCCTCGAACAATGTTGCCAAAAGATTTTTCCCTACTAAATATCTAAGGCAAGATTTGAGGGGGGGAAGAAGAATATCTCATCATCATCATCCAAGCCTTAATCCCAACCATGTTGGGTTCGGCTCGGAAGCAGAATCTCTGAACAGAAAATATTGGCGAACGATGTTAGTTGTCCTCACTAAGCTTCTCTAAACTCCTATGTCTTTCTTATTCCCGACCTCTTGCTTGTGTAGCCTCCACAGGAAATACTCAATGCTGTAGCAGCCACTGCTAAAGTATAGCTTCTTATTCATGGCCTCTGGCGCACGTTGTAATTCAACTATGTATCTTTCAAAAGTAGGGTGTCAGTTCTTCACCAAGCAAGTCACCACACATCGTCTCTTTTAATGAATTTGCCACTCGCCTTCGTTCTTGACATGGTCTCTGGTTGACATTGAAATTGCAGACTCAGTACCAAGGAGAGTATTTATTTATCTCAAAGGCTCATACATGATGCTTAGCAAAAAAAAAGAGTTTTTAAGCAATAGTTAAGCCTTCTGCCTCAACGCCCCAGCTTTCCAATGTTCTCTTTAACAGTTTGAGGTTCACATCTAAATCCTGGAAATTGAAGCCTAAGCCTCTAAAAATAACTCTAGCCACCTCGCCTTAAGGCACGATCTTTATAACGATGCTTATGAAAAGGTTTCTATAAGTCCAAAACGTAGGTTTAAAAAGAACAAGATCAGTAAGCTAAACAACTTATATGTGTATATTTCAATATATATCAAACAAACATATAACTAATTATCGTTATAAGAAAGATTTTTCAATTGAATTTTCGTAATAATATCATCTTCTTTCAGTAAAAGGGAATGGTTCAAAAGAAACCATATAAAAGACATTCCATTGCCTCAAAAGCATGCAAGAATTTAGTACAGATAATAATTAATCAATTCCTACTAGTACCAACACATAACTAACTATAATAGCCTAAGATTTGGGAAGTAGGAAGCAAGCGGCCAACTCTAGCTAAATCCTTAAGCATGACGTAGCCACTTAAGCGGCAACTTCTAAAAAAAATTGTCATGCAGCAAAACAATGCAGATATCATTGAGTAACCACTCAATAACCAAGCAACAGTAATAAATATAAAAAGAATTTATGATTCTATTTGAATTGTTTAAACAATAACAGTAAAATAGTTGATTCACCTTCAAAAGAATTACAGCTATAAATAACAAAAATAATTATTAGAATAGATTAGGGCATCCTAATCTGGATTATGGAAACCAACTAATGGAATACATATACAATTGTTTATACCGTAAACTAGACGAATATGATGTCATCGAAAACATATTATAGCATACATGATTCACATAGTACACTTCATAGATCTGTAGCACTTTTATAATTTTCTGCAATACTTATGCATAGTTCTTTCAAGATACTAACACAAATACAGTTATGATAAGAAATTAATACATGTCCTATAGGAGATTATCAATTAGGTGACTCAAGACAAGGCCGAAGGATGCTCATCTAGTGTCTAGTTATGGCTTGTCGTCTCTTGAGTTGGGCACATCGTCTTTTATTTGACATTAGCCTTCTTCTTTTATAAGTTGTCTTTTTATTATTTGTAACAGATGGGTTTTATTCGAAATTGTTTCAGTTTAGGAGCTACATGTAATAGTTGGTCACTCTTTTGTAAGTTCTCAATCAATTAGTTAATTCTTGTTTAAGTGGGGTCATTAACAAAAATAAGCTATGTAGGGCTACCCGCGGGTTCTCTATATAAACGTATGCATGGTTTATTGAGCAATGGTTGAATTTGATGCATGAGATTAGGATTTTGCAATGAGGTTTGCATCCTTAGGTTACATTATAGGTGATATCAACACTAAGGCTCCGATTGGTAGTTGTAACTGGTCCGTAAAACTTATGAACTGGAGTTCCTAAAGCAGTTTTTTATGATTGGTTTACAGTGTTGGAACTTGAGTTCCGTAACTGGTCCGTAAAACTTATGAACTGGAGTTCCTAAAGCAGTTTTTTATGATTGGTTTAAAGTGTTGGAACTTGAGTTCCGTGACTTCCGGTGAGTTACAAAGTTACATACAAAATAGAGTTCCTGAGTTCCCTCTTAAAAAGAACGAAAACGAGTTCCGGAAGAAATGACAACATTTCCTTTACAAATATATTTTTCATTCTTTATAAATCGCATATGCAAAATATTTATGACTATGAATGTTAGTGTGTGGATATAGTTAATTGCCAAAATCATAATATAATATGACAAAACATTATACACTATAAACGACACCATGTAAAATATTTTAGACAACAACTACCATTATCATTGTGATCAATAATAAAACAAAAAATATATAAACACTATGAAAAAATAACCACGCCGCACCATATAACAAAAAATGTGATTTACCTAACATATTTTTATATATTCATGTTTAAATAATATGATGTGAAAAAAGATTATGAACTATAATCATACACGAAGAATATACTAAAAATCAGTGTTGTACATGTTGTAAAACAATGATGAACCGAAACATATATTTATAAACACATAAAATGTAGATATCATTACAATAGTTTGTACATATAAAGGAAATAAATATATTATAATATGATTTAAACCATAATATTTTTATAAAATTATAATTATACCACATTAACATATTTTTAGAGGAGCGACATCCGCATCATGACCGTATTGATATTATTATGGTTAAAAAATATTATGATTAGTCACGAATATGATTCTTCCTTTATTTGTTTGATGTCCTTACTTTTTATATATCACACAGTAAAATTAACAATTTTTTAAATTAATTTTCATGTTTATACTTACGGAAAACCAATCACAAGGAAGTGAATGGAACTTAAGTTCCAGAAAATGAACTAGAGTTCCCAAAAAATGAGTTCCACGTAACTAATGAGTTACACCAAACCAATCGGAGCCTAAGGTTGTGTTTGGCCTACAGTTGCCATGAGTTTAGTTGTCGTGGCTTAATCAAAAATGACAAGTAAACCTCATGTTAGATGACTATTGTTTGGAACGAAGACAAATAAACTTGATGGTAAGATGTTCGCCGTTTGGTACGCATGCAAGTAACCTTGGTCCATTTAGAGAAAGTCTATTATGCCCTGTATGTAAATAATGTTGTATGTGTTAAGGAGTCGGTTAAAAGGACAATGTGGTAAATAGATGTCCCCGGCAAATAAACTTGATCTCTACCACGAGGATTTCTAGCGGCACGTTATCTAGAGTTTTTCCGGTTAACTAATTCGTGCGGCATCTTATTGGCATTCTAAACGGTGGAACAAACAAAAATTAATTTGCCGCTATAAAATTAATTGTCGTGCCACTACTTGGCCGGCAAAACAAACAATGCCTAACACATACAACCTTGGTACATGTGTTCTATACATAGTTGGGATAAGAACACTATATTATGGATGATCTTTTATAGTTTCGTAGCTTATTATATGTGTAACGCATCAAATAATCAACATTTCTTTGTATATAATGTTGTTGAACCAATTCAGGCCTTGTTTCAATGAAGCGGACCTGAGCACCGAATTAGGCGTGCGAGATAGATAAAGTGGGTTGAAGCGAAAAAAAATGTTTGCTTGGCCAATCACTTCAGCCCCCAAGGTACATGAGCCAAACTGCTTGAGCGGAAGCGGCGGTCACTTTTGAAATCATTGACGATAGGTCGAGCTAAGTGGTCCTCGATAAGAGTGGGGCTGCTCAAACTAAAAGTAGAGAAACACACTTCTAAGCACATGCAGGTTTGGGCAGGGCTACTACCAATCAAAACCAATAACCGGATTAACAAGTGCATACATAAAATGGTAGACATATAGAGCATATTATTTACTAATTAATTGACTTCAAACTATTTTCACAATCAATTTTTTGTTATTTTAAACTTTTAAGAAATTATTAAAAAATATATTCACTTTTTAACCGCTCAAAATAAGAGTGATATCATGCAACTTACCCCTAGTCCCGACTCATGCAGTCTCTTTGCCAACTTCCCAACCCACATTATTGCATATTCATCATCATCATCATCTAAGCCTCTGTCCCAACTATGTTGGGGTCGGCTACATGGATCCTTCGTTTCCATTCAGCTCTATCATGGGCCATATTTTGGTTGAGATGTAGAGATTCAAAATCTCTCTTTATAAGCTCATCCCATGTTAATTTAGGACTTCCTCTTCTTCTATTTATTGTGCTCGACTCAATAGCATTGCTTCGTATAGGCGCATTAGTCGGTCTGCGTTGCACATGTCTGTACCATCTAAGTCGGCCCTCACGCAGCTTGTCCTCAATGCTCGCCACCCCCACTTTATTCCCGATATAATCATTTCTCAAGCGATCTTTCCTTGTCTTCCCACACATCCATCTCAGCATACGCATTTCAGCCACGTTCATCTTGTTGAGACCTTGTTTCTTCACCGCCCAACATTCACTCCCATGGAGCATGGCTGGCCGTATAGTTCTATAAAACTACATCTTCTAAAAATGAGAGAGAGAGAGAGTCATGTGTATTGCACATTATATATTAAAACTATATAACGACATCTCTCTCTATATATATATAGAGAGAGAGAGGAGAGAGAGAGTCATGCTACAATACACTCGAGTGTATCCAACCACGAATACAACCAACTTCTAAATTGTTAGATCTCCGCAGATGAAAAAGATTGAAATAATGCACTAATAGCTTGAAACAATTGTCACCCTGCCTTCACTCCTCAAGCATTCCCCAATTTTAGTCAAACTGGGAAATGTCGGATCTTCCTCTCATCACCCATTCTCCCTCCACACTTCTCCATCATCTTTCTTCCTCGACTAATAACTCATCTTCTTCCTCTCTTCTCTCGCTCTTCTTTTTTCTTTTGGAATTTATTTCATGTTCCCTACAAATTTCTTTTTTGTTTTCTTCTTCCCCTCACTCTAAAGTCCAATGCCCTTACTTTCGCTCACTTCAACTTCATATTTTCTTCCTCCCCCTCACTTCTACCCTTTCTCCCCCTTCCCTTTGTGTCGTCGTCCCTACTTTGCACCAATTCTCCTCATAGTGATTTCTTCTTCCCAATTCACAACCACCAACTTGATCTCATCTTCTTTTCCTTCCTACTCGCAGTTTCATCATAAAAAGAATTCTTTTGTAGGCGATATACTCTAATACTAAGCACAAATCAAACTTATAAAATGAAAAGAGTTTATTATTTGATGATGTAACAAAATACAGAGGACTCTCTTTTATAGGACAAGAGAGTAGGCCTATTGTCAGAAATAGGCAATATGGGATAAAAGAAAAAGGCTAGAGACAAGTCAAGTCGAAAGCCCATAACAAAGAAAATAACAATAAACATAAAACAATAAAGCACATATACTAATACTCCCCCTCAAGCTTAGATATCAATCATGCCCAGCTTGTCAACCATACTATGGAATCTAGCCTTGGTAAGAGATTTGGTGAAGACGTCAACCACTTGATCAGACGTATGAGTGTACGGAGTGGAGATAGCACAAGATAAAACCTCTCTGACAAAATGACAATCCACCTCAATGTGTTTAGTCCGCTCATGAAAGGTTGGATTGTTGGCAATAGAGATAGCAGCCTTATTATCACAATGCAAAGAAATAGGGGCAGAGTCAGATATACGAAATTCTTTCAGAAGATTGCGGACCCATAAAAGTTCACATGCAGTATGAGCCATAGCTCTATACTCAGCTTCAGCACTGGATCGGGCTAAAAAAGTTTGTTTTTACTGCGACGGGTAATAAAGTTACCACCTACAAATGTGCAGTAACCAGAAGTCAATTTGCGGTCTAAGCGGTTGTTTGCATAGTCAAAGTCAGAATACCCTGCGATTTTACAGTGCCTATGATTTTCATACAATAAGCCTTTGCCTGGAGAGTTTTTTAGATATTTCAAAATGTGACAGACAGCATCCCAGTGGCATTGTCGAGGTTTATCGAGATATCGACTAACTAAGCCGACCGCATAAGTGATATCAGCACGTGTCACTGTCAGATATATACATTTACCCACCAGTCGACGATATTGATGATGGAAGGATATGGAGACGAGGTATCATCGCCCCAGTTTGTATTAGGATCTAAAGGAGTAGCAGTGGGTTTTGCACCAAGAAGTCTTGTGTCTGATAACAAATCCAATATATACTTTCTCTGAGACAAGCACACTCCTGAGGAAGATCGAGAAACTTCAATACTAAGAAAATATCTTAATTTACACAGATCTTTAGTGACAAAGTGTTTTGCCAAATATTCCTTAGTGGCATGAATGCTTGATCACTCCCAAATAAAATAATATCATCAACATACACAATTAAGACGACTAGGCCAAAGACAGTTTTCTTAATGAACACGGAGTGATCAGAATGAGACCGACGAAAGTTGAATTGCTGAAGGATATTACTGAGCTTATCAAACCAGGCACGAGGACTCTGTTTCAGTCCATAGATAGCATTTCACAGTCGGCTCACTTTGGAATGTTCTCCCTAAGTGACAAAACTAGGTGGTTGTTCCATGTATACCTCATGCAAATCACCATACAAAAAGGCATTTTTAATATGAAGCTGAAACGAAGGCCAGCCACAATTAACTGCTACAGATATAAGAACACGAACAGAATTGAGACGTGCTACAGGAGAAAACGTCTCCAAATAGTCAATGTCATAAGTCTTGAGTATATCCTTTAGCAACAAGATGAGCTTTAAGACGTTCAATAGTGCCATCTGGTTGGTATTTGACACCCAACGACAGCCACTAGGAGAACAGGAGGTAGGGGCATCAACTAAGTCCCATGTATGACGATCAGTAAGTGCCTGCATTTCAGTCCCCATAGCTTGACGCCATGCAGAATGTGCTAAAGCCTGAGCAGCATTCTTGGGAACAGATATAGCAGATAAAGCAAAGGTAAAATTTACAAAATTCATCCCCAGGTTAGCAGTAGAAGAAACATTGTTAATAGGATGTTGAGTACAAGATCGAGTCCCTTTTCACAAACTAATAGGGACGTCCAAATTAGAAAATACATGGGATGTAGGTTGATCTGCCGACGAGGACTGAGGAACTTGAGATGGAGGGGCCATAGAGGGAGTTCTATTTCTCGGGCATCTTTGATACACTTTCAGAGGCACAGAGGGGGCCACATCCGGAGAAGGCATGTCAGTGTCAACCATCATAGGTAAAGGCGTATCAAGCAAATCCGATGTCAAATGTTCAATTTGCTGGAGAAAAGTATGGAGACTCCTCAAAGAATACCACGTCAGCAATAACAAACCATTTCTTTGCAACAGGATCATAGCAATTGTAACCTTTCTCAGTCCGAGAATAACCCAAGAACACACATTTGGTAAGTTGATGGTCAAATTTAGTTAAACCTAGACGAAGGATTTCAACAAAGCAGGTGCTTCCAAAGATCCGAGGAGGCACATGAAAAAGAGGAGCATCGGGAACAAAATTTGAAAAGGTATTTAGTTGCCAAGAACAAACGAGGGCATCTGATTAATCAGGTAGCAGCCAGTTGAGATAGCTTCAAGCCAAAGATTTTGAGGGACATGATAGTGAAAAAGAAGAGTACATGCAACTTCTAGGAGATACTGATTTTTGCATTCGGCAACCTCATTGTGCTGACGAGTGTATGAACAAAAGGTTAGGTGAATAGTACCAATTTTTCGACAAAATTGGCTGACAAATGTTTGCATAAACTTTAATGCATTGTTAGTGCAAAAAATTTTGATAGGCTTATCAAACTAGGTACAAATTTCAGTATAGGTCATGATAGTGTCAAGCATATGAGAGCGATATTTTAATAGAAACAACCATGTGGTTCTAGAGAAATCATCAATAAAGCTCAGAAAGTAACGAAAACCAGAATTACTAGTGACAGAACAAGGTCACCAAACGTCAACATGTATAATATCAAATGGTGCTTTGGAACCAATACAATTTTTTTAGAGAAGGTAGCGCGAGTTTGTTTGCCCAAAATACAAGTTTCACATTGAAAAGCAGAATTAGAAATTGCATGAATTAAATGCTTCAATTTTGCAGTGGATGGATGGCCAAGTCAATAATGCCATTGAAGTCCAGTAATAGAAGTAGTCAGAAGAGCAGTCGGCTTTGGCAAATCCAACTAATATAGCCCATCTGGTCCCTCATGGCCCGAACCAATTCTCATCCTCGTGCGCAGATCCTGAAAAAAAAACACCATTCGGGTCAAAAGTGATACAGCAGTGAAGCCTCTTGACAGTTCTACTAACAGACAGTAAATTTAAAGGGAACTTCATAACATAAAGAGCTGAATGCAATAGCAATTTTTCAGGAAAGCATATATTTCCAATTACAATAACAGGCGATTGGAAACCATCAACCAAGGTAACAGGTAAAATAGAAGAAGTTTGACGAAGATTAGAAAACAAATCAGAGTTGCTCGAGATATGAGAGGTGGCACCAGAATCAATCACCCATGCGTTATTACCAAAAGGTGCAGAAGATGCAAGAAGGGAAGAACCTCCATCAGAAGAGACATCAAAGGTGGAAGTAGCAGGGTGAGCCTGGAGTAGCTTCTTGATCTCGGTACAGAGCCAATCCACAGAAGGTTGAGATCAAGATGCTAGTGCAGAATCAGACTGATCGATAGTGACCTGATTTGCCCAAGCAGGCTTACCATGTTTTATCAAGCAATGATCCTCCATATGATTGGTTCTTTCACATAAGTTACAATGACGTGATTCAGAAGAGTCAGGATCAGAAGAAGATGAACCACGACCAGGTCCTACAGTAGAATGTCCTCGACCACGACCACGACCACGACCATGGCTGTAGCCATGAAAGGAATCTCTCGAGCGAGTAGCAAGAGCAGTATCGGAGTGATCCGGTGGCAATTGGAAGATATACAATAGGCGTTGAACTTGTTTGAGGGCGTCGCACAGAGTAGGTAAAGGATCGCTAGATAATATCTGAACGACTGCCCCAGGAAAGGAGTGGGGTGAACCAACAAGAAATTGCACAAGTTGCAATTCATTGTGTTGTCGTTGAATCTCAGTAATATCAGCAGAGAGAGGATGGTAAACATCAAATTCGTCCCAGAGAGCGAAACTCTGATTATAATAATTCTCCACAGAGTCAGTTGCAAAAATACTCCTTGGCTAGTTGTTTGAAAATCTCAAACACCTTCTTAGGGCTCTGCTAATGAGAATAAACATGTGAGAGTTGGTCCCACATGGCTTTGGTAGTCTTCGGGCGCAGAAGAGATTGACTAATGTTTGGTTCAGAACGGTTAACCAGCCAAGTCATTACACCAAAGTCATCCTTGGACCAAAGGTCATAGGCCTGTTTGGTTTTGACGTCGGCTCCTTCAGCATGTATAGTCGGTCCTTCAGAGATGAGATGTGAATAACGCCCTTGAGCTTTGACATAAAAGCTCAAAAGAGGCAAACTAGGTATGGTAGTTGGAGCCATCCAACTTAACGGTAGTGACGCACAGGGTCCGTAGTGGATCGGCGGACACCATCTGAGCAGATGAAGAAAAGAAAAGGATGCGGAATCGGGAAGGAGCACGACGCAGGAGCAGCACCAGTAGGCAGTAGGCAGAAGCAGTAGCAATCAGCAGTCAATTGATAAGGCAGGAACCCAACACATGGACCGTATTGTAGAACACTCGGATCAGTAGACCTGGTACAACCCACAACGGGGCAGCATACAGTAGTAGTAGGTCTGACGCATCTAATTATCAGAGACCCGCACAGGGGCAATAGTAGAGATAAAGACATACGCCAACGTGGAGAGAGAGCTACTCCACCATGAGGAGCAGGCAGGCAACGAACGAAGGGTGATTTGAGCATCAACATGCCACAGTCAGAAAGTTATCGGAGGCCCGGAGATAGGGAAGGGAGAAGAGAGGGAGGGGGTGTGGTGATTAGATGGTAGCGATGATGGTGGAGGGTTAATAGGTGAAGAAAGGGGGTGCAAAGAGGGAAAAGGAGGAAGGAAGGGGGTGGCTAGAAGAGGAGGAAGGGGGTGATCAGCGACGGCCAAAGGAGGGGAGGGATGGGCAATGGCGGCGTGAAGAGATCAGAGAGGGGAGGGGCGCATCGGCAGGTAGGAGAGAGGGGTGAAGGTTGTAGGGGAATAGATGGGAGAGAGGAAGAGAGGGCAGCAACGGCGAGGGGAGAAGGTAGAGCAAGGGGCGGCCGCGGGAGCAAGGGTGGATGGTGGCAGCAGTAAGGGTGAGAGGAAAGAAGGGTGGCGGCTAGGGTAGGCTTGGTGGCTAGGGTTAGGAGGGGGAAAGACAGCTAGGGTTAGAAAGGTCAGGATGGATCATGTTGCTCTGATACCATATAAAATGAAAAGAGTTTATTATTTGATGATGTAACAAAATACAAAGGACTCTCTTTTATAGGACAAGAGAGTAGGCCTATTGTCAGAGATAGGCAATATGGGATAAAAGAAAAAGGCTAGAGACAAGTCAAGTCTAAATCCCATAACAAAGAAAATAACAATAAACATAAAGCAATAAAGTACATCTACTAATAGAACTCATGTAGTAGACAACTACATGCAAAAAACACATGCAGCTACATAACCCAAGATCAGCTTATCACAGCGAGCAAATAACACTGCCTTGTCATGCAGTTTGTGACAGGTTCTTACATCTATGTATCATGTATCTACCAGGAACGTGCAAACGTTAACCATCGTAATATCTATTCAAACTTTCTACCTGATGAATGCTGAAATTTCTCTACGCATCTCTGCTATCTATAATATCATCTTTACCATTGTCCAACATATTATGTTCAATCTTGGCCTTTTTACTGTTTACTATATTATTATAGTTACTATCACTGAACTGCATGACCACAAGGTCTTTCCATTGGCTCTCATCTCATCCCATTGATTGTTGTAGAACGTGTGGCCAATAGTCAACTTCATTACGGACAAATGCACATGTTAAGGAAGAACAATATTGAATTACATGAATGCATACACCGATTATACTTGTCGAGGCGTCTAGGCAGGCGCCTAGGCTTTTCTGGACTTTTTTTTACTTTTTTCCGAGTTACATATTTAAATGTTTGTACATCTAGAAGTTGTGGCTAATAATCCTCTTATTGAGATGATAAAAAAAGGAGTACATGGTTCTCTTTTATAAGACAAGAGAAGACCACAGGATTTAGAGATAACCCATGTGGGATAAAACTAAACACAAGAATAACACAGTAAAGAGAAAAATAGACTAAGTAAAAAAACACAGGAAAGTCTATATACTAATACTCCCCCTAAAGCTGGAGCGTAGATGTCTATCATGCCCAGCTTGGATGTCATAGCAGTGAACCTTGTCTTTGGTAGAATCTTTGTGAAGATGTCAGCCACCTGATCAGTCGTATGAATGTAGGGAGTAGAGACCTGGCCAGAGAGAAAAGCTTCACGGACAAAATGACAATCCACCTCAATGTGCTTGGTCCGCTCATGGAAAGTAGGGTTACTGGCAATGAATGTAGTTGCTTTGTTGTCATAATACATTGGAATAGGAGACGAGTCAGAGATACCAAAGTCCTTCAGTAAGCTCCTAATCCAGAATAGTTCACAGGTAGTGTGTGCCATGGCACGATATTCAGCTTCAGCACTTGAGCGAGCAACTACAGACTGCTTTTTGCTTCGCCAAGTGACAAGGTTGCCTCCCACAAACGTGCAGTAGCCAGAAGTGGAACGACGGTCAACCTTGTTGCCAGCGTAATCGGAATCAGAATAGACAAGAAGTTTGCAGTGTCCATGTTTCTTGTAAAGCAGGCCTTTTCCAGGAGAACTTTTCAGATATTTCAGAATGACAGATAGCGTCCCAATGACATTGTCGAGGCTTATCTAGGTAACGACTAACCAATCCAACAGCAGCAATAATATCGGCCCGTGTAACAGTAAGATAGATGAGTTTACCGACCATTCTTCGATATTGATGATTGTCAGGATAGGCAGAAGAATTCGCATCATCCCAGTCAGTGTTCGGATCCAGAGGTGTGCTAGCAGGCTTAGCACCTAGAAGACCAGTTTCAGATAGTAGATCCAGAACATACTTGCGCTGAGATAAGCAGAGGCCAAAAGAAGACCGGGACACCTCTATCCCAAGAAAATACCTGAGAGACCCAAGATCTTTAGTGACAAAATGTTTTTCCAGGTAGTGCTTGGTGGACTGAATACCAGCAGGATCACTTCCTGAGAGGATAATATCATCAACATAAACAATGAGAATAATAATGCCAGCAGGAGTATTCTTGACAAAGACTGAGTGATCGGACAGGGAGCGCTTGAATGAAAAATTCTGAAGAATAGTGCTTAATTTATCGAACCAAGCTCTGGGACTCTGTTTCAAGCCATAGATCGCCTTTTTCAGTCTGCATACTTTAGAGGACTCCCCCTGAGCAACAAAACCAGGGGGTTGTGACATGTAGACTTCTTCATGAAGGTCACCATACAGGAAAGCATTCTTGACATCAAGCTGATACAGAGGCCAGTCAGAATTAATAGCAACAGAAATAAGAATTCTCACAGAGTTCAACCGTGCCACCGGAGAGAAAGTCTCAAAGTAGTCGACCCCATAGGTCTGTGTATAGCCTTTAGCCACTAGTCTCGCCTTAAGGCGTTCAACAGTTCCATCCGATTGATACTTGACCGTGAAGACCCAGCGACAACCAACCTGTGTTGTACAGGCGCCCGCCTGGGCGGCGCCTGGGCGCCTAGGCTTAAGTCAGCTCGCCTCAAACTGGGCACCCAGCCCCCTAATTGACCTAACTTGTCGCCTAAGGCCTTTTGAGGCCCAAATTAAGCCAATTCAAGGCTAATTTAGGATAAATTAGATCTGAATTTGATCAAATTGGGTCATTTTATGGTTAAATTGGGTCTGATTTTTCCCAAACAAGGTCAATTTAAGGTAAATTAGGTCTGATTTGGGGGGAAAATTCCTGATTCGGGGGAATTCGGTCTGATTGGGTCATGTAAGTCTCGTTTAGATCAACATAGGGAAATTTAGGGTTAGTTAGGTTTGATTTGGTCATGTTATGCAAATTAGGTTTGATTTTAGGCCAAATTATGTCAAATTTGAGCATATTAGGTCTAATTTGGGGAAAACAAGTCTGGCTTTGGGGAATGGTCTGATATGGTGAAATTAGGTCTAATTTGGCCAATTTGGTTATTTTTTAGGTCAATATAAGGAAAATTTGGGGAAATTAGGCCTCATTGGATCATAATATACAAAATTTGATTTATTTAGGCCAAATCATGTCAATATTGGGCACTTAGGTCTAATTTAGGGGAAACAAGTATGATTTGGAAGAAATTGTTTGAAATTAGATGACTAGATCTTGTTTGGCCAAATTTTGTCTCATTTACTTGAATATATGATTTTTTTTTGGGAAATTGGGATTGATTAGGTCATGGTATACAAAATTAGGTCTGGTTTAGACAAAAATTAGGGTAAATTAGGTCAAATTTGGATCAAATGAGTTCAAATTAGGGCCAATCAGTTCTAGTTTAGGTCTTGTTAGTTTTAATTTAGCCTAAATTCTACATACTAGTATTATACATGTTTTGGCAACAAACATAATACATGTTTAGCTTTCTGATTTCTATATCAATTTTTTTTAGGTAAAACTTCCACAATTCAATCCATATCTAATGATTTTGTTGCTTTCTTCATATGATGCTAGCACATTGATTGCATATTTATCATGTATATTTATGTGTAAGGATTGTATTTTTCAGGAATTTTATGTATAACTGTTAAAATAAAAATAAATAAAAACGCCTGGAAACGCCTGGGCCACCGCCTGGGCGCCTAGGCTGTCTGGGCGTCCCCCTGGAACGCCTGGCCGCCTATACAACCATGCAACCAACAAGAGAGCAATCAGCAGGTGGATCAACAAGTTGCCATGTATTGCGCTCAGTAAGCGCCTGCATTTCGATTTCCATAGCCTGACGCCATGCAGGATTTTTAATGGCCTGAGCAGCAGTTTTAGGAACAGATATAGCAGAAAGGGCCGTAGTAAAATTAGCACCCAGATTATTAGTAGAACAAAAATTCCCAATGGGATGCTTTGTACAAGTCTGTGTCCCTTTCTCAGGCTAATAGGGAGATCAAGGTCAGAAAATACCTGCGGAGGTGGTTGATCTGGCACAGAGGATGAAGACGATGGAGAGGCCATAGAGGGAGTTGTCGGCTTTTGTCTTCTGTAATACACTTTCAGAGGTGGCATTTCAGGTGGGGAGGCAGCATCAAAATTATCAGTCAAATCATCCACAACAGGTAAAGGTGTATCAACCAGTAAATCCGATGTGAGTGCAGAACCAGCCGGAGAATAGAAAGGCATGTGCTCAAAGAATACGACATCCGCATAGACAAACCACTTTTTAGAAACAGGATCGTAGCATCGATACCCTTTTTGAGTGCGAGAGTATCCCAAGAAAACACACTTAGTTGCTCTAGGATCCAATTTGGTAAGGCCAGGCCGGAGATTTTTAACAAAGCACGTGCTCCTAAAGATACGAGGAGGCACAGAGAAAAGAGGTGCATCAAGAAACAAGACCTGATATGGAATCTTATTGCCGAGCACAGAGGATGGCATACGATTAATGAAGTAGCAAGCAGTAGATATCGCCTCGGGCCAAAAAGACTGAGGAACATGGTAGTGAAAAAGAAGGGTACGCGCAACTTCAAGGAGATGACGGTTTTTGCGTTCAGCGACACCGTTTTGTTGCGGGGTATAGGCACGGGAAGTTTGGTGGATGGTGCCCTGGCGACGACAAAGGCTTGCATAAACTCCAAAGCATTGTCAGTGCGCAAAATTTTAATGGGCTTAGCAAACTGGGTACGGATTTCAGCAAAGAAGTCAGTAATTTTCTCAAGAATGGTAGATCTATCTTTCAGTAAAAAAAGCCAGGTTGTTCTAGAGAAATCATCAATGAAGCTCAAAAAATATTTAAAACCAGAAGTACTCGTCACAGCACATGGACCCCAAACATCAGCATGTATAATATCGAAGATAGCTTTAGAACTAATGCAAAATTTTGGTGAAAAAGTAGCACGAGCTTGCTTGCCAAGCTGGCATGTCTCACAATGAAAAACAGAACTAACTACATCAGGTAATAAAGCTTTTAATTTTGCAGCAGAGGGATGTCCCAATCTATAATGCCACTAAATGTCGGCCACAGATGATGTCAAATATGCAGCTGGCTTCGGATCGTCCAAGTAGTAGAGCCCATCCGGTCCCTCATGGCCTGAACCAATCGTCATCCTCGTGCGCAGCACCTGAAACAGAACACCATCCGGATCAAACGTAATTGAGCAACGAAGGCTCTTCACAGCTTTACTGACAGATAGTAAATTAAGGGGAAACTTAGGGACATAAAGAGTGGACTGCAATGGCAGACTACCAGTAGAACTTATATCACCAATTCCAGTAACCGGTGATTTAGAGCCATCAGCTAAAGTAACAGGCGGTATAAAAGATGTCTTGTGCAATTTAGAGAATAAAGTAGGATTGCCAGAAATATGAGAGGTCGCACCAGAGTCAATCACCCATGAAGGCTTACCACTCTTGGTCAGAAGGGCGGCGCTAGCCGCGCTACCATCATTAGAAGCAGCAGTAGAGGAAGCCAGGCAAGCTTGAAGCAGTTTTTCAAATTCCGAGCGGATCCAGTCAGCTGTTGGTGGAGCAAGTTCAGTCTGGTCAAAAGTCACTTTATTGGCCCAGTCAGGTTTGCCGTATTTGATCCAGCAACGATCTTCAGTATGGTTGGTGCGCTTGCAGTGAGTACAGTAGCGAGACTCCACAGGATCAGCTCCAGAGCCACGGCCAGGAGCAGAAGAACATCCTCCGCGGCCACGACCTCTGCCACGACCGCGACCACGAAAGGAATCACCAGAGCGGACAGCGAAAGCTGCCCCATCAGAAGAGTCAGGCACGGACTGGGACACAGAAGGTAAGCGTTGGACCCTTTTGAGCACATCGCGGAGAGTGGGTAAAGGGTCGCAGGAGAGAATTTGGTCCACAACACCAGCAAAGGAAGCAGGTAGGCCCGTGAGGAACTGAACTAACATAAGTTTGTTCCGCTGTCGATGAACTTCATCGATGTCGGTAGAAAGAGGATGATACACCTGGAACTCATCCCAGAGGGCACAGCAGGAGTTGTAGTAATCCTCGACAGAGTCAGTAAAAGAATACTCCTGTTTGGCAAGTTGCTTGAAGATCTCAAAGACCTTCTTAGGATTCTGTTGGTGCGAGTAAACATGGGAGAGTTGCTCCTACATTTCTTTGGCAGTCTGAAGACGGAGCAGGGACTGGCTGATCTTGGCTTCAGCGTTGTTGACCATCCATGTCATGACCCCATAGTCCTCTTTGGACCAGAGATCATAGGCTTGTTTCGTCTTCTCGTCAGCATCAGGGGCAGGAAGAGACGGGCCTTTTGTAGTCAGATGAGAGTGGCGACCTTGGGATTTGACATACAACTCAAAGGAGGCAGCCCATAGGTGATAGTTGGAACTGTCCAACTTCACCGTAGTAACACAGAGAGTGCGCGAGAGATCTGGAGTCGCCATCAGACCAGAGCAGAACAGCAGCACGGGCACAGCAAGGATCAGCAGTAGCAGTAGTCAGTAGCAGAGTCCACCACATGGACTAGTAGTCGTAGCAAGTAGGAGATCCACATGGACCTCAGAAGACCCTCACGGGGCAGATAAAGAAGTAAGAAACCTACGCCACCATGGAGAAAAGATCACTCCACCATGAGGCGTAGGCAGGTAGAAGCGAAAAGCTGGTTTACGCCTTCAACGTGCCAGAACTGGAAAAGACACGGGTTGTACGTAAGCTTTTCGGAAGAGCGTATGGAGACGAACGGAAGCCTGTAGCCGAACTAGATGGTGAGCGAAGAACTAGGGAAGAGAAACAAGAGAGAAGAGAGGATGGGGAGGGTGGTTGTAGGGGCTGGTCGGCGGCAGCAGGAGGGGGGGCAGGGTGGGCGGCGGCTTGGGAGAAGGGAAAGGGAGTGGCGGCTGGGGTTGATGGGAAAGGATCAGGGTTAGGGAGGATCGGGAGGCTCTGATACCATCTAGAAGTTGTGGCTAATAATCCTCTTATTGAGATGATAAAAAAGGAGTACAGGGTTCTCTTTTATAAGACAAGAGAAGACCACGGGATTTAGAGATAACCCATGTGGGATAAAACTAAACACAAGAATAACACAGTAAAGAGAAAAATAGACTAAGTAAAAAAACACAGGAAAGTCTATATACTAATAGTACACATGATACTATATATGATAATGTAAATGTTTATTCATTAAATGCTATTATAAGTCTAATTTGAATTGATAATTGTAGGAGAATCAAGGGAAAGGGAACTAACAGGAAGAAAAAGAAATAATAGCAAGAGGAAGATAAGTAGGAATTGGAGAGAGAAACCGGGATAAGAAGAAACATGCAAATGGTAAGGCCGTAAGGGGTTGTGCATGAAGAAGTCAGAATAAGACAAACACCATGGCAGGAAAAGGAGATCGAAAGAGGAAGAATTCAACAAAACAAAATAAAAAAAACAGCAGTAGCAGGTGTTGAAATAGAAAATATAGAGGAAGGAAGAATAGGTCAGTAAAAATAAATGGAAAATATGCAAACAACAGTCGCTGTAAGAGGAGTATTAGGAGGAAGAAATCAAAAAAAAGAAGAAAAAAAATATCTAAATAGTAGCAGTAGATTTGGTAGCAGGAGATATAGTACAAATCTGAAATAATATGCACATACTCACATAGTTTTAGGAGGGATATAGAAGGAATAACTCATAAAAAAATGCAGCAGCAGTAAGATTTAGGAATAAAATCTAGGAGAAAGGATAAAAAACAAAAGAAAGGAAGCAACAACAATGACATGAGTAAGTAGAAAAAATTTAACAAACAGCACTATGAGGACTTACCAATTTGGCCCAAATCAGACTGGTTTCCCCAAATAAGACCTGTTTCCCTCCAAATCAGACCTAAATTGCCAAAATTTGACCTGATTTTCCCTAAAGCAGACCTATTCAAACCATAAAATGACTCAAGGTGATCTAATTTAACCAAATCTAGACTTCACTCATGCTAATTTAGCCTTTTAATGGCTTACTTTGGGCCTAAAGGGCCTTAGACGCCCACTTAATGCCTAGTTTGAGGCGTCTCACCTAGTGCCTGGGGCGCCTTGATAACTCAGACACCGATAGTCTCCTGATTCATGTCAGGCTAGGTTAGAGTAGCATGTTGTTGAAAGGGGGTAAACTCGTGATGCTTGCAGTCACCTTAATTCAATTTAATAAAATAGCCTTCTACTTGCATATATATGCTGGGGTTGAGCGTCAATTGCACGTATTTAGCAATAGGATTTGTATGGGGACCTTATGTGCAGCCACAAATGAGCCCACTTAATCACCCCCTTAGAGCAAAGTGCTGCTTCAATGCCTTGTAGGTGAGCCAATTTCAATTATTTATGTTGGTTGTCTTACGCAGCATGAAATAGCTGTGAGAGGTCTAGTTGGAATCGCGGTATTGGATATAATTGTATGTTTCTAATGATAGCATGTAAGCATAGCTTAGAACAGTTGGTACAATTTGTATACAAGATTATAATGAACAGTCCTTTTCCAAAAATTTCAGTTTGCTCTCGTGGCTACCACTTTGGTGGCCATCTTTGTCATGCTCGCATGAAATGTTGGGTTGTTGTCCCGTTATCTTAAGGTTACACTCTTCCTTGACAGGCGTTATGGCCACTTACATAGGGACCTCCTGACATGTTACGTGATCTTCATGCTGCAGGAGGTGTGGGGTTGCACTCTTTCTTGAAGAAATGCAAGCATGCTATGTAGAGAAGTGATAGTGATGCAAACCACGTTGAAAATAAAACTAATTCATATTATTCAACTCTATTAGACAATACCCTTGGGCATAGGTATTATATAGATAATGTGCGGGAAGCTCGAAGTGGCTTGTTTCCACTCAAGACCCAACTAAAACAAGAGTTAAAAATTAATTAATTAAGAACTTATAAGTAAGTCCCTAACATTAAATTGTAGGTCTTGATCAACTCTTAACGTGGATCAAAAGTGAAAGAAAAATTGCCTAGTAGAACTTGGATCAAACTTTGAACTTATACCTGGGTCCAAAAGGAGCCGCAACCAGATGTGGAGTCTATTGTCGTAAACGGGGAGGAACACAGGGATAAGGTCGACAACTACATAAGAAAATGGAAATTTTAGCTTAACTTGGTCGAAACAAAAGTTTGAACTGAGTGTCCCAATAAGGAATGAAGTAATCAACTAAAACAAGAAACCTAAGTTATAAAACTTGGACAATTGTAATGAAGATTATAATAAAAGGAAATTTGGACTAGGATTCGCCAATCAAGCCTACTCTCAACCATTGTAACACTCTCCTCTATTTTATATTCTGAAACATTATATTCTAAACACGATTTTGCAAGCAGTCATCAAGGATATCTAACACCTTCCTTCTCTCGGGATCAGGGTAGATTTATATCAATAGGTGTCTCTCTCTAGATGGCAACCGAAAGATTAAGAACAAAAATGTATGGCTATTGTTATAGTGATCCCTCACTCTTTCACTATTCCAAACTGTAGATGATCATGAACTCGTTCTTTCCAAATTGTCCAGATCAAACATCATAAGAAAGTAGTTAATCAAACAAGCAAGTAAGGAAAAAAAGTTTACAAGAATAAATGTATCAAACAGAAGAGGAAAGAATTACCTGGTTGGGAGGGCCTAACGACTACTCGCAACCCATGTTATGGGGTTTAGCCTCTCATAGTGCAGTTGGACAATATCAAATTACAACTTGACATGGTCATTGCCTTTAAAATAAACAATGAAATGACAAGATTGAGGAAGGAGGGGGCGAGTGGCTAGTCCAGCGATGCTGCTCGACAATCCCCAAGGAAGGGACCCGGGTTCAACTCTGGATGTCAACCCTCAGGGTGCAACAAGGCCCCACGTTATTGAGCTCGCCGCGGTGCCCCCAAGTACACAGTTGGTTTTGGGGTTTATCCTTCTGGGTGGGTCCAATAATGGCCCTACCTAGGAGGGGTTCCTTGTTATCAAAAAAAATTGAGGAAGGAGGTCAGTTACAAGGGGTAGATACCCACCTTTCACATTTGGAATTGGCTCCTGAGGTCAATCGAGCTCCGAAATCAATCGATTTTGGTCGATCGAGCTACAGGTTGATTGTCCTTGTTCGGTTGAAGGAAGGTTCTTCTCGGAAACTCCTTTTTCAAGGTGAAGACTGATTGAGCTGGTGGACAAGAGACTGTACAGCAAAGGAAGACAGGTTGATCACTCTCGTTCTAGTCCTTGACTTCTACAGCAGCGTTTCAACGTTTTCGTAAAAGTCAAGATGTCCTAAAAGGGAGGCCAGGGGGTCCCTATTTATAGGTACGGCTTGGAGTCATGTTGATCATTGACACGTTGCAGTCGAGCCTTGACCTTTGACTATCAATCTGATGGCATGTCGTCCTTGGTCGATGCATTTTGCTCGATCAGTCAAGCATGACACTTGTGTTTTCTTGGCCTCAGTTAACTATCGAGCTCTTATGCTTCAAAGATGCTTGTTGAGGCTATCGATCATCTAGCTCGATTGTTATGCCTAAATCGGATGGCTCAACTGGAGGCTTTAGTTGAGCTTCTTTGCAGATCGAGCTTTGAGCTTGATCGCATTATTTTGGATGACTTGTACCTGGTTTTGATCGACCTTTGACTGGTTAATTGACTGCCTTGATCTAGTAGCTCAACTGGGATTGGTCGACCTTCTATATTGATCGAGCTTGGAGCTCGATCATTTTCCTTATTTGGTAGACTATAGTCAGGATGATCGAGCTTGGAGCTCGATCATTTTCTTTATTTGGTTAACTGCAGTCAGGATGATCGACCCTTCATTGCTCGATTGCCTCCCTTGAGTGCTAGTAGAAGGTGATTGACCTAGAGGTCAATGACAATTGATCGAGCTTCTTCTTTTGATTGTTTATTTCCTACATTTCAAAGATAGATCGATCAACTAAAATATTTTGACAATTATGCCTCCCTTGAGTGCTAGTAGAAGGTGATTGACCTAGAGGTCAATGACAATTATGCCTCCCTTCATTGCTCGATTGCCTCCCTTGAGTGCTTGTAGAAGGTGATTGACCTAGAGGTCAATGACAATTGATCGAGCTTCTTCTTTTGATTGTTTATTTCCTACATTTCAAAGATAGATCGATCAACTAAAATATTTTGACAATTATGCCTTAGAAAGAATGAATTCATAAATAGTATGTGTATATCTAGATTCTTAGGAAAATAAAATATATTGTTCACAAAGTTGGATGTTATCGGGTCCCAAAACTGAAACAAATACATAATCCTTAAATACAAAACATAATAAAAAATTCTAATTAGCCTAATATGTTACCTGGCGTTTGCAACTAGAAGTGGGACTTGTCCAGCAATAGTCACTTTCGCTATGAATGATCTCGTCCCGAGATCAAAATTAGAAGTTGATAATGCAAGCCAATGACATGCATGCAAACAAAGAAGACGGGTTGAACGTACATCGCGCTTCTGTTGTAAACAATTAATCTAATGACCGCATTTACGTCACAAGTTGCATCCACAAGTAATGGGAAGAACTGATCTTCAAATGCTAGGATAGATGTATCATGCTTTGCTAGTGATGTTGTGAGAAGTTGCAGCAACATATGCATTGTTCTCTTTTTTTGGAATCAACATTGTCCATGATAAATCAATTGGCATCCCTGATGATATGGAGATGTGGTCACATTATTATGAACGTGGCAGCATAGGCCACCCTTACAAGGGCTTAGATGATACATGCATCTCTTGCCGCATGTCTAGAAGTAGAGATTCTAAGCAAAAGAATCGCTTGTCAGCTTCTAAGCAACCGAATCGCTTGTCGTAGCATGTCAATCTCTCTTATGGTTTTGCAAATCCAGCATTGATCTCCTCATTGTGTACCATGATTGAAGTCGTGAAGTTTGAGCACAATCCAAAAAACAAAATCTGAGTTTAGGGATGTGCTTAGATTCATAGTAGCCAATGTGAAATCTAATAATTTCAAGATGTCATGGGAGACTGTGCAAGTCGTCAATGAAGCATAAGGAAGAAAGATAGCACCCAAAATCAATTTTAGGGGAAAAATCCCCCTGACGGCCCTATAAGTTAAAGGAAATCCGTTGTTGCCAACACCTTGGGCCTCCATTGGCCGTGAGACAAAATTTGGAGTAGGGAACTTCTGGACGTCCTTTAGGGAGCAGATTTGAAGGCATAAAGATGTTGCAATAGCATATAGGAGTCGCTGGACTAGGCAGTAAATTTTGCTACACTTGCAATGAAAAGGACGACCTAGGGTCCACCATAGGCCTAGATGGCACGTTTTGGCTCCTAGAGGTTGCTAGGGACCTGAGGAAGAGGTAGGAGGAGGTGGTGGCGATCCTCAGGTTGATGGTTGTTGTTGGCATCTGTTGCAAGGATTGTTGTGCTACAGTGTGGCATTGTGGCACATGATGTGTTACAACCCCAATTTTTGGGTTTATATTGATTGAAATGCAATTTCTCAAATAAAATGTACATGTATGAAAATTGGATGATAAATGTTCAATGAATGAGTTTCTTTTGCAATATTTCCTTTAAATGAGTAATTTTGTGGATCCTAATGAGTTAGTGAGTCCAATGTGATAAAAAGGGAAGAAAAGACAAAAGAAATCCCATAATATTAAAAAGGTAAAAGAAATAAGGATAATGATGAGAATTAAGTATAATTCTCTAGAAAGATGTATAAAAGGCCATTATGGATTAGGTTTCGAATCCACATGGTTTCTAATGGTGAAAGGAATCCAAATAAAGAAAATAGAAGAGAAAGAGAGAGAAAATATGAGTAAAATATGCCTTATTAAGTGATAACTTGCACATGAAGAAAAGTCTCTCATACTTTTGAATTTCAATCCCAAACTTTGCACACAAGTCGTTAAAGTCTTTAAGGATTTTCCTTTATAATTTGGGATTAATTGGACATGTGGTTTGGGAGATATGATTTTTGCAAGATTTCCTAAAGTAGAAAGGAAAAGAAGAAATACATTAAATGTCACAAAATCGATTCATATTAGAACCTTATCTGGTTCTTTTATTTTGTCACACGACTCAGCAGCCGTTAGATCTGGGATACGACGATGGTCGGTTATCTCCTAGCCGGAGAAGGGAGAAACAGGGGAACTGAGAATTCCCGATCAAATCCCTCACAAGCCATAACACCTGCGAAATAGGAAACGCTTCCAATAGATTCGAGGGATCAATCTGAGTGGTTTTGTTGCCTCTAGGACTTTTGCCCAAATCAGGGTCCAATGGCTTCTCGGCCGCTGTGGATGGACCTATAAATATGGGGCCCTAGACTCCCTCCGAGATTGCTTTTTGTATCTTTAGCTTCGGTCGAGTGCTACGAGCAAGTTTACGCTCTCAATTTCTCTGGTTACCTCGTTCTTTGCCCCTGTCATCGTGAGGACCACGTCGGACCACCGCTTCTCTGTCCGGCCAACTCTGACCACCACTCGAGGAATTGAAGGAGTCGTCGACTCTGGTGGGGCCTGGCGGAGGTGTAGCCGCCTTCGCCCGTCGCCCAGACGATGAGGATCGCGGAGTCAACCACTTGGTTGACCACCTGATCGCGGAGCAGCGAGCCAAGGTTGAAGACGACCTACGGCGAGTTTACTTCTTTGCCCCGGTCGCGATACTTATAAGGGGTAGTTTTGGTATTATAATCTTTTTCGCTTAAGTTGGGCGGGCCCGGGTGCCAACGAGGCGCGAGCCGATTGGCTCGGCCGTGGCTGCATGGCACGGACCCTGCCGTTTGGGCCGCATAGTTGGCGAGTACTGATTGGCCCAGACAGGTTTATTTTGCAAAAATTCTAGAAATAAATTGGTATCTCGGATCAAGATAAACCATATATGAAAATTGATTAGAAAAATGTAAGGAATCCATTAAAAATAGAATTGAAAAGTGTATAAAGTTGTTATATTTAATGGTTTTATTAATGAAAAAACCTAAGTTTTTGAGGATAATTAAATCTAATGATGTTCCCTAATATTTGAGTTAAATATTAACTTGATGTTAATAAAAGGAATAATTAGATCAAAAAGGATGATCTTTGTACATAGTTGGCTTGATTTAGGGTTCCATGTATATAAAAGTGCATTAATGGGCCTAGAAACCCTAATTTTGGTAACTATGAGCCTTAAAGGGTTTCATTTCGAAAATCCTTAAATAAGATAGAGATATGATGTTCTAAAGCCAATTTGAGTATTAAAGAGCTTAATATGGATAATTTGAGTAATTAGGGTTTTAATGAGTAGAAAAGTCATTTTAGGGTTTGTTGACCTAAAAAGGGTAAACATTGAGAAATAGATCTAAGAAACTCTAATGAAATCCTAATGAGGCTTAGAAACCTTAGAAAAGGTGTCCAAGTCAATAAAGAGATGCTTGGGATATGATGGTAACAGTTAAACATTATACATGTTTTCAGGATCAAGATTTGCTTGATTGGTTACTTAACTTGCTTGATTGGACATCTTGATTGGATTGGATATCTTGCTTATATTTGAGACTTCAAATTAGGTATGTGGTTACACTTATGGCTAATCGCTTTGGTTTCACGACGATTTTTGAGGTTTTACATATTGCTTGAAATTAGATGCTTGGATGACTTTAATTCCTGCAATCTATAAAGTGACTATGATTATCACCATATATTGCTTATGACTTGCCGAACCTGCTATCACCTCTAGATTTATGATTTATGATGATGAGAGACCAAGCCCAGGAGGGAAGGTCATAGGTGGTCAAGCCCTGGATGGGAAGATTATAGGGCACCTATAAAGGTGTCCCATAAGTACCAAGCTCAGGATGGAGAAGGTAGCCTAATGTCCATTGCAGGGACTAAACCCTAAGAGAGGGTATACCAGAGGATGGGTACGATGGTTGGGAAGTTATAAAGAAAACGTAAATTTTGATTGGTAACAAATAATTTGATGTGGTTATTTTGTTACTATATATATGCAAGATTTTGTTTCCCCTACATACCAGTATAATCTTTTATACTGACCGAAGTTTTGTTTGTCGGCATTTTAGGAATACAAGAAAATGGATGAACATTTAAAGTGGCATTTGAAGAATAAAACTAATTTAGTTAGATAGAACTCTACTTTGGGTAAGTTCCAAACTCCTATTTTTTAAAGGTATGTTAAAAGAAAAATTTTGTCCTGTTTTAAACTTAGTTGTGGTAGAATTAATTAATTATTTTTATTATTTGCAAAACCAGTTGATCCCGTTTTGGGATAAGGGCACCAGCTTCTTAGCCTTCCTTAAATGGGGGTTGCTGAGGGGTGGGGTCGTTACATGGCGTCAAGGTGAAAAATTAATTCCATAAAAAGGAGACTATGAGATAGAAAAGGGTTGGATTGGTGGAGGAAATTTGGTGGAAGATCTGAAGGGAAGATGTTCGGGCGATGAAGATGATATGGAGATGGGGTGTACAGTGCAACTGGCACACTATTTACAATTACAATTTTTTTTAGGTAGGCTTAGAATTGGATTGGATTAATCCTAGACCTAAGGTTTAGGATGAATCAAGGGAGGATGTGGGGTTAATCCTAACCCAGGGTTTAGGATTCATCGATTGATGGATCTAACGTAGGGTTTGGATCCAATGGGTAACGGTGCTCCTAGACCTATAGTTTAGGAGACCAACGTGTAGAGAATAGGAGGGTTGGGTCCATAGTTATCCACGTTCCCGCCTAGGTCCCCTAGGCTCTAGGTAGGCCACCTTAAGCTGGCGGCCTAGGCTTTCAAATAACTAAAGTGGATGCTTAAGGCCTTTTAGGCCCAATTTAAGACACTAAAAGACCAAATGAGCATGTATTCGGTCTGAATTTGGTCAAATTAGATCAAATTTAGTTAATTTATGGAAGAAAAAGATCTGATTTAGGCCAAACCAGATCTAATTTGGGCAATTAGGTCTGACTTGGGGAGGATGGTCTGATTTGTGGAAAACATGTTTTATTTAGGGGAAGTAGGTCTGATTTCGCCAAATTAAGGCTTATTTAGGTTAATGTAGGACAAACTAGGGGAAGTTACGTCTAATTGGGTCATGTTATGCCAATATAGGTCTGACTTAAGCCAAATTAGGTCAGACTAAGTTTAATCAAGTCCAATTTGAACATGTTCGGCTAAATTAAGACCGAATAGGTTTGATTTGGGGAAAACATGTCTTATTCGGGGGAATTAGGTCTGATTTTGTCAAATTAGAGCTCATTTAGGTCAATGTAGGACAAACTAGGGGAAGTTACGTCTGATTCGGACATGTTATGCCAAAATAGGTCTGACTTAAGCCAAATTAGGCCAGACTAAGTTTAATTAAGTCCAATTTAGAACATGCTAGGTTAAATTAAGGTCGAGTACGTCTAGCTTAGGTCATGACAAGTGTGATGTAGATGAAGTTATGATTGATTAAGCTTAAAGATAACCAATACAAATGTACATAGTGATGTATATATTTGAATATAGGTAAATATATACGTAATAATGAGTTATATATAATATAAACAAATATGAAGAACGCCTAGAAACGCCTAGGCTCCCGCCTAGGCATCTCGGGCCCCTGGGCTTCCTTAGGGCGGGAAGGACCGCCTAGCCGCCTAGACATGTATTGTTGGGTCGCACCTAGGGTTTTGGCCATCTCCTAGGGGTCCTAGGATTTAGACCTAGGGTTTAGATCACATGCTCAAATACCACTTCATGCAAGCTGTTATAGAATAAAAGAAGGCTAAGCGATATATTGATAAGAGGAATCCCCCTCCTTATATAGGAGAAGGGGGGAGCATACAGACTTTAAACTAAACCCTAATGGGCCAAGACACACTGCCCATATACAATTAGATTCAAATAACTTAATTAACCAAATTAATAAGGCTCTCTAGTACTCCCCCTCAAGTTGGAGCTTGGGAGAATCCTAAATCAGCTTGCAAACAGACAGACACACAAACTAAACATAATAAAAAGATAACCAAGCTCATACAAGAATTTCTCCCCCTCAATGTTACAATAGATCACTCAAGCACTCAAATACTCACCCTCAAGCAGATAATTCACAAGCAAGTAGCAGGAGCTTCTTGATCGATATGAAGTAGCATTTAGAGCAGATTAAATGGCAATAGGTAGGCATCATGGTCTTCATCACAGTCGCTAACGTCACAGTTGAGAGAGTGATGAGTCACAACAACAGTAGTAGTCAACGTGCAAACAGAGCACGGACAAACCAGAGAGTGTTGGATCATAGTAGCAGAAAGTTAATGTGCATACAAGGCATGGACAAGAAAAGAGTCGACATGTGCACGGCACAAACAAACCAGAGTGTCGGAACACAGTAGTAGAAAATAGATAACGGAGCAGATAAAAGACCATTTTGCCTGAAGTAGAAAGCAACAGAAAAACTTCTAGATGAACAACAGTAGCAGAAAAGCATGAAGCTCCATCATATGCATGTAAGTCACTAAAGATACCATCATCATCTCATCATATAAATCCATCCCAGTGCCAGACGTCATAGTCCAGAAAGTGTTGGGTCACAGTCCCCAAAGAATGGTCGGTCACAGTCCCCAAAGAATGGTGGGTCACAGCAACAGCAAAAGAAGGCATGTGCAAGGCACATACAAAGGATCAACGTGCAAAAAGAGCACGAACAGCAGATAGTGCAAATGCAAAAAACAGCAACTAAAATGTGCTAATCATAGTACAAGTAGCAAAAAAAGACGTCGCCTGATAGAAAAGCAATCAACAAATAACATCAGTGAAGTAGACAACCCCATAGCAGTAGTCAAGATGATGATGAAAAATATTATTCTCAATCTCTTCGTAAGGCAGACAAATCAACAGTAGACAGATCCATATAATAGCAAACATAGCACCACAAAACAGCAATAAAGGAACGTGAAGAGCCATAGAATAGCAGAATGAAAGTTTTCTTCTTCTCTCATCCTTCTCTTCCCTTTACTCATCGTCCTCTATTCTTCCCCTCATGCCGACCACGAAAAGAATCAAGAGAGTGGTTGGGGTGGAAAGTCAAAAATAATGGTAGAGGCAAGGACTGTGTAAGCAAGTATGTGGACGACGTAACCGACAACTCGAGTCAATGTGAAACATGACCCAATCATGTAGAATAAAAAAAATAGTGCTTTATAAAATAGTACAAGGTCCTTTTGCTTTCCAATTAAAAAAAATCAAGTTTTTGTCAGTTAAAGGTTGGCCCAAGTCTTTGTCGATTTCTTTCCTTTGGCAACCATAACGTTAGGAAGTGCTTTATTAGGGAGTGCTTTTATTAGGCTGGTGAAAGGTTGGTCAAAGAAGGATTAAAGGATGGTCAAAGAAGGATCAAAGGCTAGTCAAAGTTTTTATAGCAGAAAGAACAAAGCCAATAAATTAACCACGGGGCTCTTTTGCTATTTTTCTTTAATATATGCCACTATGGAAAGAAAAAGACAATAAAAGGATTCTGTAAAAACGGCCGTTGTACATTTGAAACGGCAGTCACCTAGCTGAAACGGCAACATAATTAATGTTTTAGAGAAATTCACTAGTTATGAACAAACATCTCTTCTTTTCTCGCTTAACTTGTTAATCAGATCTTAATGGTGAGTGCCTTGACCATGGCAGTCCTTTTACACCATGTGCAAATCATCATCCATGAAGGAGAATTCGTCTGTCATGAGGTAGCAAGACAGCAGCAAGGATATGGAGAAGGTCACAGACAAGATGTTACAAGTAAATTCAAAGATAACAAACATATGGGCTGCTTTTTTATGTTGGATGGACGGTGCATCTTGTATTTATAAGGATACCATCACATCGGCAATAGTTGAAATGTTGTCTCTTTTCAATACTGCCAATCTTCTCGGCACGTGCAAGGAACTTGATCTTTTCACATCTCCAAAAAACTTAAATGAGATTGGTGCATGTACACAACTACCTAAAAGTCATCCCTTAAGCTCTTGTACCTAGCCAAAAACTTAATTCCAAACAGCCCACAGCCTTTTGGACGATAGCCCACAATCCCCTGCAAAACTAGCAAACAAACACCCACATGCCTCTGCAAACAATCTAACCCACTAGTTTAAGCCTTACAACGAAAAAAAACTACAACCATAAACCACAGTTCCTGTTACATCAGTTGAATGGCACCCTAATAAGAATGCAATCATTATGGAAACCTTATTAATTTCAACCTAAGGCCTCTTTTACAGCCTAAGGCTTCTATAATTCAACTCAATTTGTCAGAAGGAGTATTACATCTCATGAATTAGTTTAGATCAGTTATTTCCATCCAGAAACATTATTCAACAAGTTGCATTACCGCTGGATAGACGAATCCATATTTGAATCATGTAGAAAGAATATATAGTCGTCCTCACATCGTTAATGCAAAATTCACATGAGCTTTGGGGATTTGATATCATTCATGGTCCTCTATCATTTACAAGATTCATTGCGGTAACCGGTCGGTAAGGGGTTATTAATTAAAAATGAGAGAAATGGTGATGAAAGATCCCAAGTCTCAAACATTAGCTCAAGTAAGCTGCTACATTCCACCATTCAATATTCTGAGCAGTGTTGTAGATACAATGCTTTCATGGAACCGATCAAATTATCTTGGAAACTAATTCGCCACATGAAGTTTGGTGGTGCTCCATGTGCCTTTCTCACTCAATTTTAATCACCCGGTAGTCTACAAAATTCAGAGACAAATCTGTAGCTAAGCATCATTGAATATAAGGTGGTATACTTGCGGGAAAAACTTTTCTTCATTTATCAGTTTATCCATAGCTTACTTTGGTCTTTCTATGTTAGTTTTGTTATTAAAAAAATATGCAAGTATTCAGATATCACAAATTTTTCAAAAATTATGGTGAAATCATAAAATTCTTTCTATGCCCTAAGAAATAATGTAGAAAAATTACACAACCACCCTCACATTTTAGATGTGAAATCTGAATGTGGTTTGCGGGTTTGAAACCTTCCACAATCCTTTGCATATTGCAATGTGGTAGATGAGGGCTGATTCATTAAGATGAATAGAGAAGGGGGAAGAAGGACCCTCTAGTCTCAGACCCCAGGTCAAGTTACCTTCTACAATCCCATTGTGTAAAATTCCAAACAGTGTTGCAGATATACGTGCCTTTCATATCAAACACACCCAGTTATCCTGCCGCATTAAGCCTACGTGTTTCAAGGACCTTTTCATTAAATTTTAATCGCCCAATATAGAAAATTAGAGATTTGCTAATGCATTATCAAAAATGAGGTAATTTTTCTGGAGATGATAGAACTTTTCTTCATCTGTAGTTCTGATATAGTAGCTTTGTCAGACTCAGAACTTTCAAGCTGCAGTGAACATAAAACTTGATCTTTATTTAGATATCACATTTTTTAATCTTGAGGATATTGCGATCACGCCATCTAAAATGAAGGTGATGAACTGTAAGCACTAAGCAGAACTTGAAAGATAGATTTATAGTTGATATAAAAGTAATTACACTGAGCAAATAAGCCAGGCGCCAATTAACATGTAAAGTTTAGCAAGCAATGACATACTCACATCAAGTTTCCATCGAGGAGTGCCTTCCTGGAAATAGTCGATAAGAGGAATCAGAAAATTAATACTAAATAGCAACCAGCAAATCAGACTTAACACAAAAGAAGGAAATGCTAAATACGATCGACATATGGTCCTTTAAATAGAGAATAATTTGGATTTGAAAAGTCAGTCAGCAGCCAGGCATGCCATAAAATGAAAATATATCAAACTGATCATATTTTGTCACCAACTACTAAAATTTTATTCACAGACCCGACAGAAAAAGTGTCCCAACATTTCAATTGTTACAATAATATGCCCAAGATACAGGTTGAATCTAGTTTCCTATGATATTTGTTTTGCTTCTTTCCCATTCCAATGTCCTTTTACTCGATTATTGCCACTCTTACTGTCTATGCTGGACATGCCCATACCATCATAGATGGCCTCCCCAATCCTATATTTTATATATGTGGCTGCAACTTCTGTTCATTCTACAATCATTTACAGTTTTGCCGTTCCTTGTTTTACTTCAGATCAAACTTCAATACTGTGTTAACAAACCAAAAACTATATTCAATAAGGTCGGGCGTGTATCACTTTACAAATTATTTGGAACATGTATTTTGAACTGACAAAATTCTACCATTGCATAAAATTGTGGTTGCAACCAGCGATGAATAGACCGATTTTGAATTTGATTATGATGGACGGGATATGGGAAACGTATAAAAAAAATCAACAAGAAATTTGAATTTAACATTCCAAATGATTTTGACGTCAAAATGAATGAATAATTGTAATTACACTTACTAGCAATAATAATATCACGCACCGGCTATGTGAGGGTTTCCTACATTTTGAATGTGAAGGAAACCAGCCTATCATGATGGACATTTAGATGGTGGGTGAAGGAATGAAGTGATTGAAAGTAGCAAGCACAATATATAGACATAAAACACTAAACTATGCAATAATTTCTTATATTGAATATGGAAAGGCGTGTAGATATTCGTCTATCACTGCTATTTTAGTCGATTATACCTAGCGAACTCAGTGCAGAAATGAAGGAATTAACTTATTGATGTGACAAACACAACTTATGGACATAAAATACACACATTTGAGCAGTGATTTCACATACAAATTGTAAGGAAAATATTGGATCGAGGGAGAGAGTATGTAAAGGATTGAAGAAAAAAAATATTGTATTAGAGTTTCCAGCTAAAGATATAAGGCAGAAAAGCTTCAAATATTTTTAAATGTTACAAGATGTAACTTGAAGTACTAATTTGTGGAAGAAAAAGAGGGATGCTTACTGCAAATTTACCATAGATATATGAGCAATTTGTACATCTAGGATTTTATAGCATTATGTGCTGATTATAACAAAAATAAGATATTACTTAATATTTTAGAGATTCAAGTTGTATAGATCCCCAAATTGGGAAGATCTACAACTAGTAAATTGCTTACTTTCGGTCTAATTGCTATGACTATCTATCTAGGAAGCACGGACATTTCTAGACAGCCCCCATGTGTCCGTGTCGGACACGTTTTGAACACGACAATTCCCGGATACGGCCCAAATCGTTTTGGACATGGCTGGGATGTGTCCAGTTCATTTTGGTCTTTTTCCGCACCCCAGACACAGCTGGACACTGCCCAGACACTTTTTGGACACATCACTGCAGCTGCTGCTGCTGCAATAACCTATTTCATAGTGCAAATGTTGAATATATAGCTATTGTTTATGTCTTATTATTGAGAAAATGTAGCATACAGCTGAGATTTAATCAAAAGTACAAACAAATCTGCTGAATCAAATTACAGTCTGATAGGTTTGGTTAAATGAGTAATACGAAGTTATGAACTCATTTATATATATATATATATATATATATTCTGTAATCTACTACAGTTACAAAAAAAACGTGTTTAGTTTTCTACTTCATATTGTTTCTACTACACACATGAAGACACATCTATATGCATATAAGACTATACATATACAGATACATTAATCTGGCCGATATTTAATATAAATTTCAGTTCATACATTACATATATGTATATATTTAAAAAATATGTCCCCCTAATTCAATGTTGTGTTCGTGTCCTACATTTTAAAAATTGTCGTGTCCCGTGTCCGTGTCAGCGTCTGTGTCTAAAAACGTGTCCATGCTTCCTTGCTATCTATGCAAGAGGGCCGTGTGACACATGGTGGTGTATAGGTAGGGTTAGGGATACCATGAGTTAAACGAGCTAAAAGGCCTCCAGAAGAAGTACCCCCTCAACAGTTAGCAAATGACAAACACGACAATCCACATACTGTTTCTTGAGATGAATGTTCCAAAATTCAGCAAAAATGTTAATATTTTGCAAAATTATAAAAATATTCAAAAAGTAGCCAATGTGAGTGCAATCGTCAAAATTTGTGCAAAATTGCATGAAAAAGACTCTGGTAACATCATTTTCATATCCCATCCCCCGAGAAAATCAAAGTATAAACCACAATTCCGCGATTGTGGTCAAAGTTGTATTCCATGGTTGCACCTTAATTTCATCATTTCTACTGCGACCCTGTTAGATTCATCCTTCCGGCACTTGCCAACTAGCTCAGTTGGTTAAGCCTGCTGCTTGTGAAGCGCTGGTTGCGGGTTCGAATCTCAGCGAACTCGTTGGGGCACTACAGGAAGGGATTATAGCCCTCGGTGTAGCTGATGGTGTTCTCTCTCTCCTGTTACCTTAGACAGGGATGAAATTCCCCACTTCCAAAAAAAAAAAAAAAATTCATCCTTCCGTACTTTCAATTTTGAATAACATATAACAGGCACCAGTTTGGGCTTTTCTCGGTTCATTGCATTCATTCTTACAAACTGAAAGCCATCTCTAGTACAGGAAAGAAAAAGGCTCTAGAACAACTAAAAAGGAAACGGATTGCCTTAACTTTATGCTAATCGAGAAAACAACTCCGCTACGACCATAAACTAGGCTCTCTAGTTCTTTTAAGCGACATGAAAGTCACAGCTCGGAATAAAGTATGACGCCAAGCCACAATTGCACAGAAATGCAAGGGAAAAGGAAAGGCACTCTGACATTGAATCAACTAACTAGCGGATTGTAAGAAATCGGCAGAGAACAGACCAGTCGCCCTAGAAACTAGAGAGTGCTCCATATCAAGCATACCAACGAGCGCAGACAGAAAAGAAATTCCAAAACGAGAATGGCGCCGAACTAAAGCCAATGAAATCACTTACAGATATCCTTCCTCTCTAATTTCCTTGAAGAAGCCTCCGATCCCCTTGTCTTTGATTAGCTTGAGGGCACCACGGATCACTGCGGCCATCTTACTCCGATTCGCTTCACGAGAGAGCCTGTGACCTTTCTATTGCCCTTTAGGCCTCACCCGTCTCTCCCAGTCCCAAGCCCTTCTCGTCCGACAACAAATTCCGTCCAATTGCCGTTGCCTTTTATTTTCTTTCGTGTGTGTAGAGCTGTTTGTTTTGGTTATTACTGATTCGTTTGGCTCGGGCAGCGATGGTTGTCAAACACATAATTGCATAATTGTCCGCCTCTCATTTTACATTTTATTTTCAGCGATCTCACTCTACCGGTCACTCATTTGTGAGAAATTATTAAGATGAGTTGTGATGGATCTTTGACGATGAATGTAATCGCGTTACCAAATACTACATACATAATAAACATTAGACGGTGTATTTGATTATATCAGCGGAAAGGCAGGTGTTAGAGTATATGTTGCACAATGTGCAATTGATTAGTTGATTTTTCTAAATAGATGGACTCGGGTTCACTACAAGTAATACAAAGACGTATACATTAATATTATATATAAGTATACAGTAAGACATATGACTGGAACAAAATTAAAAATACCATGACAATCACGTGCATGTGCACATTTGCGGCTACTACAAGTATTTACAATAATTTACATGCAATCCCATAAAAGTAAACAGTCGAATAGTTGTATGTTGATTCCCTTCAATCTATAGTGTTTCGTTACTAAAATTGTGTATGTTTCTTTTTTGGGCATGTGTTATATAATTTGTACTCATTATAATTTACTTATGTTGGGATGTTGTACCAATACAATCCCAGATGTGATCAAAACTATTGCGAAAGTATTACCGATAAGCATATAAACCCAAAGAAGAAACACCACATTTAACGTGAAAAACTTTCCTCAAGACAAGGAGAGAAAAATCATGGGGCAATACTGGCTAACAAGCAGTATGTAGTTAAGATTACAACTGACACTGAGCGGATTTAATTACCTTTAAATCCAGAGAGCTCTCCCACACGAGAACAAAGATGGGGAATAAGAGAATCAAACTCAGTGTGTACAAAACCTCCCCATTTACTTGATCTTCTCACGAGGTCGTTGTCGTTGTTGAGGACTGCTTGATATCATTGTGACCGATAACTGAGTCGGACTGTTGCCACTATGACAACACTGTGTTTGTAACGGCCAACCACTACTTTTACTTCAAGGCAAAGATGTTGGCTCTCTCTATCAACCAAGAGAGTTTCTCTGTCAGTGCACCCAATGTGTCACTGACTGCCAGTCGCTAATTCGCTTCAAGGTAAAGTCGTTGACCCTTGCTTATTCAACCAACAGAGCTCCTCCAGTTGTTCTTATTCTCCGGCTCTTCTATCACAGAAGGCACCAACAAGCAACTAGAAGGAAAATCTCAATGCCCCCCAGGCCCTATATGTATAGGCCTCCATGGCATGTAGATACAATCAGGAATCATTATCAAACTCTGAGTCCAACTCCATGTTGCACATAGGAAACCATCTTCTTTCCCTTTTAGATTTGACTCCTATTAGGATTGGTAGCACAAACTAACTCCTACTCAAGTCTAAATCCAACTAGGACATGGACCGGAATCCTATTCCTTTCCCAACAACTTACACAATCTAACTTAAGAAAATATTAACATGTTAGATGACTCCCTTTAACATGTAGTGTGAGTATTGATAACAATTTACTCATCAGTAAAGAACAACTTGTTAGTTGATTCCCTCCTATATGTCGTGTCTGGTTAACAAGATTTCATGTGTTCCCCTTCTTAGATATGTGTTGTTGACAAATAATATATGATCAGTACTTCAAATACAACTCGTTAATAAGGAACAAATCGATTAACTACTAGCAGACTATCTAATTTCTAGTCAATTATCAAAATTATATGATCTCCTATTTTACACGTGTATGAGCATGTTGATAACTAATATATAATTAGTACTCACAATAATTTACATACATCCCGCAATAAGAGAATAAATCAATTAATTTCAGACGAATCCTTCCAATATAAAGTGAAATACTGCTAAAATCACCTTTATTCTAACAAAATTGTAAGAATAAGCACAAAGATTAGCTTGACCAAGAAACTCACAGAGAGATTGCTAAAGTATGTAGACATACTACTTAACTGCATATGCATGCTACTTAAACATGCAGATAGAACCCACATACTATGATACTTATATAGCAAGAAGTTTCAAACTCATTCATAAAGATTTAAAAAAAAACTGAAAAAGCATAACACACACAAGAAGCTAAACATCTAAAAAAAACACAAAAATAGTTGCAAGAGAAGTAGCTGAAACTTCTTCTAAAATAGCAAGAAGTTTCAAACTCATCCATAAAAGTTACGAAAAAATATAAAAAAGTAGAACACACAAGTGGTTGCAAAAAAAACTAAAAATCTAAAAAAAACACGAAAGTAGTTATCGCAGAAGCCGTTGAAACTTCCTATTGTTATAGGGGATATAGATATAGACTAGACATAAACTTGTGCTATTCATGATTTCTTTACTAAATTAAAAAAAATCAATTTGTAATTTAGAAAAAAGGTTTATCAAACTTCTTCCAAACTTTTTCATGTACGGTATGTTATGGTTTGTGGAAGGAAACATGCGCGGCAAAAGTAAGAAAATAGAATATGTTTCCACACAACCCGCAACAGGATCTTGTCGACAACAACGTATTCAGAAAGAGTGTTCACGGGATATATCTTATCGCGGAGCAAGTCCGGTGACATCCCGGTGTACGATGGTGTGCAACGTTCCTCGCTTACACAGACGGTACTTCTCTCCCGTCCTCTAAACGTGTCGCACGAAGATTCGAAGGCACTCCTTTTGTACGGTGATGTACGCTACTCGTAGCACGTATGGACGGTCGTTGACGTCCTCCGAACATAGGCATCTCAATGTCTTCGTCTCTACTTCATCCATGTGGATGGACTGGAACTCCACGTCGCGCTTCTTAAGCCAGCAGGAAGGAGTAGTCTTTGTGCGACGACCTGCTAGCATCGAGTTGCTCTCCTTTCTCTCCTGAGGATGGTGACGACTAGGGTTTACGTATGTGAGCATAAACTGAAAAAACCTTTCTCAATATCTTGTAAAGATATCGGTCGTCAAGTCCCTTTAAATAGGAGACGAAAGGAAGCGGGGTTCCCTAAACCCATCGATAAACAGAAGACTGTGTTAATTAAAATACTCGTGGATTAATTAGAATATTTTGGAATTAATTAACTAACCAAATAATCGTATTAATTGATTAATTAATATCTAACTCCATACAATCGCTCGGGATGACTCTATGTGCATATATATACCAACAGACTCCCACTTGCACTTAGATCCTTCACTCTAATTAATTGGCTCAAACATTTAAATATATTCTAATATTATTCTAATGGATTACATAAATATTTTAGTAATCAATGTGATTCAGAACAATTCCAATCAAATCCACAAATATACTCCTATTCTAATACATCCCATGTGTGTGACCTAGTAGGCTCCAAATTACGTTGGCAGTGATATCCATAATCATATTAAGATTTCACAAGCAATGATTGGTATTTGGCAAGACTTCATTGCCACCCAAGTAATTGGAGAAGTTAGAGAACAACTTGACCTATCATTCATGAATGGTGTTACTCACTATAGTTCCTTTGTCGTTGATATCCGGATTGAACTCGAGTCATGGAACTGTTATCCTCTTCAACGTTCAATCCATGTTCCTTGAACTAGAGCAGACTGTCTGAGATATATGTAATCTCAATATCACATATTGACTCACATCAGCATAGCCATGCATTTCTCAGTCTCGCTAATCAAGTGGCCGGAATATCAAACTCCTGTAGGAAGGACAAATTCCATCTACATCACTCACAGTCATCCTCATGTGTCACAATGCACCCAAACACCATCTTTATGGCAATCCTTATTTAGGACCACGGTGGATGATGTTAAGGTACACCGAACGACATGGGATAAGTGTAGTGACTTCAGGTCTAAGAACCACAATCACCACCATCACTATGATATGTGACTCTAACTATCAATCATGGTATCCATGTGTCACTATCAAGGTGGGTCTGTCCGATACACTATTCTCTAACAAGTATCTATGTATTTGGTTTGATATCTCCATATCATGGATAATGAGATTCTTACATCAACCAACATACATTCTAATCTTATGTGTTATTGATGTCTATGGATATTTCCACCATAACAACCGATTAGGGACAAAATAAGAATACATACTCTTAGCATACATATGATATCATTGTTCAGGTCATCAACCTGAAGACATATGTCATTGAGTATATTATTCTATAGACATCTATAAGTTTTGTGGTCATCTCACAATATAAAACACAAACATATAGATTGGAAACTTGCCTTTATTGATATGATCAATATAGTATTACGAATCATTTACATGGTATATCCCATTACAATCATCAAATGATACTCTCTATGGGTATACATACCAACATATTCCACTTGCACTATACCCAATCACTCATGAATCTCAATCCAAGTGATTGAACATGTCTGTCATGTTTTTGCTGTGAAAGTGCTTTTGTGAGCGGGTCAGACATATTACTTTCTGTAGGTACTATGAAAATCTTCACATATCTTTGTTGTACAATCTCTTGTATGAGATGGAACTACCGTAGAATATGTTTGGAATGTTGGTGCGATCTTGGTTCTTTAGCCTGTGTAATTACTCTGTTGTTGTCGCAAAATAACTCAATTGCATCACTAGCACTTGGAACCACTCCAAGTTCATAAATGAACTTCTTGATTCACACAACTTCCTTTGTAGCATTAGATGCGACAATAAATTCAGCCTCCGTTGTAGAATCTACAATCGTCTCTTGCTTGAAACTCTTCCAGCTCACAGCTTCATTGTTTAGGCAAAACACAAATCCAGATTGTGAACTATAGTCATCTTTGTCAGTTTGGAAGCTAGCATTAGTGTAACCCTTTACCACGAGCTCTTCCTCACCTCTGTATACCAAGAATTGATCCTTAGTCCTTCTTAAGTACTTTAGGATGTTCTTTATGACTGTCCAGTGACATTCACCTGGTTCTGATTGATACCGGCTCGTCATGATCAAAGCATACAACACATCAGGACGAGTACATAACATCGCGCACATTATAGACCCAATTGATGATGCATATGGAATCTTACTCATACACGCCCATTCAACACATGAACTAGGACATTGGGCTTTACAGATCATAATCCCATGGGACATGGGCAAGTTACCTCTCTTAGAACCCTCCATGCTAAACCTCTTTGGCACCTTGTCAATGTATGTGCTCTGGATTAGGCCTAGAAGCCTTCTAGATCTATCTCTATAGATCTTGATTCCTAGTATATAGGATGCTTCGCCTAAATCCTTCACAGAGAAGGTCTTCCCTAGCCAACCTTTTACTATTTGAAGAGTAGGAATGTCATTTCCCATCAATAGTATGTCATACACCAACAATATGAGAAATACGACTGTGCTCCCACTAACCTTTTTGTAAACACAAGGTTCATCTTCATTTTGACTAAAGCTAAACTTTTTCACTACTTCGTCAAAATGTAGATTCCAGCTCTGAGATGCTTGCTTCAATCCATAGATTGACCTCTGTAGCTTACACACTTTATTAGCTTCCTTTAGATTGATAAAACCCTCAGGTTGTGTCATGTACACATCCTCGACTAAATTCCCATTAAGGAATGTTGTTTTAACATCCATCTGCCAAATCTCATAGTCATGATAAGTTGCAATGACAAGCATGATCCTGATAGATTTAACCATGACAACTGGTGAGAAGGTCTCGTCATAATCAACACCTTAAATTTGACGGAATCCTTTTACAACCAATCTACCTTTATAGGTTTGAACATTTCCATCCATGTTGGTCTTCTTCTTGAAGACCCACTTGCACCCTATGGGTTTTACCCCTTCGGGTGGATCCACCAAGATCCATACCTTGTTGGTGTACATGGATTCTGTTGTGTGTTTTCCACATCATCTTTTCACATGTTATCACACACAAATTTGATTCATTTTGATATCACTTAGCCTCTTTTCATATTACTTTTGCCGTTTTTTGTTACTTTACGTATCACATAACTTGCATTGTAGATATGTTCCAATAAAGACTGAATTGTAGAGTTTAATTCTGCTGAAACAGCAGAATGCATGATGTGCATGTTAAAGGCACGACGTGCAATATTTCAGAAGAGTTTCAATTCACCCAGACAGCAAAATGCACGGCGTGTTCGGGCCTTGAGCACGGCGTGTGAGTTTCCAGAAAAGTGCAAAAAAGAAAATGCACGGCTTGCCCCTGGAGCGTCAAGCAAATCCAAATCCACTGAAAAGTCACACGGTGTGCATTACTTCAGCACACGCCGTGCGCAGTACATTCTAGAGCAACTGTCAAAGCTTTTGCACGGCATGTACTTTGGACGCACGCCGTGTCTCTGGTAGTTACACCATTTTGAAAAAATATGAGTTTTTGTTTAAAACGGGGAGGGAACTTAAGGGGCGATTATCCACAGTCATAATTCAAAGTTTTCTCATCCCATAACAAGTCTAACGCAGAGGAGGGCAATTTTGAGGAGAAAGGAGGTGGTTTCTTACCAAAGAAGCCAAATTTCTTCTTCTCTTCTTCTCCATTGTCTTCTCCAAGGTGCATCCAAGCTTCCCCAACTTTGTGCAACTTCTTAGGAGAGGAGCTAGTTTGTTTTAGAGCAGCTAAAGGAGGAGAATTTCATCCCCAAGCCGGAATTCCTCCTTCTTGTGGTTACATTTTTGGATCTCTTTATTTTTCCTCCTCTAGATCATGTTAAAACTAGAAATTTCTGTAGCAAATCTGCAAAGCATGATTATGTACGAGTAATTCCCTTTTCTTGGGCATGGGAGAGTAGCTCCCATGTCATAGCATGTATGGAACAAGCTAATTTCATACTAAATACTTTGTTTCTTGTTTTTCCACCATGGAAGTACCGGTTCTATCTTTTCTTGCATGTATTGTTGGCCACTTTATGTGCAAGTGTTATGCTTTCTTGCTTGATCTGAGAAGATAGGTAGGAATGTATGGAGGTGCTCTTCTTGGCAACACTTTTTCTACCATGAGAGTGGATATAAATGAGTTGAGGAACAGGTTGTGATCAAAAACGAAATTTATGCATGAGAATGTGACTTTGAGTTGAGATCGTTGCACTTGCACAATGAGGTGAAATGCAACACAACCTTTCCTTTAAAACAAGTGCTTGTGTATGTTTAATTTTTCATGTTTCTATGATGTGCTATGATATGTGAGTGAAATTCTAATATCCAAGATCCTTGATCTCTGAATCTAAACCTCTTTTAGTAAATCTTTTCGTTGTTTGTTTAAGTCTAAATTTCTATAATAGATAATCAATTACCATCATTTTAAAAACCGATATAGATTGTTGAACTTTAGTGTTGTTGCACTTAATTAATTACTTAAGCTCCTTGTGTTCGACTTCGACTACACTACCTCCGTATACTTTCAGAGATTGGTTAAGTTGGGTAAACTTTCCTTGTTAGGATTGAAACTCGTTAGCCTAAATAGCCAACAAGTTTTTGGCGTCGTTGTCGGGGAGCTATGGAAATTTAATTGGATTAATAAGTGTTAATTCGTATTTGAGACTAGATCACCATTTCCATTTTCAAAATTCCTTGTACCTTTTAGTTGTGTTCTTAATTCCTCTTGCTATTTTTCAGGTTGTATGCGTCGCTCACAATGGGGTCTTCAAACATCTACGTTGTTAGACCTTGAAATCGAGCGTACTCTTTCAATCTTAAGAAGAGCAAGGAGAGTAGAGTCACCGCTGCTAGGAGGTACTCCACCATCATCACCAACACCATCTTCTTCACCCTTTAAAGAAGCTACACCAAGTGATCCAACCATGGAGGACGGCCATCCTTTGAAGGATCTCACAATGTCGGTCGCCACAAACATTTGTGGGGCCATTGACCTGCCTACAATAGAAGCGAACAATTTCTCTTATGATCCTTCTATGATGCAGATGATACAACAGAATCGTTTTGGAGGTATAGCTAATGAAGATCCAAGTCTTCATGTTGCCGAGTTCTTGGAATATCTGAATACTTTTCGAATCAACGGGGTATCTACCGAAGGAGTAAGACTTGTGCTATTTCCTTTCACCCTAAGAGATAGAGCCAAGGCGTGGCTTTTGTCTCTTCCAAAGAAGTCAATCAAAAGTTGGGACCAACTCCTAAATGCATTCCTTGCAAAGTACTTCCCACCTAGCAAGACAACCCAATTAAGAAATCAGCTCACCAATTTCTCCCAAAATGAAGGAGAAACTCTATATGACACATGGGAACGGTTTAAGGATCTTCAACGCCTTTGCCTGCACCATGGTTTGACCAACTGGCTGCTACTTCAAACTTTCTATAATGGAGTGTTTTACAACACCCATTTGACACTGGATGTTGCAGCCAATGGCGCATTGATGACTAAGTCTTATCGGGAGGCTTATGACATTATTGAAGACATATCACTTAATCACTGCCAATGGGGATCATATAGGGGAGCAAAATCAACCTCTGCAGCTAGTTCTTTGACCGGGAAGTAAGGAGGGAAACATATTGTTGATGTCATTGATCTTATTGTTGCCAAACTTGATGTTCTTACACAGAAGTTTGAGAAGATGACCACTTTGCAAATCCAGTCAGCTAAAGTAATATGTGAAGCTTGTGGTAATGCAGGACATACTTCTTCTTCATGCTTTGCTCCTAATGCAATTGAAGGGAGCTTTGAACATGTCAATGTCATTGGAATGCAAGGGAACAAGCAGTACAATCCCTATTCCAACACATACAATCTGGGATGGAGAGATCATCCTAATTTCTCCTATCGGAACACAAGCAATGCTCAAAACTTCCAACAAGGACAGCAACAGCCGCAACAACAACAACATTTCAATTGACAAGGGAATCCATCGAGTTTTAATAATAGGGGTTACCAACAGCCACAACAACCCCAAAGTTCTCCTCTAGAATCCATGATCGAAAAATTTATGTCTACACAAATGCAGCAGAATGAAGAACTCTGGGGAAATGGCAAGTTGTTGAAAGATGTTATTGCTCAACTTTCTACAAAAGTGGATGGCATTTCCACTCATACCAAGATGTTGGAGAACCAAATAGCACATCAAGCTCTAGCACAACAAAGGAATCCACATTCTGGTTCTCTTCCAAGCCAATCGGAAGTGAACCCAAGGCAACAAGCTAATGCAATTACTCTAAGAAGTGGAGCTGAAATTGAGAGACCTTGTCCACCCAACGAGAAGAACATGGAGAGGAGTCCAACACTCCCAATTACAACAAGGAGAAAGGTATGGCTGAAACACCACCTTCTTTCAAGGCTACTGCACCTTTTCCTCAAAGGCTGGCCAACAAGAAGGAGGATCTCAAGTTTAGGAAATTTATAGACATTCTCAATAAACTACATGTCAATCTTCCTTTTGCTGAAGTTATTGCTGAGATGCCTTCTTATGCTAAGTTCCTAAAGGATATCTTAACTAAAAGAAGAAAAGTTGATCAAGTTGAAACAATAATTCTTTCAGAGAGAGTGAGTTCTATTATTCAAAACTACCTTCCACAAAATCTTGATGATTTGGGAGCTTTTACACTGCCATGTAAGATCAACAATACCACTTTTGACAAAGGTTTAATAGACCTTGGTTCTAGTATTAGTTTCATTCCATCTACCTTATGGCAAGAACTGGATCTTGGAGATTTGAAGCTGACAAAGATGGCTATTGAGTTAGTCGGTCATTCTATTAAATACCCAAAAGGTATAGTGGAGGATGTACTAGTGCAGATCGGAAAGTTCTATGTACCATGTGATTTTGTTGTTCTTGATATGGTGGAGATCCCTTCCAATCTTGTTCTTTTTGGAAGACCATTCTTGAGGACTGTCGGATGTCTTGTCGATGTTTGAGAAGGAAAGCTCACTCTACGTGTTGGTGAAGAAGTGATGGAATTCTCTATTTATGATGCCATGAAAGCACCTGCACGTGTTGAAGAAATCTATTTGTTAGATACTATTGATCCAATTGAGGAGGATTATGATGATATTGTTGATTTGATGATTAATCTTTGTGATGATGATGTGGTTGAAATCAACAAATCTAAAATTTCTGGAGCACTTCCTATTTCTAAAGCACAAACTATTAATGAAGATGCTCTACTTGTTGATGACAAAGTTGATGAAGGTACAACAGGGGAAAAGGTAGAACTAAAATCCCTTCTACCTGGGCTGAGGTATGCATTTCGTGACCCAAATTCTACATCCCCTGTTATAATAAATGATGAATTAACCAATGACCAAGAAAATAAATTACTTGCTGAACTACTTTTGTATAAAGACGTCATTGGTTATTCCATAGATGATTTAAAAGGCATTCATCCTTCAATTTGTATGCATAGAATAAACATGGAATATGATGCTAAACCAATAGTTGAACCGCCTAGGCGCCTAAATCAAAATATGCTTGAAAAGGTAAAGAAAGAAATTTTGAAATTAATTGATGCTGGAATCATTTATCCCATTAGTGACAGCCCCTGGGTTAGTGCCATTCACGTGGTTCCTAAGAGGGGGGGGGTGCAACTGTTATTAAGGGAGACAATGATGAGTTAATACAAACATGCATGGTCACCGGCTGGTGTATGTGTATTGACTACCAGTGCCTGAATAAGGCAACCCACAAGGATCATTTTCTGTTGCCTTTCATTGATTTGATGCTTGAACGCCTTGCTAAGCATTCTTACTTTTGTTACTTGGACATGTATTCTAGATTTTTTTAGATTCCTATTTATCCACCCGACCAAGAGAAAACCACATTCACTTGTACTTATAGAACATATGCCTATCGCTGTATGCCGTTCAGTCTTTGCAATGCTCCCGCGACATTCTAGCGGTGTATGATGGTCATATTCTCTAACTTTATTGAAAATATAATGGAGATTTCCATGGATGAATTTAGTGTATACAGTGATTCCTTTTATCAATGTTTATTGAACCTGTCTTTAGTCTTAGCCCGTTGTAAAAAGGTTAACCTAGTGCTAAACTGGGAGAAGTGCCATTTCATGGTACAATCTAGTGTAGTACTAGGACATGTCATTTCTAATAAAGGTATTGAAGTGGACAGGGCAAAGGTTGAAGCCATAGAAAAGATGTCTACCCCATCTTCAGTCAAAGACATCCACAACTTTCTTGGCCATGCAGGGTTTATAGAAGATTCATTAAAGATTTCTCTAAGATTACGAATCCATTGTGTTCAAAAGACGCCGAGTTTGTATTTGATGATGATTGCCACACAGCCTTTTCTAAGCTCAAGGAGGCCCTCATTTCAGCCCCAATTATTCAACCTCCGGATTGGGATTCTCCTTTTGAGTTAATGTGTGATGCAAGTGATTATGTAGTGGGAGCTGTTCTAGGACAGTGTAAGGACAAGAAACTCCATGCCATTTATAATGCAAGTAAAACCCTTGATGAAGCACAAATCAACTATACAACCACGAAGAAGGAAATGCTAGCCATTGTATATGCTTTTAAAAAATTCCAACAATATTTAGTGGGATCCAAGGTGATTGTATATACTGATCATGCTGCCATAAAGTATTTGTTGAACAAGAAAGATGCCAAACCACATCTTATTCGTTGGATTTTGCTTCTACAAGAATTTTATCTTGAGATCCAAGATAAGAAAGGTACAAAAAACAATGTTTCCGATCATCTGTCTAGATTAACCACAGAGGCTGGAAATCCATTGCCCATTGAAGATCATTTGCCCATTGAAAAGCTCTATGCGTTGTCATCTACTCAAGCACCATAGTTTGTGGACATTGCCAACTTTCTTGCTACCGGACAACTCCCACCTGATTTGATGTATCAACAAAAGAAGAAATTCTTTCATGATGTGAAATTCTATTAATGGGATGATCCATTGTTATTCAAGCATGGAAGTGATGGGCTGATCCGCCAGAGTTGTTGAAGAGGAAATCCCAAACATTATTGTTGAATGCCATGCCTCTCCTTATGGAGGACACTTTGGAGGAGAGAAGACTGTTCCTAAGATACTACACGCTGGTATCTATTGGCCCACATTATTCAAGGACATCAATCTATTCGTAAAATCTTGTGATAGATGTCAAAGAACAGGAGGTATATCCCGTCGTGATGACATGCCCCTCAACTCTATCTTAGAGGTTGAAGTGTTTGATGTATGGGGAGTGGATTACATGGGACCATTCCCATCCTCTTGTGGGTATTAATACATTCTTATTGCTTGTGAATCTGTGTCCAAATGGGTTGAGGCCATTCCAACCCAAGCGCTGGATGCCAAATCAGTAGTAAATCTTTTTCAAAAGATCATTTTCCTTGGTTTGGAGTTCCTTGAGCTGTAATTTCATATGGAGGCACTCATTTTGCTGAAAAACAATTCAACAACCTTCTCTCTAAATATGGTGTAACTCATAAGATCTCTACGCCATATCATCCTCAAACTATTGGGCAGGTAGAGGTATCAAACCAGCAGCTGAAAAACATCCTTGAAAAGACTATTTCTGGAAAAGATTGGGCTTTAAAGATTGATGATGCATTATGGGCGTACCGTATAGCCTATAAGACTATCATAGGGACTACACCGTTCAAGCTGATCTATGGCAAATCTTGTCACCTTCTGCTAGAGTTGGAGCACCGTGCTTTGTGGGCCATTAAATTCTTAAACTTTGATATTAAGAAGGTAGGGGAGAAGTGCCTTTTGCACCTGTAGGAACTTAAGGAACTTTGCCTTAATGCTTATGAGAATGCAAGGCTGTTATGACCCACTCCATGATTAACCAGTAAGCACAACAATTAGTGCATCATCATGTTGATTAAGTTGAGTTAAGTACTCACAAGTGCAATTAGTACTTTGATATAGTGTTACAGTCTAATTATTATGATTTCATGCCTTGAGAAGGTAGAGGATCTCGTGCTCGAAATTTTGCAAAAGAAATCACTCAATTTGGACCTACAAGGCAAAAGATATGATGATTTCTAGTTTCTTGGGTTGAAGCTACAATTTTTCCATTAATTGGCTTAATAACCCCTCACCCCCTTTTCTTCCTTATCTTCTTCCCCCGATCGATCACGGAACCGCCTAAGCAGCGCCCAACCAGGTCGATCGACCGTAGCAGAGGGAGAGCTAGGACAAGCGATTTTGGCCCCTTAGCTTTGATTGAGCTGCACCTCGTTTCCCCTTCTTCTTCCTATTCCTTTCCTTCCTCCTTCCTCGCCCTAGCAGTGCCCCAGCCAGTAGAGCAGTGCCCCGACTAGCTTGCAGTAGCACCTGCGCGGGGCAGTGGCCATGAGCTTTTGGGCGCAGCCAACACTCCAAAACGACACCCTTCACTTTGGTTTTGAGGTCCATGCACAAATCCACAGCCAATAGCCATGAGCAACACCTAGCAAGCTCCCCTCTTCAACCTGTACGTGAGGTGGAAGCTGCTACTTGCAGTAGGTCCGAATTCAGGGCTATTCGAAGGTTGAAGACAACCCCATGGATGAGTTTCCAGATGATTTCGGTCATCTTGGACCACTGTGAGTAGAATTTCACTCTCTAACGCAAGTATAACTCTAATAATCAGACATTTTGGTTGAAATCAGTATTGTTCACAGATGTCAGCATTTACCTAGGTGACGGGCAGTACCGGCGCCGCTCAATTTCTAATTGCACATTTTATTTATTAAAGTTTGCACGACGCTAATTAGTTAATTGATATGTGTGATTTAGATTAGTGAAAATATACGATTGATCGAAACTTAATTACTCGATTAAATGTTGAACTCAGTAGCACATGACCAGTAACGACACAGTTTGGGTATAAACCCAGGTTGTACATTTTTAGTAAGTTAATAGATGCTCGATTTCAAAGAAATAGCCATGGCATGAAAAATATTCAAAGAAAACCTAATAGTACGCTCTTTGTTATATTTAAGGTGAATGATTTAATATTTATACAAATTGACACGTTAGATATCATTTAAATTCCCAATTATTATTAATAATTCATGCCATGACAAATAATTGACTTTTAATTGAGTTATGTGATGCATAACTTAGAATTTGGGTTGATGTGCTCGATTTTCGAGGAATTACAGATAATTTAAAAGTGCTACTGATGATTTCTAATATGTCGAGTAATTAACTCTTGTTAGTGTGTTATGATGATCAATTGTATAATTCCAGTGTATATGAGCCAAGTTGATATGAGTTTAGTTTATTTAAGAAATTTCAATTTGTCTGCATGCATGGTATATGGATTACTCAGTAAATTACAATGTTTTTTAATATACTGCTCTGCCAAGTTTAGAAGGATATACATATTGTATTATAAGCTTCAGATGAATAGACTCGGTACCATAGAGATACCAGAGTCAAGAATAAGTAATAGAGAGATACAATATAGTAAGAGCTTTCTAAGAATAATAAAATAATAGACATAGGTGCCCTAAACATCGTAGATTCCCTACGGATGTCTGCACTGTAGGGAGGAAACAATCCACCCTGGCAGCAACCAGTATATGGGGATCGAAACACACCCACAGAGTGTGCGGGGAGACGAAGCCCTTGAGGAAGTCTCCTATAAGAAGATAGGTTGCCCAACATGAACTAGAGATCTCGATGGTAACCCAGAGGTACCTACAGAGCATACCAATATGAGACCATCTACCTGTGTACTCAGCCTAAAGGGGAGGTCCAGTTAAAGGCCAGGTGTTTAGCCGCCTTAGTCAGACATGACGGTTCGAGTCAAGCAGACCCGAATTCAGTTCTAGGCTTAGCTTCCTAGGTTTTAAGCTAAGTCTTGTACAGTGGGATTGTAGTTTGCTACGAGTCTTCATATGTAGAGTACACTATATATAATCAGGGCATAAGATAAAATATGTTCATATAGGTTCACAGAGTTTCTTATAAGTTAAAGAGTTAAGAAAGATTTGAGTTAGTTTCACAACAGTTGTTCTTTAAATGAAATTATAGTATTCTCTATTATTTAATCATATCTACAGCTTTGCAGCAGTTGTTATCTTAATGAAATGTTGAAATCTCCTGTTCTTTAAATTATATTGCTTAGATCTGCTCAGTATAGTATTATCTTGTATTTTATTCCAATTAATAAACATAAAAAGAGTTATCTGTGATGGTTGGGTGAAATTCTATTCACTGAGCTAGTAGCTCACCAACCTACTGAAACATTTTCAGGTCAGCGTCAGCATGAGGAAGCTGAAGGATCGTATCACCCAAGTTCTTAGAAGTAGTTCATAGTTAGATAGAGGACTCTTAGTCCTTTCCCCTCGGTCCTTGGTCATGTGGTGTGGTAGAGAGAGAATGTAATGTAACATGTAAACTAGTTTTAAGTTATCTGTTGTGTTTTATATTCCACATGAAAAATGTAATATGTCATGAAATTTTGTTTTATCTTCATAGTAAGGAAAATGGTAAGTTGCTTCCGCAATTAATACAATTCGGTGATATCCAAGTTATAAGATTTTCCTTTAGGCTAATTCTAAGTGATTAAGAAAGGAAAAAGTTAAGGGTGATCTTTATTTTATGTTAAATCCTCAATTTATGCCCTAATCTCATGATTAGTGGTAATTGTGAGATCGGGGAGTGACAAGCTTTTGGTATCAGAGCAAAGTTTTGAGTACATAGTTACTCTAAGTCAAGGTCAGGGGATAATAAGAGACCAATAGGATTAGGATTACGGTGTTTTCCTTTTAACTGCAATTTTCTAATAGGAAATGTTCTGTTATACTATTGCAGATGGTAGGAAGAGGATGTGGTCATGAGAACCAAGCTGAGAGCCACATTGGACCTGATCCTCAGGAGATGGGTCCAGGTGGTGGAGATGATGTGGATGAGGCAACAAGACGTGTATAGGAGTATGTGAACGCCGATAAGCGTTATGAGAATAGAAAGAGACCCAGAGACTTCGACAGAGGAAAACCTAGTAGTGGTCACTGAGGAAGTGGTGGTGGGTTCTTCTCAAAGCTTGGATAAGGTTTTGGCTATTTCAGTAAATAAGGATCTGAAGATGTGATATCTTCTCATAGTAGGGGAAGATCTAGTCCAGAGAGATGGAGCAATATCTTAAGAGGAAGGTCATCTGGATCATCAGCTTCAGTGACAGGTCCACCGAGGAGAGAGGTACCGAGGTGTGACATTTATGGGAAGCCACACTCTGGACAGTGTTGGAGAACAGAGTTTCAAGGATGTCATCAGTGCGAACAAATGGGACATTTCAAGAGGAATTGCCCCCAGTTACAACAGTCAGCATCACAGGGTTCCCAATCACAGTACTGGAATGTCCCAAGATAGGATCCAGCTGGAGGACCCGGTTCCTCTGTAACTCCAGGTTCCCAAGGTGGTGCAACACCCAGTGCTAGGGAAGGGCAACGAGGACATCGTGGGAGAGGAAGAGCTTCAAGACGCTTCTTCTCTCTAACACAACAAGAAGGTATTGTTTCTTCTCGAGTAATTACAGGAGAAATGCTTTTCTTTAATAGCATTTCAGTTACAGTTTTGATAGATCTGGGTGCTACTCACTCATTTTATATAGAGTTCTTTAGCTTGTGAGCTTAACCTGTTAACTCAGGAGTTACTGATTGAGTTATTGTTGAGGGTTCTGTTAGGTGAACCGACAATGTTGACGAAGTTTTGTCCCGGATGTTTGTTGACCTTTGGTGGTTACACCATTGTGGTTAATCTTATACCCCTAGATATTAACTCTCTTCAACTTATCTTGGGTATGGATTGCCTAGAGAGGTATCGAGTTCAACTTGACTGTTGGAAGAAGGAGGCTATCTTTCAACATGGTGGATTTTCTTGTGCCTTTTCTAGAGACAGGAAAATTTTGCCTACGTGTATCATATCAGCTGTTGTAGCTGATAAGATATTGCAGAAAGGTTGTGAGGCATTTTTGGCACATGTAGTAGATACTCGAGTAGAGAAGAGCACAGTCAGCCTATGGGATGTGCCAGTGGTCTGTGAGTTCCCAAATGTTTTCTCATATGAGTTGCTAGGTTTACCTCCTAAAAAAGAGATAGACTTTGAGATCCAAGTGTTGCCAGGTAGTCACCCTGTAGTGATGCCAGCTTACAGATAGGCACCTACATAGTTGAAGGAACTCAATATTCAGTTACAAGAATTACTGGATAAGGGTTTCATTCGACCTAGTTCTTCACCATGGGGAGCTCTAGTCTTGTTTGTGAAAAAGAAAGATGGCAGTATGAGGCTATGTATAGACTACAAACACTTGAATAAGATCACTATCAAGAATAAGTACCTGTTGCCAAGGATAGATGATCTGTTTGATCAGTTGCGTGGAGCAACGATCTTTTCTAAGATAGATTTGAGATTTAGATATCATCAGTTGAGAATAAAGGCTTTAGATATTCCTAAGTCGGATTTCAGAATAAGATATGGGCATTATGAGTTTCTGGTCATGTCGTTTGGACTGACTAATGCCCCAACAACTTTCATGGATGTGATGAACTGGATTTTCAAGCCATTTTTGGATCAGTGCATAGTAGTTTTCATAAATGGCATTCTGATTTATTCCAAAGATGATGAGAAGCATGTGCATCATCTAAGGATAGAATTGCAGTTGTTGAGACAACACCAGTTATATGCTAAGTTCAGTAAGTGTGAGTTCTGGTTAGCTGAGGTGTCTTTTCTTGGACATGTCATCTCTAGAGATGGAGTAAGTGTTGATCCTAAGAAAGTCGAGTCTGTTCTACAGTGGGAGCAGCCTAAGACTCCTACTGAGATCAAAAGCTTCTTAGGATTGGCAGGTTACTACAGGAGGTTCATCCAGAACTTCAGTGTTATAGCGTCACCTCTAACATGCTTTATGAGAAAGAATGCACCGTTTGTCTGGTCAGACAACTGTGAGAAGAGTTTCCAGATCTTGAAGAAGAGGTTGACTACAACACCAGTGTTGATCCTGCCCGAGACAGGTAAAGGTTACATAGTGTTTTGTGATGCTTCAAGGAGAGGTTTAGGCTGTGTGTTGATGCAGGAAGGCAAAGTAGTAGCTTATGCATCTAGACAACCTAAGAAGAATGAGGAGAATTACCCGACACATGATTTGAAGTTAGCTGTTGTAGTTCATGCTCTTAAGACACGTCGTTACTATCTTTATGGTGAGGCATGTCAGGTGTTTATGGATCATAAGAGTTTGAAATATATTTTCACCCAGAAGGATCTGAATCTTAGACAGCGGTGATGGTTAGAATTGATCAAGGATTATGCACTAGTACAGGAATGGTCTGTAGCGTCGGTTTTTTTAAGCCTGTAGCGTCACTTTTAACCGACGCCTAAGTGGTCGTCGCTATAGAATTTGCTCTATAGCGTTGGTTTATTTAACCAAATAAAACCGACCTTACAGAGTAAACACCGATGCAAAAGGTTGTAAAAATTCTGACTTAGGCGAGAAAAAAGAAGCCTGTAAGGTCGGTTATTAAAAAAAAACCGACCCTGTAAACGGTCTCGGTCGAGGAAATTGTCGACCGAACACATTTTCGGTCGACAATTTTCTCGACCGAGACCGTTTACAGGGTCATTTTTTTTGGAATAACCGACCCTAAAGATTGAATAAACATTTCAGTGTACCCTTCAGTCGAGAAAATTGTCGACCGAGAGAGTTTACATGGTCGGTTTTTTTGGAATAACCGACCCTAAAGATTGAATAAACATTTCAGTGTACCCCTCAGTCAAGAAAATTGTCGACCGAGTGAGTTTACAGGGTCGGTTTTTTTGGAATAACCGACCCTAAAGATTGAATAAACATTTCAGTGTACCCCTCGGTCGAGAAAATTGTCGACCAAAAATATTTCGATCGACAAATTTGTCGACCAAGGAGTACACTGAAAGTGTACACTAAATTCAATCTTTAGGGTCGGTTATTTAAAAAACCGACGCTAGAAGTTATGATTTTTTTTAAAAATTTCTGCAGAAATTGATATAGAACAGAAGAACAAGAAGATTCATATATTCTGGGAGAGGGGAGCATTGATGCTCAACCGTCACCATTCAAAACCACACATTCATAACAAAAATGATTCATAATCACATCATAATTTACAAAATGATAGAGTGCAAGTCTGAGATGACAGATACAAAAAGTAAATATATGAAAGAGTACTCAAACCACATACATAAATGGAGCCGACATATTTAATCCAATGCTATATCGACTTCATTTGTAAAAGACTCTGACCACTCTTCTCAGAATTCATCCAAGTCCACATGTGTGTAAGGCTGAGTTGTAAAGATCTGTAACAGAAAATGCACATGCTAATATTTTATAAAATGACTACAATCACTTGTAAATTTATGATGTTATTCTTTATTACCTGACTTATAGTCTGAATGTCGTGTGATGCTTGTTTGACAATAGCTTGCATATATTTCATTACATAGTAGCCACAAGCCCAGTCATTATTTTGCATAGGACACTACAAATAACAAATTATACTTAATGTTAGTAAACTACTATAAACAACAATTGAGATAAGAGTATAAGAGTTGACATATTACAGTTGAAAATTAATACATATAAGAGTAAGAAGTTGTCAAAGTAGCTACCTTGACATTTTTCAAAGTCAATGTCTTTAATTTTGTGGGTATTTGTCCTCCAGCTTCACGAAAAGCCTTTATACCCATATCAATTAAATGATAGTTGGTAAAATAGAAATTCTAAATAGAAATATCATGTTGAAGCATTGATTAAATTTATGCTTACTCCATAGCTGGCAATTTCAGTTTGTGACTCCTTGTTGTTTTACCCATTGGGTCAAGATAATAAAGAGTCATCAATTTTGGGGCAATCACCACTAATTCCCAATGTCTAGCTCTGAGTAAGAATAAAACAAACATTAAAATAAATAATTTTATTCATTATTAAAATTATATTGAATAATAATACTTACTGGACGTTAAAAGGAATTAGGATAATTTCATTCCCCTCACTAGCAAAATATTTGAATGCATCAGAGAAGTACTCATTCACATCTCAATATGTGTCTCCACCTGACTAGTGACCGAAGGAACTAAGAATCCAACATTCTTTATATCAAAGTTTGTGACCTCAGTATATCAATGGCTGTTAAACATTTGTAATTATTTTCATATGTAGAAATAAGCTAAAAACGTGTATTGGAATTTTCTATATATATTGATAGATCCTTACCTTATCCATACTTCTATTATCGAAGTGTTCAGCCAATCATACCGGAACAACTCTATAATATCATCAAGAAAAATAAAATTCTCAAAGTCCCTCCCAACTGCATCTTGTGTTAAATTGACCAACATATGTGATCCCGATCTTTGGTTGGCTAAGTATCGACACAAACATTTAGATTTGCTTCCCAATTCGTCGAATGTAGTTTCGGGAATGAAAGATGGCTTGGGCATAGGAGGACGAGTAGTAGAATTTTTACTTTTTGGTTTACAAACATGTTAATTAAATTACATACTTATATTACAGGAGTTCATATATGCAGTCAAATATGAAAAATATGGTATAAATAAGGTATACCTTGTCATTGATAACCAAGTATCTAGGCCAACCCACCATAGCACCCTCAGCTTCTTCAACTGTACTATATTCAGGATTAGGTATGGGTAGTGGTTTGTCCCCCATTCCGTCATACACAAGATGGATGGACACACGACAAATGTCATCAGTAATTTGTTGGCAATGCAATGTACCACCAAGGTTGTACACCTTGCCCGCTGCCACAACATTATATTCTGGAACCTCCGCTGCAAGTTTACAGTTCATACCAACCTAGATTGAAATAATATAAGTTATATAAGAAACAGTAGAACAGATACATGTTACAACTATATATATTATCATATATTTATCATACTAATAACACAACATATAGAACAAACACTTACTGCAGATTGTTGTGGTGGGTCATCGGGAGTGCTCCCATGACCTTCTACAACTGTAGCATGGGCTTGTACCTCATCACTTGAGAGACGCGCAGTATGAATAGGTTGAGAAGGTTTAGTAGGCTGAAATGAAGAAATTGTTTCTTTTACTTTCTGCGCTACTAATTCTTCAACATACTCATGTGTAAGACCTCCTACACGACCTCTTTTAGATTGCGAAGGGCCAAAATAAGACTTGAATCCTATGCCAGCTCCTAATCCCCTAACACGGCCAGGATGCTCCTTCGTACCAAGAGCAACTGCTAGTTCATCCATGTAGCCAGTTGGGATGAACTTTCCTTCCTTCCTTTGCTCGTGGAGATCAATCTATTCATAGTTAATAAAAATATTAAATCACAATATCAATTAGATATAAATAAATCTAAGTTTGTGGGAGTTACTCTTTACTTAGTTGGGATAAACCTACCATCTTTTGTGCCACCTCCTTAGTTACAGGGTTGACAATTTCACCGGCTCGATTCTTTCTAGCATCAATCCATGTCAAGTGTCGGGGTGGTCGCTCAACTTGAGTTGTACTAGATTCTTCTCTAGAAGATGATTGCTTCTCTTGTAGTTGGCAGCGGAAGGCATAACCACCGGGCCCCAAGCGATGGTCATGCACATTTTTAGCCCATCTTTCCTTTTGAGCCTGGTGAATAGCCTGATCATTTAAAATGAGGTATTGCAATTTAGACTTGGCAAACATGTATAAAAAGATTCACCTACTTAATTGTATAAAATTAAATATTCATACAATACATCACAATCTTTATTACCTGAAACTCTTCCGATCTCCTAGCTGCAACAAATCTTTCCCACACCTCATGATCTATAAAAATATATACATCTGTAGCTTTCTTGTTTTGTTTAGGATTATTTATAAATTCCCTTACAAGATATGTCTTAAAACCCCTCCATCGTACACCACAACGTTGTAGCACTCTTTTCTTGTGATCTTTTTCATTTAGATGAAAAACACCCTATACATACAAAAGAAGCAATTAATAATGTTGTTTTGAAAAGGAATTAATTCCAAGCAAACTAAATTAGAATCAATAGATAAAAAACATATTAAAATAATATCACTTCCACTCACAGATATATCTTTCCATAAGAGGTCTTTTTTGACATTAGGAACATCATGCCAATTTTCTATATCTATTGGCACCTTACTGCGCGCGGCCGCCCCTACGTAATGCTTGAAAGCACTAGCATGTTCCCCAACAGGTGCTCCTGTCATATCAAACTGGACTGGCAATTTATCCCCTTTAGCCCTGAGCTCCTGCATCCTACGCATCAATATAGGACCTCTAATTTTCTTAGCATCACCACTACCATCCTCATGGTGCTCATGCTCAGAATGTTCATCTTCACTCACCATTTTAGAACCTGCAAGTATACATGATAAAAAAAAGTGATAATAAAAGCACAAGTGATAACGTATACATGATAATAAAATAAATAATTCAAAGAATGCATGCCTTTAGTATTGGTTGAGTTGTTAGTCAAGGAAAATTCCTTTAGCATGGTCTTGACGTTTATAATATTCATCAGTGTTATCTTCAACATTTACACTTGGCAAACCAACTGAGAATGGACTGGAATCATCATACTTTTTGTAGTATTCTTTGCTTGATATGTTGAAATTGGAAGCTCGTTGCCTTCAGGAAGAATTTCCTTTAACAAAGACAACATTGAAGTGAAACTCTTATCGCTCCACCGGTTTTGAGCTTTAAGAGTATATAATCGCATCACAGAACTCAACCTCGTGAACTTAGTACAACCCTTATATAATGGTTTTTCAGCATCATGGACAATGTTTGCAAATAAAGAAGGTGGATCAATGGCATTGTCCCGACAACTACATAGCATCTCATCAACCATATCATCCTAAATCTGGTCATCTTGAATCGGTTCATCATTAACATTATCATCATTATCTATATCTTCTATGCCACAACTATTAGTATCGACATTTTCTGATCCATAATTCAATTTCTCTCCATGCCAATACCATTCATTATAACCTTGTATGATCCCATTGTATATGACATGATTCTTAATTTCCTCACCAGTATCAACTTTCAAATTGTTACAACAATTTCTACATGGACAATATAGCCTATATGTAGGTAGTTTCCTATGTTCCTCAGCAAATCTGATAAATTCATCCAGACCTTTGGCAAACTCTAGACTGCAACGGTTCTTGATAGACATCCAACTTTGATCCATTTTCTATATCACATTAAAATTAATTATAAACTAACAGTTTAATATTGTACTATAATAATCTGTAAGTTTTTATTGATAGGAAGTTAATTTTATATACTAAAGTGTACCACCTATCCCATTTTTGAATATTTAATCTCACTAGTAACTGTATAATGTATGTTTAGTTTTGAAGAAAATTTTAGCAGCATTTCCCCTAAGTTCTCCAAGTACACCAATGTAAATGGCAAATAACCACTCACATATGTACCCAGAGAACAAATGAAGAAATCCTACTGAAATAATCTACAAAACTAAACATACATTATACAAGTACATCCTAAGTGAGATTAAAATATCCAAAAATAGTCCCAAACCGGGGACTATCCAAAGTTTACTCCTAATGAGTAAATTTTGAACGGGTTTCTAAGTTAATATATAAATGCATCAACCCTAAAGTGTCAATCTAAGAGTACACATGTCTAATCTCGTATTAATTTCTAGAATTTATATAATTATTACATATGAAAAAAAACATGTTTTTATTATTGGGTTATCAAATCATATAAAATGAAAAATACTTGTACAAATTAGCAAAGTAAGGCCATTTCCAACAGTCCAAAGATTGAAATCATTATAATATTTAGAACTATTTGTGAACATTACAACAAATATGATTAAAACATTTATAGCTCACACATAAATAAGGAGCAGGTCCACTCTCGATCGACAATTAGTCGACCGAGTGCCCACCTACACGCAGCGTCCAGGTCCACTCTCGGTCGATGAATTCGTCGACCGAGAGTGGACCTGGACGCTGCGCGTAGGTGGGCACTCGGTCGACTAATTGTCGACCAAGAGTGGACCTGGACGCAACCATGGCGTCGGGCGGGAACGAAGGAAGGCAGGAACGAAGGAACGGAAGCGGAGAACTTACTTGGAAATGGCGGCGACCTTCATGGAGGATGAGACGACCTTCACAGAGAGGCGGCGACCTTCGTGGAAGAGTGGAGAGGCGACGACGACGAGCTCTATTTGGCAGCGACGACGAGCTCTATTTTCCGACGACGACGAGCTCTATTTTGCGGCGCGGAGAGTGGCAACGGCCCAGACACCACGATCCTTTGGCGGCGCGGAGAGGTGACACAGCTTCACGGAGAGGAGGCAAGGGCTTCGCAGCGGGAATGACACAAGAAAGCAAAGGGTTTCGCGGTGCCGCGGGAGAGAAAAATAGAACAGAAAGGTTTTCGCAGGAGGAAGAAAGGGTTTCAACTTTTTCACTTAGAGAAAGACACGTAGCATCGGTTAAACAAAACAAACCAAAGCTACAGATAAGCGGTGCTCGTGTCGTGTTATTTAAAAACACTCAAAGTCATTCTCGGTCGACGAATTTGTCGACTGAAATTCTATCGGTCGACAATATTGTCAACCAAAAAGTCCTCTAGGGTCGGTTTTAAGGAAATACCTGACGCTACAAGTGCTTATATGAAGGAATATGGCTCCATCTCGGTCGACGATTTTATCGACCGAGCTTGTATCGGTCGACAATATTGTCGACCGAAGAGCCCTCTAGGGTCGGTTTCAAGGAAACATCCGACGCTACAAGTGCTTATACGAAGGAAATCTGGCTCCTTTCGGTCGACAAATTCGTAGACCAAAAAGGAGCCAAATTTCCTTCGTATAAGCACCTCTAGGGTCAGTTTTTTACTTATAACCGACCCTAGAGGTGCTTATACATGTGTGAAAAACTAAACTGGATCCTAAGTTTATCTCGGTCGCCAATATTGTCGACCGAAGAGGACTTTAGAGGTGCTTATACACGTGAAATCGGGCTCCTACGCGGTCGACGATTTGTCGACCGAGACACTTTTGATCGACAAATTCGTCGACCGAGAAGAGCTCTAGGATCGGCTATAAGGAAAAAACTGACCCTAAAGTCCTCCTCGGTCGACAATATTGTCGATCGAAAGTGTCTCGGTCGACAATATTTTCGACCGAGATTAACCCTGTTTCAATGTTTTAAATTAAGTACCAAGTGTTTGTATGAGTGTGCAGTTGTGACACTATTGTAGGGGATGACCTATCTAAGTGTTGTAAATGGCTAGGTAAGATCTAACGCTTGATTTACATGATATCTAAGTACTTGTACAAGATTTTACATGATATCCAATATAATCATTTTGTATGACTCTTTAGTTCTCCCCCTTAATTTTATGCTATGCTCCCCCTTAAAGAGATATTTAGTTTTAAAACCAAGTGATGCTTTGTCAAATTTAGCCATAATTTATTTTTCAATCATTTGAAATAACAATATTCTTATATAACATGTATATGTCCAAATGAAGCCATGGAAAACACTTTTACTCATAACAATTTAATGCCCATACACCTTATAATTAAGATAAAGCATGACATACTTGCTTTATAAAAAGATATTCATTACAATCATTACAAAGATATCTCATAATCTCACTGAAAAGACCAAAGGATTACATCAATGTCTGGGTCTTTTCCAAGAAAGGGCTCAGCTCCATAATATTTGACCAGTGTCTGCCACTCCAAGGCACCTGTCATGGTTAAGGCATAAGCCTCCAAGAAGGTGGGAACACGATCAAAGCGAAAGTGGGCAGCAATGTCTTGAAGTTGAATTGGGGAAAACTGAGTATTTGTGAGATCAGGAGATGGTGGAGGTGGAATTTGATAGTAGTTGTAGGAAGGATTGTATGGATTTATCATGCCAGGATTAAGGGAATAGGGATATTCATCAGGTTGGTTAGGAGAGAGAGTTTGCATCCTTTGGTTTAAATAAGTCATGGCATGGTGATTATAATCCAATTGCCTACTTAGGTGATATTGGAATCCAGCAATGTATGTCAAGGTGTTTGTAATAGGATCATGGGGTAGGTTGGTAGGAGGAGGTGGTGGAGGTATGTCTTGGGTGGATGTCTCCCCTTCAATCCTAGCCCTTTTGTGGCCAAAGTCTATTCCCATCTTTTCCACCATATTTTTACTTATCTTTTGGGGTTTTCTATCCCATGTGTAACCTAAGTCGTCCTCAATATTCTTCTTAAGAAAATGTTGAGTGATTTGGCATACAAAGTCAGCATAAGGTGGATTGCCAGAAAACTCAAGCATATTCTTAAGGATGATATGAATAAAGTTTATGGGAATACCTTTGAGAATGGCATAGATAAGGTACATATGAAAGGTGGGTACTTCAGATTTGTTTGCTCTAGGATGGATATTGGTGGCAACAATGAGATTTATGATCCTAGCTTCAGGTTTTAAATTTATGGCATAATAGGTACCCCTATCTTCATGACAAGTCGTATTTGATTGAAAGATGGCTCTTTTGACATCACTAAGGCTAGTTGTAGTGTCATCTTGGGGAAGTTTGAGTTTGTTGAGTGGATTTCCTGTGGTGAGATCAACAAAATCTTTATATTCTTCTATGTCTATGTCAAGCATATCAAGAATACCCTCCTCAGTAAAATGGAGTCCATACCCACCAACCATAGAGGAGAAGGAATCATGGTCAGGATGTGGGGTTAAATTGGTATAGAATTCATTAACTACTTTGGAGGAGTAGGAATGGAAGGAGGGATTTAGAAAATCAGTCAAATGTTGCACCTCAAAGAGTTCCTCCAAATCGACAATGCTGTGGAATTCCATGACGTCGACTGGCCGTCGTGGAAGAGGAGTTCTTGAGGAGAGCCTGAGGTAGCGGTCTCCTACAGCTGCGTCGTTGAAGGGGACGTCGTTGATGAATGGCAGCGTTGGAGAGACCGTCCTTCCTTTCCTACCTTCAACTTGCTTCTTTCCACGCGTAGATGATGAAGCCATTTCATTGCTTTGAAGTGGAGAAGTAGCAAGCAAGACTTGGATGTAGAGAAGCTAAAGATTTTTACAAGAATACACTAGAGACGAGCTAGAGAAGTGAGAATGTGAAGGTGTGAAGAAATGGATCGTTTTGGGTGCTATTTATAGCAAAACAGAGCCCATTTCGGTCGACCAATTGTCGACCGACGCCCGCAACGGTCGAAGTATTCATCGACTGAGGAAAGCTCTAAGGTTGGTTATAAGTACAAAACTGACCTTAGAGGTGCTTATACATGCGTGAACTAAACTAGATCCAGAATTGATATCGATCGACAATATTGTCGACCGAATAGAATTCTAAGGTCGGTTATAAGCAAAAAACTGACCTTAAAAGTTTCTTATTCACTTGAAATCTGACTCCTTATCGGTCGACGAATTTGTCGATCGAGATTATCGGTCGAAGTATTCGTCGACCGAGGAAAGCTCTAAGGTCGGTTATAAGTACAAAACTGACCTTAGAGGTGCTTATACATGCGTGAACTGAACTGGATCAAGAATTGATATCGGTCGACAAATTTGTCGACCGAGGAGCCTTTAGGGTCGGTTTTAAAGGAAAAACTGACCTTAGAGGTGCTGAACCGAGGAGGACTTTAGGGTCGGTTATAAGGAAAAAAATCGACCCTAAAGGTGCTCGTATATGTGAAATCTAGCTCTTATTCGGTCGACGAATATGTCGACCGAGGAGCCCTTTAAGGTCAGTTATAAGGGAAAACCGACCCTATAGATCAAGGCGTGAAGCCAAAATCAAGCAAATTTTTGCCGCGGGAAACTTGTAATTGACTTTCTAAACCAATTGTTTATAAGGTCGCTTATTTTATAAAAACCGACCCTATAGAGATGCACTACAAGGTCGGTTATTTTAAGAAAAGCAACCCAAAAGGTCTTAAGTGGTGCCCGTGTTTTTTATAGACATATAAGGTCGGTTATTTGGAAAACCGACCCTATAGAGATACACTACAAGGTCGGTTATTTTAAGAAAAGCGACCCAAGAGGTCTTAAGTGGTGCCCACGCTTTTTATAGACATATAATGTCAGTTATTTGGAAAACCGACCCTATAGAGTTACACTACAAGGTCGGTTTTTTAAAGAAAACTGACCCAAGAGGTCTTAAGTGGTGCCCGTGTTTTTTTTAGACATATAAGGTCAGTTATTTGGAAAAACTGACCCTACAGGTAGTGACGTTATAACCCATTTCTGTACTAGTGATGATGTGACGATAGATTATCATCATGGTAAGGCAAATGTGGTAGCAGATGCCCTCAGTAGGAAGTCAAGTTCAATAGTAGATGTATTCTCGATGGCATGTTTCAGAAGAGACCTGCTAGTAGATATGCGGAAGTTGAACTTAGACTTAGGGGTGACAGAGCAAAGTGGTTTGATTGCACAGATGCAAGTCAAGCCTACTTTTTATGATCAGATCAAGGAACTTCAACAGATTGACAGTGAGTTACAACATATCATGCAAGACATGACAAGGGAAAAAAAACCAGAGTTCAGGTTTTCAGATGATGGTTTGTTGTATCAGCATGACAGGTTGTGTGTACCTGGAGATAGTGATTTGAAAGAATGGATTCTTGAGGAAGCGCATGCATCAATGTATTCTATGCATCCAGGCAACACTAAGATGTACATGAATCTCAAGGAGTTGTACTGGTGGTTAGGTATGAAGAAGGATGTAGCTGAGTATGTAGCTAGATGCAGTGTGTGCCAGCAGGTTAAGGCTGAGCATAAGAAACCTACAGGTACCTTGCAATCTCTTCCTATACCAGAGTGGAAGTGGGAACATATCACAATGGATTTTGTGGTAGGGTTGCCCAGGACACCTAGAGGTTGTGATTCGATATGGGTGATTGTAGATAGACTAAGTAAGTCTGCTCACTTTCTTCTTATATGTGGATGAGATAGTCAAGTTGCATGGTATCCCGATTTCAATTATATTAGATAGAGATCCTAAGTTCACCTCCAGGTTTTGGAATTAGTTGCATCGTGCTTTGGGCACAAAGTTGAGGTTCAATACAAATTTTCACTCGCAGATGGATGGTCAGTTAGAGAGGACCATTCAGACTCTTGAGGACATGTTGAGAGCATGTGTCTTTCATTTCAGTGGAAGTTGGGAAGAACACTTGAGCCTTATAGAGTTTGCATACAACAATAGTCACCATTCCAGTCTTGGTATAGCCTCGTATGAAGCTCTTATGGTATAAAGTGTAGATCACCCATATGTTGGTATGAGGTGGGTGAAAAAGAGATTCTTGGACCAGAGATAGTGGATTTGACTACAGAATAGATTATAGTGATCAGAGAACAGTTGAAAGCTGCACAAGACAGGCAGAAGAGTTATGCTGAGAAGAGACGTAGACCTCTTGAGTTTGAGGTTGGTGATGAAGTGTATTTGAAAGTTTCACCATGGAAAGGAGTGTTTAGGTTTGGCAGGAGAGGCAAACTGACTCCTAGGTTTATGGGCCCATATCCTGTCATTGAGAGGATTGGACCTGTGGCCCACAAGTTGGATTTGCCATCCGAGTTGGCTAATCTACATTATGTGTTTCATGTATCGATGCTGAAGAAGTGTTACCCTGGTACAGAGAAGATAGTAGACCCAGAACCTACACAACTCAGGTGTCTTATGTTGAAGGACCAGTTCAGATAGTTGATCGAAGGATTAAGAAGCTCAAGAATCGTGAGATACCATTAGTGAAGGTTTTGTAGAGGAACCACAACCTAGAGGAAGCCACGTGGGAGCTTGAGTCCAAGATGTGTAACAAGTTTCCTTTTCTCTTTTAGGAATTTTGGGACAAAATTCTTATAAGGGAGGGAGATTGTTACGACTCACTCCATGATTAACTAGTAAGCACAACGATTAGTGCATCATCATGTTGATTAAGCTAAGTTAAGTACTCACAGGTGCAATTAGTGCTTTGATCCAGTATTACAGTCTAATTATTATGTTTTCATGCCTTGAGAAGGTAGAGGATCTCGTTCTTGAAATTTTTCAAAAGAAATCACTCAATTTGGACCTACAAGGCAAAAGATATGACAATTTCTAGTTTCTTGGGTTGAAGCTACAATTTTTCCATTAATTGGCTTAATAACCCCTCACCCCCTTTTATTCCTTATCTTCTTCCCCTGATCAATCATAGAACTGCCTAAGTGGTGCCCAGCCAGGCCGATCGGCTGTAGCAAAGGGAGAGCTAGCACAGGCAATTTTGGCCCCCTTAGCTTCGATTGAGCCGCACCTCATTTCCCCTTCTTCTTCCTCTTCCTTTCCTTCCTCCTTCCTCGCCCTAGCGGTGCCCCGGCCAGTAGAGCAGCGCCCTGGCCGGCCTGCAGTAGCAGCTATGCATGGCAGTATCCAGGAGCTTTTGGGCACAACGAGCACTCCAAAACGGCGCCCTTGACTTCGGTTTTGAGGTCCATGCACAAATCCACAACCAATAGCCACGAGCAGCACCTAGCAAGCTCCCCTCTTCAACCTGTACGTGAGGTGGAATCTGCTACTTGCAGCAAGTCTGAATTCAGGGCTATTCGGAGGTTGAAGACAACCCCGTGGACGAGTTTCCAGACGATTTCGGTCATCTTGGACCACTGTGAGTAGAATTTCACTCTCTAACGCAAGTATAACTCTAATAATCAAATGTTTTGGTTGAAATCAGTATTGTTCGCAGATGTCAGCGTTTACCTAGGTGTCGGGCAGTACTGACGCCGCTCGATTTCTAATTGCACATTTTATTTATTAATGTTTGCACGGTGCTAATTAGCTAATTGATATGTGTGATTTGGATTAGTGAAAATACACAATTGATTGAAACTTAAATTGCTCAATTAAATGTTGAATTCAGTAGCACATGACCGGTAACAACACATTTCAGGTATAAACCCAGGTTGTACGTTTTTAGTAAGTTAATAGATGCTCTATTTCAAAGAAATGACGATGACATGAAAAATATTCAAAGAAAACCTAATAGTACGCTATTTGTTATATTTAAGGTGAATAATTTAACATTTATACAAATTGACACGTTCCTCAAAGATATCATTTGAAATTCCCAATTATTATTAATAATTCGTGCCATGACAAGTAATTGACTTTTAATCGAGTTATGTGATGCATAACTTAGAATTTGGGTTGATGTGCTCAATTTTTGAGGAATTATAGATAATTTACAAGTACTACTGATGATTTCTAATATATCGAGTAATTAACTCTTGTTAGTGTGTTACGATGATCAATTGTACAATTCCAACGTATATGAGCTAAGTTGATATGAGTTTAGTTTATTTAAGAAATTTCAGTTTGTCTGCATGCATGATATATGGATTACTCAGTAAATTACAATGTTTTTGAATATACTACTCTGCCAAGTTTAGAAGGATATACATGTTGTATTATAAGCTTCAGATGAATAGACTCAGTACCATAGAGATACCGGAATTAAGAATAAGTAATAGAGAGATACAATATAGTAAGAGTTTTCCAAGAATAATAAAATGATATACATAGGTGCCCTAAACACCATAGATTCCCTACGAATGTCTTCATTGTAGGGAGGAAACAATCCACCCTGACAGCGACCAGTATACGGGGATCAGAACGCACCCACAGAGCATGCGGGGAGACAAAGCACTTGAGAAAGTCTCCTAAGAGAAGATAGGTTATCCAACATGAACTGGAGATCCCGGTGGTAACCCAGAGGTACCCACAGAGCATACCAAGATGAGGCCCACAGAGTGTCTCAGACCCTCCTCCTGCGTACTCAGCCTAGAGGAGAGGTCCACTTAAAGGCCAGTTGTTTAGCCGCCTTAGTCAGACGTGACGGTTCGAGTCAAGCAGACCCAAATTTAGTTCTAGGCTTAGCTTCTTAGGTTTTAAGCTAAGTCTTGTATGGTGGGATCGTAGTTCGCTACGAGTGTTCATATATAGAGTACATTGCATATGATCAGGGCATGAGATAAAATATGTTCATATAGGTTCACAGAGTTTCTTATAAGTTAAAGAGTTAAGAAAGATTTGAGTTAGTTTCTCAACAGTTGTCCTTAAAATAAAATGTTAGTATTCTCTGTTATTTAATCGTATCTACAACTTTGCAGCAGTTGTTATCTTAATGAAATGTTGACATCTCCTGTCATTTAAATTATATTGCTTAGATCTGCTCACTATAATATTATCTTGTATTTTATTCCAATTAATAAACATAAAATGAGTTATCTGTGATGGTTGGGTGAAATTCTATTCACTGAGCCAGTAGCTCACCAACCTACTGAAACATTTTCAGGTCAGCGTCAGCATGAGGAAGTTGAAGGATCGTATCACCCAAGTTCTTAGAAGTAGTTCATAGTTAGATAGAGGTCTCTTAGTCCTTTCCCCTTGGTCCTTGGGCATGTGGTGTGGTAGAGAGAGAATGTAATGTAACATGTAAACTAGTTTTAAGTTATTTGTTGTGTTTTATATTCTGCATGTAAAATGTAATATGTCGTGAAATTCTGTTTTATCTTCACAGTAAGGAAAATGGTAAGTTGCTTCCACAGTTAATACAATTCGGTGATATCCAAGTAATAAGATTTTCCTTTAGGCTAATTCTAAGTGATTGAGAAAGGAAAAAGTTAAGTATGATCTTTGTTTTACGTTAAAATCTCAAGTTATGCCCTAATCTCATGATTAGTGGTAATTGTGAGATTGGGGTGTGACAAAGGTTGTACAAAGAGAGGATAAAAGATTGGCATGACAAAAGGATTCACAGGATGGACTTCCAAGAAGGAGATAAAGTCTTGCTATTCAACTCTAGATTAAAGCTATTTCCAGGGAAGCTGAAATCAAAGTGGTCTGACCCATTTCTTGTGCTAAAGATTTTCCCATATGGAGTTGTGGAACTCCAAGGCAAAGACGGCAACTTCAAAGTGAATGGACAACATTGCAAGCTTTATTCTTGTGGAGATGAAGTGGACAAGGGAGCCTCTTGCTCCCTCCAAGATGCTTGAAGGAATTGAAGAGTCTTACTCCATACTCTAAATGGAGGACCTTGTGGGAGTTGACCCCACATTAGGATATATTTCTTTTAAAGTTCTTCAAGTCAAAAATACTCTTTAATTTTGTCAATAAGCCTGTCATGGATGAATGTAATAATTTAGACTTGATTGTCGCTATATCTATCTTTATTTTGTGTTGACTGACTGCTAATTTCTACAGAAATTCCAAAATGCACAGCGTGTCTTTATTTGACACGGCGTGCACCTTAGCAGAAAATATATTGTAATCGGGATACATCTCCAGGTACACGACGTGTTTTTCACCAACACACCGTGTTCCGTTCATGAATATGTTTTTGAAAACTAACACGCTGTGCATTTACTAAATGCACACTGTGCACCTGGAGAGCTGTAGAACACAAACACTTTCTGGAAAGTCACACAACGTGCATGCAACGATGCACGTTGTGCACCTGGGAGCTGCAAATGTGCAATGAGTTACTGGAATCATACACGGTGTGCATTTATTCGATGCACGCCATGCGTCTATCTTTCAACTGAGCAGCAAGAGTTTCTATAAACTTGCACGACATGCATTAATACATGCACATCGTGCATCTGGGCAAAAAGGCACATCCAAAAAGAGAATTCAAAGCTGAACACGTTGTGCATGCCTAGTACATGTCGTGCACCTGAGCGTAAATAGCAGTTTGGAAAGAGGAAATCAAAGAGGAACATGTTGTTCATGTTAATTGCATGTCGTGTCTTTTTTCATAAAGTTAGGGCAAAAAGGGGCGCACGACCTAATTTCTCACTTGAGAAATCAGTCGTGCGAGAGAACCCTAGCAGTCATGCCTTCAACCGTGCACCGCCATCTTCCTCCCCACTCAACTGTGTGCCCCTACACACCGTCACAGCCCTCGCTCACGTCGTGTGCCTCCAAAGCAACTAGCACCTCCACCAACCTCCACCATCTCTCCTGAAGCTGCTCCACCCTCCGCGAATGCCCTCGTGCAATCACCTGCATCTCCACGCCCTAGCGCCGCCGACCAAGCAACGACCGCCTCCGTGACAACACCTTCTTCTCGACACTGCCCAACACTCCCAGCCCGACGCCGCCCTAAGCAGCAGCCTCCAAACTCATCGAGGCAGCCATCAAGCACCTCACAACGGTGCCATCCTCACCAGCCTCGAGCCACCATCGAAGCAACCACTGAGCAACCATCAACCAGTCTCCAACCTCGAACTCGACACACCACCAACACTGCCTTTTCACCCATTTTCTTCTCCACTCGCGACGCCGATTTCAGACTGCAGAAAATCTACAGGTGCACGATGTTCCCTCGTGCTGCATGTCGTGCATTCAATCTTCAGGGCAGAAGGAACACCTTCCAGGTGCACACCGTGACCGTGATCTGCACACCGTGCACTACTACAGAAACAATGGCACCAATCAAGAGGGGTTCGGGCAAACGCCATGGTGGAGCTTCATCTTCCATGACACCTTCTGAGGCGGCAGCTTTTGTGCCCTCCACCCAGTTCTGAGTCACCTTGGAGGAGGATGCAGACTACTAACTTCTAATCACTAGGCAGGTATTACCTTCCCGCTACGTTTCTGAAGAAGCTCTAGACAAGTTGGGCTTCAAGAATGAGGTAATGGGGTATCTTCAGTTCTTAGGTCTCCATCTACTCTGCACTAGAGTTGCAAAGACCTACCCCTGCCTCGTTTATGAATTTTTGACCACCTTTAAGGTGGAAGACGACCCCCAAAACCGTCGTGAGATGTATCTCAAGATCAGTTTTCTCCTTCTAAACAAATGTTTTGCTATGGATCTTTGTCAGTTTTGTACTTTGCTTGGGTGCAACTATGGAGGCTATACTGACTATCCGCCCGCCTTCCATAGTGATACTTTTTTGTCTGAAATTATCAGTGATAAGGTGCACAAAGCTAGGTAGGCATGAGCTTCTTCCCACCATAACCCAATTTTCAGAGTTGTGCATCGCCTTCTAAGCACTGGTCCTTTTGCCAAAAATGAAACTCAAGGGGTCGTGGGCAAAACTGACCTTTTCTTCTTGTAGTGCATGGTCAAAAATGAGCAAATCAGTTCTGGTTACTACACTGTCAATAAACTTCTAGAAGCCAAGAAGAAGAAGCAGAGAGAGGCGGGTGATATCATGTGTGGTGGGATGCTCACTATACTTGCTATGCAGATAGGGTTAGATGTGGCTACTCTAGAACCTACACCTGGGAAAAACCTTGTAGACATCAATTATCTTATTTCTTGTGGCCTAATATCAAGGCATGGTGATAGCTCTAGAAAGTTCAAGATTTTTATTACAAAGAAATAGTTCATTATCGTCCCTGATGCAGCCCATAATGACCTCAGCAACAAAGCAAATTGGAAGGTTGAGTTACAGCCCGAGGATGAAGAAGAGACACCCACCCATGGCGCCAACAGTTTTGTGGAAGCAGTAGCTACCGCTACAGCTACAACACCACTTCCACCCTCTACTAGTACTCAGACGGAGTATGCTTGGGTGATGCCCAATGTCCGACATCTTTATGGATATGTTCAGTAACGATTTGACCACACCGACGATCGTTTGGACCAGATGAGCATGTAATACACTACATTGCATGACATGGTCCAACGGATGGACTCTTGGCATATCTCTTAGGGCCATTACTCTATCCCGCCTTCGTATTAGTCACCACTGCCATAGCAGCCCCAATTTCCACCACAGTAGCCCGACTCTTCAACCCAACTGTTGGACATCCCCGACATTGTCAACAAGTTTTCCCCGATCAGGAGGGCGGTGGCCCTTGTTTCTGATCTTATCCATGACATGTACCCAGTTGTGAACTCCATAAGTTCGATTGGTGCAGTGAGGAAACTGCTGATTTCAAGCTTAGGGGGGCACAACCGGCCCATAATTGTAGTTTTCATTTTGCATTCCTTTCATTTGAGTCAGTTGTGTCAATTTGTTTTCTATTTTATTCCATGTTTAGTTTTCTTTGATGGAAATATTATTATGATTTGAGGCTACCATGTTAGAATGAACTCCATGCTTGATCTATCTTGTCCCTTGTATTTCTTGTGGCTATATGAAAAGAATTTCAAGAGCATACATGAATCAAATGAAAAAGGAAAGTCCCCATGTACATGATCTTATTTTGTGTTTGTGGTTTGAAATCTCAAATGTTTACATATTTGATTTCTCAATACATGTAATGGTTCCACATTTTTGCAAATTAATCAACTTTGTAACACTTACTAGAATACGGGATAATTTTGCCAAACCCTTGATGCTTTTGCAATCATTTTTTTCAGCGATTTTTTTTAAAAAGAATGATTGAAATCTTGCTAGCCTTAACACTCTTGTTGACTCTTTGGTGTTACACCATACTTGTGCTATCAATTGTTTACCTTTACCTAATAAAAGATGGCAAATGGCCCACATATTATGCTAGCCTAGTGTGAGTCTGATCTGGCAATGATGGTTAGGTGATATGAAATTCAAAAGAGGGTAAAAGCAACACTCCAACCGACATTCCACGTGAGCATAAGCGTAAATTAGCAGCCGAATGTCAGAAACCCAAAAATTTCCATCATCATATCCTTGAGAAAAAGAGTATAACTAAGTTTGTTAATGTTAGCACTGATTTCATCATCTTACATCCATACTAGCTGAAAATTTTATAATGTACATGTAGTGATTGTTTGGCTTGATTATCCAAATTCTATTTAGTGTTGTCTAGTTGATTATCTTGTTTGAATTTGGAACCACCATTGCTGTACTTAAATTCTCTATCTTAGATGTCTAAACTAAGAAGATAACAATGAACACAAACACAATGTACATGGTTGGTTGAGCTGATTGCATATCTTCTTTTCATTTAATCCATGCATAAGCTTGATTATTCTTTCACCTTGAATGTAGCCCTGTTCTTTTTTCTTGAGGACAAGTAATAGTTCAAGCTTAGGGGATTTGTTGTTTGTTTTCCACATCATCTTTTCACATGTTATCACACACAAATTTGATTCATTTTGATATCACTTATCCTCTTTTCATATTACTTTTGCCATCTTTTCGTTACTTTACTTATCACATAACTTGCATTGCAGATATGTTCCAAGAAAGACTGAATTACAGACTTTAATTCTGCTGAAATAGCAGAATGCATGACGTGGATGTTAAAGGCACGACGTGCAATATTTCAGAAGAGTTTCAATTCACCCATATAGCAAAACATACGACGTGTTCGGGCCTTGAGCACGGCATGTGAGTTTCCAGAAAAGTGTAGAAAAGAAAATGCACGATGTGCACTTAGAGCGTCAAGAAAATCGAAATCTACTGGAAAGTCGCACGACGTGCATTACTTCAGCACATGCCGTGCGCAGTACATTCTAGAGCAACTGTCAAAGCTTTTGCATGACGTACACTTTGGATGCACGTCGTGTCTCTGACAGTTTCATCATTTCAAAAAAATATGAGTTTTTGTTTAAAACGAGGAGGGAACTTAAGAGGCAGTTATCCACGGTCATAATTCAAAGTTCTCTCATCCCAGATCAAGTCTAGAGCAGAGGAGGGCGATTTTGTGGAGAAAGGAGGTGGTTTCTTACCAAAGGAGCCCATTTCTTCTTCTCTTTTTCTCCATTATCTTTTCCAAGGTGCAGCCAAGCTTCCCCAACTTCGTGCAGCTTCTCAGGAGAGGAGCCAGTTCGTTTTGGAGTAGCTAAAGGAGGAGAATTTTGTCCCCAAGCCGTAATTCCTCCTTCTTGTGGTTAGATTTTCAGATCTCTTTATTTTTCCTCCTCTAGATCATGTTAAAACCTGAATTTTCTATAGCAAATATGCAAATCATGATTATGGACGAGTAATTCCATTTTCTTGGGCATGGGAGAGTAGCTCTCATGTCATAGCATGTATGGAACAAGTTAATTTCATACGAAATACTTTGTTGCTTATTTTTCCACCATGGAAGTACCAATTCTATCTTTTCTTGCATGTATTGCTGGCCACTTTATGTGCAAGTGTTATGCTTTCTTGCTTGATATGAGAAGATAGGTAGGAATGTATGGAGGTTCTCTTCTTGGAAAATCTTTTTCTACCATGACAGTGGAGATAAATGAGTTGAAGAATAGGTTGTGATAAAAAATGAAATTTATGCATGAGAATGTGACTTTGAGTTGAGATCATTGCACTTGCACCGGGAGGTGAAGTGCAACACAACCTTTCCTTTAAAACAAGTGTTTGTGTATGTTTAAAGTTTCATGTTCCTATGATGTGCTATGATATGTGAGTGAAATTCTAATGTCCAAGATCCTTGATCTTTGAATCTAAACCTCTTTTAGTAAATCTTTTTGTTGTTTATTTAAGTCTAAATTTCTATATAGATAATCAATTACCATCCTTTTAATAATCGATCTAGATTGTTCAACTTTAGTGTCGTTGTGCTCAATTAATTACTTAAGCTCCTTGTGTTCGACCTCGATTACACTACCTCCGTATACTTGCTGAGATTGGTTAAGTTGGGTAAACTTTCCTTATTAGGATTGAAACTCGTCCTAAATAGCCAACAGATTCCATCTTAGATCTCATGGCTTCGAGCCATTTCTCAGATTTTGGTCCCTTAGTAGCTTCTAGATAGTAATTTGGCTCATCTACTATGCCCAATTCGTCACTATTTTGAGTCATGAGAAATCCAAATCTCTCATGCTCAAGTCGTGTCCTACTAGACCTATGAGGTTCATGTGTTACATTTGGAATTTGAAATTCCACAATAGTTTGTGAGTCTTCATGTTCCTTATGTACCTCCTCAGGTTCTCTGCTTTCTTTTTGATCTCAAACATCTTTGAGCTCTACGTTCCTCCCACTTATTCCTTTAGAAATACATTCCATTTTATGAAATACAACAGTCCTAGCAACAAACACTTTGTTATCAGTTGGTGTGTAGAAGTAGTATGTAACATCCATGACCTGGGTTATGCCATAACCTGGAAATTTTGCTTAAGTAAGTATTTATAAACTTTTTTTTATCTTTTGAAAAGTAATTAAGACTCTCCTTGAGTTTAATTTTCAAGTTTGAGCTTATTTGCAAACTATTTGTGCAATATATGATAGTTTGGGTGTAATTTGCAATTTACCCAAGATGAGGGGTTATATTGCAATATGTCACATTTTTAACATGCTTCAAGTGCTTTAGCATCATAAGAGAGAGAATGATGATAAGGGGTGGCTCGTGGAAAGCCGAAGTTCCAAGTTAGAACTTGTTTGAATAATGCTTGTGCCTTATGTACCAGTTTTGGTGCAAGTTGCAATTTACCCAAAATGTAAGGTTGATATGCAAATTACCACCTCTAAAATGTCCCTAATCTCTTAAAATCATCTAGATGAGAAATAAATAAGGAGGCCCCATGTTTGAATCATATTTGGGTGGTAACATTCTTGGTGATGAAAAGACCAAGAAGAGTTGTGTATTTGAAACCCTAATTGAGTTGTATTGGGTTGTATTGAGTTGTAGAGCTTATATGGGAGTGCCTATCGACCAAGGAGCCATAGAGCAGGTACCATATCATTTTTTCAACTCTTACCCTTTTCCATGATGGGTTAAGCAGCTCAAGGAGGTGATGGATATCGGTTTACAACTTTCCTTAGAAAAAGTGTATCAGTTTGTGAATAAAGTGATGTTGATTTGAAATATCTTGCTCAACAAGATAAGTAATGGTCGAAATCTTATCCCTTTATCCTCAATAGTTTTTCATGTCAATATCACTGTTTGGGAAATCGGTCCGCACGACCGCATATACTCCCGCATATACCTATTCATTCACCCTACCGCACCGCATATTGCTAATCGGTCCACTAAGCGGTCATGGGCCGCATATACGCCTGCTTGGCCGATCAAGCGGACAATTAAACTCCACTTTTGAAAATCCCACAACTTATGTACATGAATTTCATACATACATGCATGCATATAAACACACATTTCATTATATATTAAAATTTATATATAGCCGTTGATTTATATGCATACATTGTAATACATATAACAATTTCCAAACACATTTGTACATTGATATGGATACCTTTTGATATAAACATATACATACATATACAACAAGCATACATATACAAACACATATTTCTACATAAGTATATACATTTTGATTTATTCACATTTATACACACACTCTACACATATTTCTATATTGATACATGTACATTTTAGTATTTGTACATATATTACAAACACATTCCATATATAGACATGTATACATATATAAGCACATCATATATGCATATCAATATGTTTATATGTAAACACATATAAGTTCCTACTATATATATTTATAACCTCAATATACCATTTTATATGTAATTACTTTATTGAGAAAAAAATCCAAAACCGCATATACTCCCGCATACCGCATATACTATATGCAGTACCCCCACCGCCCGTACACCGCATACCTCTTTCATGAACAATGGTCAATATAAATATGCATGCATGGAAATGTGTCAACCATGCATGGACATGTGGCACCTAGTAGTATAAGGTGATGACACCTCTCATACACTCTCTCCCATGAGCCCCAATTATATATACCACTCCTTTCACCTACTAGTGAATTTTTCAAACCTTATCACCCCATTTCTCTTATATATCATGCATAGTAGTAAGGATAAAGGAGGTGCTCGAGCCATCAAGCTTAAGGTGAAGCCATGGTCATCTTCAACCTTGGTTGAAGCATGAATCTCAACATGTGATTCTTTCTTTCTTTTCTTCTTCACCAAGTTCTTAACTATGGTGATTCCTTACACATAGAAGAGTTGTGAATGAGTCTTGGATCTATGATAAGTTCATATTCAATGTTGGGAATGTGAATATTTGGAGCTTGGAGCTTTAAAGTTGTTCTTGAGGCGAGTTATATAACTTGAACCCAATTATGTTATTATTCACCATCAATCTTGCCATACTTGATGATCTACTTTCAATTTCGAGTTTTCTTGTATAATTGATGAATCCATGAGTTCTATTAGTGACATAGGATTGTTGTCCATGAACTAGAACAGTAAGGAACGAAGTTTAGAGCTTGATGATGATGACATCATCATGGCTCAAACCGATATTGGTTTGAAGCACCTCTAACCCGATATGGTGTTGAAACCCGATATGGTGATATGAAACCCGATATACCTTGGAACCCCACACCCTTATTGGTTTGTACACTTGGTTTGGTTTAAAATAACCTATTGTCTAGCCTGTCACTTAACACATGGTGAAGGGTAGGCCAATACCATGAAGGTTTGAAGAGTTATGAGCATAAGGGTCAAACCCGATATGCAAACCCTAATTTTGAGCAACCCGATATGAGTGACACACACATACACCTCATGCACAATATGGTGATCAAGGATACACCTCACGTATGATATGATGATAAAGGATACACCTCATGCACGATATGGTGATCAAGGATACACCTCATGCACGATATGGTGATCAAGGATACACCTCATGCACGATATGGTGATCAAGGATACACCTCATACACGAGATGGTGATGAACGCACAACTCTTGCCCAATATGGAAGCAAGCACACTCACCTCTTGGGGGATATGGAATCACACATACAACTCTTGGGTGATATGGTAAGCACACATACACCTCTTGGGTGATATGGTAAGCATACACACACCTCTTGCCCGATATGGTAAGCATACACACACCTCTTGCCCGATATGGGAGCAAGCACACACCTCTTGGGCGATATGGAAGCAAGCACACACCTCATGCCCGATACGGTGGAAGCACCTCAATCCAATATACTTGATTGAGTAACACATGAAGTGTGTTATGTCAAATGATACATTAAGATGTATAGAGTTCAATGCATTTTGATAATGTAGGCCAATGTACCTTGAGAAAAGGATTGAGCCGACTTAATAAAATATGATGTAATCATTATCCTGGTGAGGATGAGAGAGAAGCTCATACTTTGTGTGATAATCATTCAATGAGCATATAATGATACCCCTATATGTGTAGAGCTATGCAGTAGGGTTTTGATTCTTGATAATATGATTTAGGGTTTTGATTCTTGACAATATGAACTTGAAACCCTAATCAGCTAAAGAGGAGAACCCTAACCCTAATCGGTGAAAAGGGAAACCCTAACCCTAATGATGGGAAGGTTGTATTTCTCTTGTATTGCATGGTGATATTGCTTTTATCATGAAATACTAACCATGCAGGTATCATGAGATGATGAGCATAGTCAGATATGAGCTATGATGTTTCATATGATACAGATTAAATGGACCTTGTGAGCCATGTGAAATACTTATGCAACAAGTATTATGTATACCTGGGTATGAGGACCTAGAGGTAATAGTTACCTAATTAGAGGTAACAATGTTCAGTGATGAACTAAGGGTTTGAATACCCAGATCTAGAAATCATGATGATGATAATGTTAAGGGATGAGAATTCCCAATAATGTGATAAGGGACTGAGATCCCGAGTGTTATGCATTCAATGTGTTCTAAATATTATGAAAGTACTTGATAAATGTATTACACCTTTCTTTGCAGCATATGTTATAATTCTTTCTTGTAACTTGATTAATGCTAAAAGATATTGTAATACACCTAATTAATCAAATGGAACCTTATCATGTAGTTGCCCAGGCCATAGATCCATTCGGTGTCAGAATTTGCTGAATGGTGAAACGAGTTTAACTCGGAGTACATATTTTTGAATATGTGGGGGTGAAGGAAGAACATATCCTTACATCCAGATAGGGATCTCTGTGTGATTTCCCGATGAATACCAGGGTTGACGTGTGATCGTCCTGATGAAATGTACCGGGGATTGATGTGTGATCTCCCCAAAGAGAGTGCATGTTGTGGATGTAGCTCTTTAGCAAAGATGTCGCTATACCCCGGCAAGCTAGTAGCAGTTTGACATGATGTCACTGCTAGTAGTCTCGTACTGACTGAGACAGGTGAGGTATTGGCAGCCGGCTCTTCCATTGACCTTGTATGGTACCGATGCTTTACATAGCCGTGGTCGGTTGGAGCATGAGCGGTATACCTCATATCCTATGTACATAAGTGTGATTGTAAATTTGTAATCAACAATGTAGCGTATCTATTTAAGGATTGAATATAGAAACATTGGTTGATGTTACATTACTTCTATACATCTTAGTTGATAGATGTTATACATGTTCTTCATATTCCTTATAAAGCAAATAGATGATCTCTAGCTCTGTTATGAATAGTTGAATTGTTTAAACAATGATATTGCTTTTCACTACAATTAAACAATGATTATTAATATAAAAGATCCTCTGCTTAGTTTTATACTATTTACTTGTGATAATAATATTATTGGCGAAGAGTTATGTCTCTCATTGGGACAATTGTCTCACCCCGTTGGTCCCAACATTTTTAGGTGGATGCAGACGAGGAGGTAGAGACCATACTACAGAGGGAGGAGAACAACAACAAGGTCAGCAGTAACAACTCAGGTTGAGTGTGCTATCTGTCGTGTCTTGTAGATAGAAATCCTATGTGTTGTCTCTGTACTCTCAGGTCCTTGGGAGTTAGTACGTTATGGTTTTATAAATGATCTGAGATTTTGGCTTGTATGCCTCGAGGTTTTATGATGCTTTGTATATGTTTGGGCAAAGCAACTGATATATGACATCCTTGAGATAAGATGGAAAAATGTATGTAAAATGTGAACCATGATGTATATATTGCCTTATTTCTTTCTTTAAGAGTTTCCTGGCAATGGATCTCTTTGCAAAATGGTCTTAATTTTTAGTGATTTTTGTTAATCCACTGCTAATGGTTGTTCTGCATAATTACTGGTGGCGATTCGGCTGTAGGGTCATCACAAAGTTTTGGTATCAGAGCCAAAGGTTCGCTGAGTCTACAGAGACATAGGGTTAAGGTTGTTGAGTCTGTTCTAGTATCCTCCAGTTTATCTTATAGTGACTTTTGCTCATATAGGAGAAGAAGTAAAGCTAAAAGATGGCTGGAGCACACTAAGAACATGCTACTGAGAGTAGTGTTGCTGCACTAGGAAGAGGTGCAAGGGAACAAGCTAGAGAGGAATATGTTCCTGAGAATCCCCAGCTTGATCAAGCCATGCTAGAAAACCCAGCCTTTCATGCTCTTTTCAGGCAGTTCATGACCACAATGACGCATATGGTAGATCAGATGCTAGCACCATCACCTAGGGCACCAGTTCCCAATGAGGGACATGGATTTGGTAAGACCTTTGAGTGGTTACGCCGGGTAGGAGCCACCAAATATGCCGGTACAACTGACCCAGCAGACGCGGATTCATGGCTCACTGAACTTGAAAAAGCCTTTAGAATCCTTAGCATCCCAGAAACTGATAAAGTTAGGCATGCTGTGTACCTTTTAAAAGGAAGCACTGGCCATTGGTGGGCCATTGAAGAAGAGAAAAGACCTAGTGTTGAGGTCGGATGACAGGAATTCCGACTTGATTTTGTCAATAGATACTTTCCCAAGACTTATCTGGATGAGAAAATCTCACAGTTTGAGTGGATTAAACAAGGACCGATGAAGATTAGTGAGTAGGAAGCTAAGTTCATGGAGCTTCTATGGTTTTGTCCACACATGGCTACTAAGGATGAGGAAAGGATTCAACATTTTGAGAAGGGTCTGAACGTTGAGTTAACCACACCTGTAGCTACTCTAGAGAATAGAGAGAGGTTTTCCACCTTTGTGGAGTCAGTTAGGAGGATAGAGAGGTCCGTGATTGAGAAACGTGAGGCTAACAATAGGAAAGTACCTACCCAGTTCCAGGGACAGAGGTCTGGAAGTTTCAAGAAACTGAGGTTTCCTGCACCAGTAGCACCACAGAGGTTTAGTGCTCAAAGGCAGCGAACATCAAGCAAGGGTAGAGGCCATAGTTTTATGCCAAGTGGAGCCCATATCACGACATCAATGCCAGTGATAGGACCATCTAGACGCAATGGGAGAACAAAAACTAATTCAAGTGTGGGCATACAGGACATATGATGAGAGAATGTCCAGTTAGAGACATGGAGGTAACCCGACCACTGAGGCAAAGTCAACAAGGCTCTCAGAGGCAACAATTCAGCAGTGGCACATGAGGACGTGGACATGCATCCCAAACAGGTTCATCTGCACCAAACAACAGAGCATAGAGTTGGCAACAGACAATGACAAGATTCTATGCTATGAATCAGCTGGAGGCAGTAGTCAATCCATGAGTCATGACAGGTCAGATGGAATTGTTTCATTCTGATATGTCTTCATCCTGCTTCGTATCTATTTTGATTGATCTGGGTGCTACACATTCCTTTATCACTCGAGAAGTGATTCATGACTGCAATATGACTATTAGTCGTAGAGTAGATAACTTGTTATCAGAAACTCCTTTAGTCAGATTTGTAGTGTTGTGGGAGGTATGTTCTCCTTGTGTTCTTTTCTTTTCATAACACAACATTCAGGTGGATCTTATACCACTTGAGATGCACATGTTTGATGTAATTCTTGGGATGGATACACTAGAAAAATATAAGGTTGTCTTGGATTGTGGTTCCAAGCAAGCTATGTTTGCAGACAATGATGAAACATGGGTCTTTCAGGGGGACAGAAAGATTCTTCCAACATGTCTAGTGTCAACAATGGTAGCTAAGAGACTGATGTGATAAGGATGTGAAGCATTCCTGGCACATGTGGTATACACCAAAGCAGAGAGTCCTAGTCTTTCTAAAGTTCCTATTATCAGGGAATTCAAGGATGTATTTCCTAAAAAAATTTCAGATATCCCTCCACCCCGAGAGATTGATTTCAAGATTAGTCTAATTCTGGGTACCCAACCCATAGCCCAAACACCTTATAGGATGGCACCTACTGAGATGACAAAACTCAAGAAACAGTTACATGAGTTGCTTGAGAAATGTTTCATTCGACCGAGTACTTCTCTATGGGGTGCTCCAGTTCTTTTTGTTAAAAAGAAGGATGGGTCTATGAGATTATGCACAGACTATAGACAACTTATCAAGGTGACTATAAAGAACAAATATCCTCTGCCAATGATAGATGATCTATTTGACCAGTTGTGTGGTGCAATAGTGTTTTCTAAGATAGATCTAAGGTCAGGATATCATCAGTTATGTATCAAGGAGGATGACATACCTAAGTTAGCCTTTAGGACAAGGTATGGTCATTATGAGTTTGTAGTTATGTCATTTTGACTAACTAATGCACCAACTCCATTCATGGAGCTGATGAATAAAATATTCCAGCCATTCCTTGATCAGTTCATAGTGGTCTTCATAGATGACATCCTGATATATAGTAGAGATGGTCAACAACATGAACAACACCTTCGTCAAGCCTTGACTTTGTTGAGACAACACAAGTTATATGCTAAGTTTAGCAAGTGCAAGTTCTGGTTGTCAAAAGTGTCTTTCCTAGGACACGTTATATCTGCTTTAGGTATTCATGTTGATCCTAAGAAAGTGGAGTCTGTTGTAGAGTGGGAACAACCCAAGACACCAACTGAGATTCACAGTTTCCTAGGTCTGGTAGGTTACTACAAAAGGTTTATTAAAGACTTCAATTCTATATCATTACCCCTAACTGGATTGACCATGAAGGAGGTTCCTTTTGTCTGGAATGACAAGTGTCAACGTTCTTTCCAGTTGTTGAAAGAAAGGTTGACTAGTGCACATGTATTGGATTTACCTGAACAGGGAAAGGGATACATTGTTTTCTGTGATGCCTGTAAGAATGGTCTAGGATGTGTGCTGATGTAGAGTGATCATGTAGTTTCTTTTACTTCCTGACAAATTAAGAAACATGAGGAGAATTATTTGATGCATGATTTAGAATTAGCTACAGTGGTCCACCCATTGAAGATTTGGAGGCATTATCTTTATGGAGAGACATGTCAGATATTCACAGACCATAAAAACTTAAAGTACATCTTCTCACATCACGAGCTGAATATGAGACAATGACATTGGATGGAATTAATCAAGGACTACGATTGTATAATTGATTATCATCTAGGAAAAGCTAATGTAGTGGCAGATGCACTGAGTAGAAAATCTTCATCTCCACCCATAGATAAAGCACAGTTGAATTCTTTAATGTGCTTTAAACGAGACATGTTTGTCTCTTTGAGACAAATGAATATACAATTAGAAGTATCTTTGTTAGTAAGATTACTGACTGAGATGCATGTGAAACCTACTCTGAGACAACAGATTAAAGAGGCACAACAAGCTGATATTGTGATTCACTAGATCAGGTCAGAGTATGGTAGTGAGGAACGGGACAGTTTCCATGAGTTAGATGTAACATCCCTGACCTGGGTTATGGCTTAACCCTAGAATTTTTGCTTAAGTAAGTTATTTACAAACTTGTTCTAAAGTAATTAAGACTCTTTGTGAAGTTTATTTTCAACTGTGAACTTAATTGTAAACTATTTGTGCATTACATGATAGTCTGAGTGTAAAGTGCAATTTACCCAAGATGAGGGGTTACATTGCAATATGTCACATGTTGAAAGTTCCATAAGTGTTTTAGTATCATAATAGAGGGAATGATGCCAAGTGGTGGCTTGTGGAAAGCCTAAATTCCAAGTTTGAGCTTGTTTGAATAATGCTAGTGCCTTGTGTACCAATTTTGGTACAAATTGCAATTTACACAAAATATAGGGTGGATATGGAAATTACACCTCTAGAGTGTCCCTACTCCTTCTGTGCATCATTTAAAGGATGGAGAATTAAGGAGACACCATGTTTGAATCATCTTTGAGTAATGGCACTCTTGGTGATGAAAAGATCAAGAAAGGATTGAATGTGAAGCCCTTATATGAGTTCTATCAAGTAGAAGACTTGATATGGGAGTGCCTATCGACAAAGGAGCCATCGAGGGGCATCCCATAATGGTTTTTGAACTGTTGGAAAAGGCCATGTTGGCCTAAGCACCTCAAGGAGGTGATCCATGACGAGTTAGATGCTCCTTGCAAAAAGTTGTATCAGTTTGCATATTTGTAAGATAAAGATGAGATATCTTATCCAACAAGATAAGGGATGGCCGAAATATCATCTATAGATTATCCTCAAGACTTTTGCATGTCAAAGATAAATGACATTGCATGCATGGACATGTGTCAACCATGCATGGCCACGTGTCACCTAGTAGCATATGGTGAAGACAACTCTTATACACTCTTTCTCATGAACCTCAAGTATATATACCTCTCCTTTCACCTACTAATGGAAGTTTACAAACCCTACAACTCTCTTTCTTTGAGATATCATGCATACCCTCTTAGATATCGTGCATAGTAGCTTAAGGAGCAAGGGGATCTCAAGCACCAAGCTTAAGGTAAGGCCATGGTCATCTTCAGCCTTGGTTGAAGCATGATTTTGGGGTTATAGTTATTCCTCTCTTTCCTTCTTCACCAAGTTATTAACTATGGTGATTCTTTGTATATGGAGGAGTTTTGAACGAGACTTGGACCTTGTATAAGCCCATCTTCAACCTTAGGAATGTGAAGCTTTGGAGCTTGTAGCTTTGAAGTTGTTCTTGAAGCGGGTTATATAACTTGAACCCAACTATGTTATTATTCACCTTCAATATTGTTGAACTTGTTGATCTACTTTCAATTTCGAACTCCTTTGAATAATTGATGTTCCTTTGAGTTCCAAAAGTATCTTAGAACTGTTGTCCATGATCTAGAATAGTAAGAACAAGAGTCTAGAGGTTGATGATGATGACATCATCAAGGTCCAACCCGATATGGGTTGAAGTACCTCTAACCCGATATGATGAGGTGAACACACCACTAGCATGATATGGTGATGAGTAGGTACCTCTTGTACATTATAATGATGAAGTACACACCCTATGCACGATATTTTGTTAAGCATACATTATTTGCATGATACAAGATCAAGTATACACCCCTATGCACGACATGGAGTCAAATATATGTTCCAAACCGATATAGCAAACCCTAGAGGATAAGTAACTCGACATGTTGATAAGAACACACCATAAACCCAATATGGTGAGGAGTGTATACCTCATGGGTGATATAAGCAAAACATATACACACCATGAGCACGATATGTGGACAAGTATTCATCTCTTACATGATATGGTGTTAGGATTGTACCCTAAACCGATATGGGTTGAAACCCTAGAGGGCGATATGAAACCCGATATGACAAACCCAAGATGATGGGTAACTCGATATAGAGATGAATGATACCTCATGCATGATATGAGTGACACCTACATACACATTGTGCATGATATGAGGTCAAATTCCTACCTCATGCACGATATGTTGTCAATTGTACACTTTAACCGATATGGTGTTGAAACCCTAGATGATGGAATGAAACCCGACACACTTTGAAATTTCATATCCCTATCATTTTGTAATGGGTTGATTGTGAAGGGTTCAACTAGATATCCAACTTGTCACTTGGATACATGATAGGACTAAACATTTGAAGGAATGAAAAGAGAAAATCATGAGGGGTTAACCCGATATGCTAATCCTAAATAGCAATCCAACATGGTAACCCAATATGGTGAGGTGAATGTCCTTCTAAAACGATACCATGATGAAGCACATATCTTATGTATGATATGGGGATGAAGTACACACCTTGTAACCAATATGGTATCAAGTATACCTCTTATACCCGATATGAGGTCAATTATTTAGCTCATACATGATAGGAGGACAAGTAACTCTAACTTGAGCTGATAAAATATAAGTGAAAGCCCACCCAATTTGGGCACACGTTATGGTAATAGGGGATACATCCCAAAAATGATATGGTGATGAGGAAACACCTCTATACCCGATATGGAGGAAGCACCTCAATCAAATACACTTGATTGAGTGACACATGTAGTGAGTTATGTCCAATGATACATTAAGACATAAAGACTTTAATGCATTTTGATAAGTATGGGCCAATGTTCCATGAGAGAAGGATTGAGCCAACCTAATGGAGTATGATGTAATCAACATCCTAGTAAGGATGAAAGAGAAACTTATAGTTGTATAATACTCATGTAATGAGAATACATTGATACTCCTGATATGTGTGGAGTATGAATTAAGGTTTTAATTCTTGATGAACATATTGGAAACCCTAATCAGTTAATAAAGGGAAACGCTAACCCTAATTATGGGATGGTTGTATTCCTCTTGTATTGAATGGTGATGATAGGTATGTGATATTGAAGCCATGTTGATATCATGAGATAATAAGCATAACTAAGTATGAGCTATGATGTTTCATATAATACATATTATATGAGTCTTGTAAGTCATATGAAATACTTGTACAACAAGTATGATGTTTATGCGGGTCTTATAACCTAGAGATGGATGTTTCCTAGTGAGAGGTGACAAGATGTTTATAAAGTCTCATGATCTAGAGGTTGATGTAAGAGATGGTAATGTTCAAATTGAACTACGGAAATGGAAACCTAGTAACATAATAATAATAATAAAAGGTTATAATAATAACGAAATCTTGGTCGTACATGCTTTATGGTTATAGCCAAATAGGGCTATAATGTTTTGAATATGCTTAAATGAGATATGAGGGATACTTGTATCACATAAAGGATGTAAATGGTTATAATGCCTAGTAAAGGTGATGTGGATTTCAGTGATGAGTTTAAGGGATTGACGTCCCATAATGAAAGTGAAAGGGAAACATAAAGGTATTCCACTATTATGAAATCCTTAGCAATATGGTCATGATTCTATAGGATTGGCATAACCCAATACCTGGATACTGTTGGTATATATGCCCATAGAGCCATCCCAAGCGATTGCATGGAGTCAGATATTAATTAATCAGTTAATGCGATTATTTGGTTAATTAATGAATTCCAGAATATTCTAATTAATCCGCGAGCATTTTAATTAACGTAGTGTTTCTGTTTAACGATGGGTTTAGGAAACCCTAATTCCCTTCGTATCCTATTTAAAGGAGGTTTACGTCCGATATCTATATAAGATATTGAGAAAGGCTTTTCAGTTTACGCTCACGTACGTAAACCCTAGCCGTCACCGTCCTTAGGAGAGAAAGGAGAGCAACGTGCCGCTAGCACGCCTCCGCACAGACACGACTCCTTCCCGTCGGCTTAGGAAGTGCGACGTGGAGTTCTATCCATCCGCATGGACGAAGTAGAGACGTAAACGCCGAGACACCTGCGTTCGGAGGACATCAACGACCATCCATGCACGTTACGAGCAGCGTACATCATCGCACAAAAGGAGCGCCACCGGATCATCCTGTGACAGCGAACGGGAGAGAAGTTCCATCTGTGTAGGTCAGCGTCGTTGCACACCTTTGTGCAATGGGACATCGCCGGACTTGCTCCGCGATAAGGTATATCCCGCAAACACTCCTTCCGAATACGCTGTTGTCGACGAGATCTTGTTTCAGGTTGCGTGGATTTTGTTGCTTCTGCCGCGCTTGTTTTCTCCACAAAACCCAATAGTGGTATCAGATCAGCATTGATCTATGACATATTTGGATTCATTTTGATATGATCGAATCGATGTATACTGTTTTTATGTTGCATACGATGCGAATTAAACCTGCTAATGTGCAAATCTAAACCTAATTCCACATACGCCGCAGGCTTCTGTTTTTGATGTTTTGGACGGGGTCGACTATGGAAAATATTGATTTTCCTAAGTGCACGAAAGTAAAATTCCGTAGACCTTTCAGGGGCTCTGCCCTAAGACCCCGCACTGGGGCGCTGCCCTTGTGTACCCAGCATAGTCTGTGTGGGAGTCAACAATTTATTTAATAGGGAATGTCCCGCATTAAAAGTACTACAATTTTAATATGTATATACACATATGTAGATATACCTATGATAGCATACACGTCACCTTTAAAATCTATTTTATGTGGTGAATGCATGCACGATTATGGCCTAGTATCCCCTTTTGTGAATGTTGTGAATGAATGTGGATGTGGATCTTGTGGATATGTTTGTTTGTGAATGCTATGGATGTATAATGGTTGCATATGGATCCTTTGTATAAAGTATTCGGCTTGCATGCTGAGCCTCATCTCTTATTTCAAAGTGTAATTAATTCTTTTATTTTATATTTGTACTCATATGATGTAATAGAGATAGGATTAGTTTTAGTCTTTATAAATTTGATGTAAGGAGGCCACTTGAAGATCAAACTCCAAGGAGTGTCCATGGAGAAGCACCATGAAGATCTAATTCCAAGAAGCAACCTGAAGATCCAACTCCAAGGAGCGTCCATGGAGAAGCAACAAGAAGATCCAATTCCAAGAAGCAACTTGAAGTTCCAACCTCACGAAGCATCCATGAAGTTGTTCATTGTAATGTTGATCATTACATGCTTACAGGTTGATTCACAGGTGTTGCATGAGATGCATAAGACCATAGGTGGACCGTAATCCTTTGTTTCTCAAAAGGATTACAATAGTATGGCCATAACCAATGTATTTGTGTTTGTGATTGCATGTCTATCGTTTGTGGTTGTGAATATAGTAGTATATGATATGTACTATAAGTATGTGGTGTTTGGATATGTATATGTATTAATAAAACCCCTCAATTAATAATATTAAGTTTTAGTTGCCTTCCATAAAGCAACACACATGAAAAATCTTGATCGATTATGTGTGGGCATGCCTCCGCGTGGTACACTGTCTATCTCGTGGAAGTGTGATGGTGGGTGTGTGGGTCTACCTCTGCAGGGTGCACACTCATGGTGCTGGCTTATGGGTTGGACTTAACTAGGGAACCTTGATAGGATCAAGTACCTAGAGGCACACAGATGGATCATGGCAAGGAGTTATGCATGATCATCTATCCAAGAGTTGCATAATGATGCAATTGGCAAAAGTTGCCTACCTTAGTATTTGGACTTTGACGCCAGCGTTGGCTGGGCATTGATCCAATTATTTTGGATCTTGGCTCACTAGAAGGTTGTGTGTTACAATCTTCCGAGTTGATAGTGAGGGCTATCAATTTGAATAAAATAGTGGGAGCGTAATTAATTAAAGGCCTAATAAATCTCATTTATCAAATCTTTACAAGTCAAAATGTTTTGGATTAAATGCAAATTTTTCTTTTGTAGAAATCAAATGGCAAACAACACTCACACTTTCTCATTGCGATCGGTCCTTGAGAAGGACAAACTTACCAGAACCAACTTTCAAAACTAGTTTAGGACGCTAAGAATTGTTCTCACACATGAGCGTAAGCTCTATGTCCTTGAAACACCAGAGCTAGCGGAGCCCGCCGTAAATGCACCCAAGGCTGAAAAGGATGCTTACAAGAAGCACCTTGATGATGTCGTGGATGTCAAGTGCCTAATGTTGTGCTCAATGAACTATGAGTTGCAAGAGCAGCATGAGAACATGAAGGTCATGGAGATTGTAACACATCTCAAGAACATGTATCAACATCAAGCAAGATAGGAGAGATATGATGTCTCAAATGCTTTGTTCAAAAGCAAGATGAAAGAGGGAGACTCAGTTGGCACCCATATACTCACTTTGATTGGGTACGTGGAAAGCCTATCCAAGCTGGGATTTCCCCTAGGTCAAGAGTTGGCCGCTGATGTGATTCTACAATCGTTGCCTGAATCATATAGTCATTTTGTTATGAACTACAACATGAACAATTTTGACAAGCCGTTGTCAGAATTGTTGGGCATGTTGAGGACAGTTGAAGCACAAATGAAGAAAGACAAGCCCAAGTCTATGATGATGATCAGCAAGACAAAGGGAAAATCAAAAGGCAAAGGCAAGGCTATGAAAAGTTCTAAAGCCGGGCAGAAGCCAAAGTCATCCGCGCTCAAAGCTAAAAGTGGGATTTCCAAAGAAGGCAGTTGTCACCATTGTCACCAGGCTGGACATTGGAAAAGAAATTGTCCTCTCTACCTAGAGGAACTGAGGAAGAAGAAGCAGGGGATAGAGATCTCCACTTCAGGTATATACGTTATTAAGATAAACTTAAATACTTCTTCATCATGGGTACTGGATACCGGATGTGGATCTCACATATGTTCTAATATGCAGGATCTGATAAGAAGTAAACCTTTACGAAAAGGCCAAGTCGAGCTGCGGGTCGCTAATGGAGCAAGAGTTGCTACCAATGCAGTTGGAGTTATTAGTTTATCTTTGCCTACGGGCCTTGTAATAGAATTAGAGAATTGCTATTATGTACCTGTCATTAATAGAAATATTATTTCTGTATCTTGTATGGATAAGAGTGGATTTGAATTTCACATTAAGAATGGAATTATTTCTATTTCTAAAGATGAGATCTTTTATGGCAATGCCCCAATGCCTTATGGTATCTACTTGTTAGAACTTGAGACTAGCATATACAACATAAATACTAAAAGGTTAAAACTTGACAACTCAAACAAAACATACTTGTGGCATTGTCGTCTTGGGCACATAAACGAGAAGTGCATATCTAGACTCCATAAGGATGGTTATCTAGACTCTTTTGATTTTGAATCATTAGAGACATGTAAGGCATGTTTATTAGGGAAGATGACCAAGACTCCTTTCACTGGACACAGTGAGAGAGCCAGTGACCTGCTAGGGCTCATACATACTGATGTATGTGGACCTTTTAAATCAAATGCTAGAGGAGGCTATCAATACTTCATTACCTTCACTGATGACCTCAGTAGGCATGGCTATGTATATCTTATGAAACACAAGTTAGAAACTATTGAAATGTTCAAGACTTTCATGAATGAAGTAGAGAAGCAACTTGGTAAAAGTATTAAAGCACTCCGTTCAGATCAAGGTGGCGAATACTTAAGCTAAGAGTTTGAGGACCTTCTGAGAGACCGTGGTATTGTATCACAATGGGCTCCACCTGGTACACCATAGCATAATGGTGTGTCAGAAAGAAGGAATCATACATTATTATACATGGTACAATCAATGATGAGTTCATCCGAACTTCCAATATCATTCTGGGGATATGCTCTTGAAACTACATCGTTTACACTTAACTGTGTACCTTCCAAATCGGTTCAAAAGACACCATATGAGATATGGAATGGGAATTGTCCCAATTTGTCTATGTTAAAGATTTGGGGATGTGAAGCTTATGTTAGGAAATAATTTCCTAAAAAGCTTGGACCCAAATCAGAAAAATGCTATTTTGTTGGATACCCCAAGGAAACTCGAGGATACTACTTCTACACACCAACTGACAACAACGTGTTTGTTGCTAGGATTTTTGTATTTCTTGAAAAGGAATTCATTTCCAAAGGAATTAGTGGGAGGAATGTAGAGCTCAAATAAGTTTGAGACCAACAAGAAAGCAGAGAACCTGAGGAGGTACATAAGGAACATGAAGACTCACAAGTTGTTGTGGAATTTCAAGTTCCAAATGTAACACAGGAACCTCGTAGGTCTAGTAGGACATGACTTGAGCCTGAGAGATTTGGATTTCTCGTGACTCAAGACAGTGACGAATTGGGCATAGTAGATGAGCCAACTTGCTATCTAGAAGCTACTAAGGGACAAGAATATGAGAAATGGCTCGAAGCCATGAGATCTGAGATGGAATCCATGTACACCAACAAGGTATGGACCTTGGTGGATCCACCCGAAGGGGTAAAACCCATAGGGTGCAAGTGGGTCTTCAAGAAGAAGACTGACATGGATGAAAATGTTCAAACCTATAAAGGTAGATTGGTTGCAAAAGGATTCCGTCAAATTCAAGGTGTTGATTATGACAAGACCTTCTCACCAGTTGCCATGGTTAAATCCATCAGGATCATGCTTGCCATTGCAGCTTATCATGACTATGAGATTTGGCAGATGGATATTAAAACAACATTCCTTAATGGGAGTTTACTCGAGGATGTGTACATGACACAACCTGAGGGTTTCATTGATCCAAAGGAAGCCAATAAAGTCTGTAAGCTACAAAGGTCAATCTGTGGATTGAAGCAAGCATCTCAGAGCTGGAATCTACGTTTTGATGAAGTAGTCCAAAAGTTTTGCTTTAGTCAAAATGAAGATGAACCTTGTGTTTACAAAAGGGTTAGTGGGAGCACAATCATATTTTCTCATATTGTATGTGGATGACATACTATTGATGGGAAATGACATCCCTACTCTTCAGACAGTAAAAGGTTGGCTAGGGAAGACCTTCTCTATGAAGGATTTAGGTGAAGCATCCTATATACTTGGGATAAAGATCTATAGAGATAGATCTAGAAGGCTTCTAGGACTAAGCCAGAGCACATACATTGACAAGGTGCTAAAGAGGTTTAGCATGGAGGGTTCTAAGAGAGGTAACTTGCCCATGTCTCATGGGGTTACGATCTCTAAAGCCCAACGTCCTAGTTCATGTTATGAACAGGCACGCATGAGTAAGATTCCATATGCATCAACAATTGGATCTATCATGTACGCGATGTTATGTACTCGTCCTGATGTGTCGTATGCTTTGAGCATAGTGAGCTGATATCAGTCAGATCTAGGTGAATGTCACTGGACAACCGTAAAGAACATCTTAAAGTACTTGAGAAGGACTAAGGATCAATTCTTAGTATACCGTGGTGAGGAAGAGTTCGTAGTAAAGGGTTACACCGATGCTAGCTTCCAAACTGACAAAGATGACTATAGATCGCAATCTGGATTTGTGTTTTGCCTGAACAACGGAGCTGTGAGCTGGAAGAGTTCCAAGCAAGAGATGGTTGTGGATTCTACAACAGAGGCCGAATATATTGCCGCATCTAATGCTGCAAAGGAAGCTGTGTGGATTAAGAAGTTCATTTCTGAACTTGGAGTGGGTTCCAAGCGCTGGTGATGCAATTGAGTTGTTTTGCGACAACAACGGAGCAATTGTACAGGCTAAAGAACCAAGATCGCACCAACATTCCAAACATATTCTACGGAGATTCCATCTCATACGAGAGATCGTACAATGAGGAGATGTGAAGATTTGCAGAGTACCTACAGAAAGCAATGTGGCTGACCCGCTCACAAAAGCACTTTCACAGTAGAAACATGACGGACATGTTCGATCACTTGGATTGAGATTCATGAGTGATTGGGTATAAGTGCAAGTAGGAATCTGTTGGTATGTATGCTCATAGAGGCTATCATTCGATGATTGTAATGGGATACTATGTGAATGATTTGTAATAATACATTGATCATATCAATAAAGACAAGTTTCCAATCTATATGTTTGTGTTTTATATTGTGAGATGACCATAAAACGTATAGATGTCTATAGAATAATATACTCAATGACATATGTCTTCGGGTTGATGACCTAAATAGTGAGATCATATGTATGCTAAGAGTATGTATTCTTGTTTTGTCCCTAATCGGTTGTTATTGTGGAAATATCCATAGACATCAATAACACATAAGATTAGAAGTATGTTGGTTGATGGAAGAATCTCATTATCCATGATATGGAGATATCAAACCAAATACATAGATACTTGTTAGAGAATAGTGTATCAGATAGACCCATCTTGAGAGTGACACATGGATACCATGATTGGTAGTTAGAGTCACATCTCATAATGATGGTGGTGATTGTGGTTCTTAGACCTGAAGTCACTACACTTACGACATATCGTTCAGTGTACTTTGACATCATCCACCGTGGTCCTGAATAAGGATTGCCATAAAGATGGTGCTTGGGTGCACTGTGACACATGGGGATGACTGTGAGTGATGTAGATGGAATTTGTCCTTCCTACGGGAGTTTGATATTCCGGCCACTTGATAAGCAAGACTGAGAAATGCATGGCCATGCTGATGTGAGTCAATATGTGATATTGAGCTTACATATATCTCATACAGTCTGCTCTAGTTCAAGGAACATGGATTGAACGTTGAAGAGGATAACAATTCCATGACTCGAGTTCAATCCGGATATCAATGACAAAGGAACTATACAATCACTGTAACACCAGTCATGAATGATAGGTTAAGTACAACTTCTCCAATTACTTGGGTGGCAATGAAGTCTTGCTAGATACCATCATTGCTTGTGAAATCATAATATGATTATGGATATCACTGCCAACGTAATTTGGAGCCTACCGGGTCACAGACATAGGATGTGTTGGAATAGGAGTATAATTGTGGATTTGATTGGAATTGCTCCAAATCACATTGATTACTAAAATGTTTATGTAATCGATTAGAATAATATTGGAGTGACTGGCTCTACGTGCAAGTCGGAGTCTGTTGGTATATATGCCCATAGAGCCATCCCAAGAAATTGCATGGAGTCAGATATTAATTAGTCAGTTAATGCGATTATTTGGTTAATTAATGAATTCCAGAATATTCTAATTAATCCGCTAGCGTTTTAATTAACGCAGTGTTTTTGTTTACCGATGGGTTTAGGAAACCATACTTCCCTTCATATCCTATTTAAAGTAGGTTTACGGCCGATATCTATATAAGACATTGAGAGAGGCTTTTCAGTTTACGCTCAAGTACATAAACCCTAGCCGTCACCGTCCTTAGGAGAGAAAGGAGAGCAACGTGCCGCTAGCACACCGCCGCACAGACACGACTCCTTCCCGCCAACTTAGGAAGCATGACGTGGAGTTCCAATCCATCCGCGTGGGCGAAGTAGATACACAGACGCTAAGACGTCTGCGTTTAGAGGACATCAACGACCATCCGTGTGCGTTACGAGCAGTGTACATCATCGCACGAAAGGAGCGCCACCGAATCATCCTGCGACAGCAAATGGGAGAGAAGTTCCGTCTGTGTAGGTCATTGCACACCTTTGTGCAGTAGGACATCGCCGGACTTGCTCCGTGATAAGGCATATCCCACAAACACTCCTTCCGAATACACTGTTGTCGATGAGATCCTGTTTCGGGTTGCGTGGATTTTGTTGCTTCCGCCGTGCATGTTTTCTCCATAAAACCCAACAGATACAATCCTACATGATTGGCATAATCCAATACCTGGATACAACCCTACATGATTGAGATAACCCAATACCTGGATACAACCCTATAGGATTGGCATAATCCAATACCTGGATATAACCCTACATGATTGGCATAACCCAATACCTGGATACAACCCTATAGGATTGGCATAACCCTACATGGATACAACCCTACAAGATTGGCATAATCCAATACCTGGATACAACCCTAATGGATTGGGATAACCCAATACCTGGATACAACGCTACAGGATTGGCATAATCCAATACCTAGATATAACCCTACAAGATTGGAATAACCCAATACGTGGATACAACCCTACAGGATTGGCATAATCCAGTACCTGGATATAACCTTACAGGATTGGGATAACCCAATACCTGGATAAAACCCTACAGGATTGGGATAACCCAATACCTAGATACAACCCTACATGATTGGCATAATCCAATACCTGGATATAATCTTACAAGACTGGCATAACCCAATACCTAGATACAATTTTATAGGATTGGCATGGCCCAATACTTGGATATAATTTTACAAGATTGATATAAACCAATACTTGGACAGAACATAATGATGTATATTCGTATGATTGGTACAATCCAATACTTGTCTAGCAGATTGACTGAGGCCAACATATAGAAATGAGAATGATTCATGGAAGTCATACCATGATAATAGTATCACATGATAAGCTTGAGAAGTTGGTATAGTATGATGGCTAAATGATACACATGTTCTTCATATTCCTTATAAAGTGAATAGATGATTTACTGCTCTATCATAGACAATTACAATGCTTTAAAAATGAGAAATGTTCTAATCTACTTATGTATAATGATTAACCTTGCTTATTCATATAAAAGAACCTCTGCTCAGTTTTATACTATTTACCTGTGATAATAACATTGTTGGCAGAGAGTTATATCTCTCACTGGGACAATTGTTTCACCTCATGGGATTCACAATTTTTAGGTGGACGTGCACGAGGAGGTAGAGACCACTCTGCAGAGTAAGGACAACAACAACACATGTACTGTCTGTCGTGTCATGTAGATAGAAGTCCTATGTGTCGTCTCTGTACTCTCAGGTCCTCGGATTTAGTGCGTGATGGTTTTATGAACAATCAGAGATTTTGGCTTGTATGCCTCAAGGTTTTATGTTGCTTCAGTATATGTTTGGACAAAGCAACTATTATATGTTATCCTCGAGATGAGATGGTACAATTTATGTACAATGTGAAACCCGATGCATATAAAGTTTTGATTCTATTATTAAGAGTTTTCTAGGAAATGGATATCTTTGTAAAATGGTTTTAAATTTTAGTGATTTTTATTAATCCACTGCTTATGATTATTTCGTATAATTAGTGATGATTTGGCTGTCGGTTTTGTGGCAGTCATTTCAAGTTTGGTATTAGAGCTTAAGATTCACTGAGTCTACAGAGACATATGACGAAGGTGTTGAGTCTGTTCTAGTGTTCTCTAGTATATCTTATAGTGACTTTTGCTTATGCAGAAGGAGGGATATATCTTAAAGATGTCTGGGGAACATGAGGATCACGTTGCTGAGAGCAATGTTGCTGTACTAGTAGGAGGTGCAAGGGATTAGGCAAGAGAGGCAGTAGTGTCCAAGAAGAAATAATGAGGTGACCCAACAGTCGAGGCATAATCTGCAAAACTCACAAGGACCATAGTTTAGTGGAGCAGAAGGTCAAGGACAAAGACAAGTGTCACAGTTTGGTCCATCTACTTCAGGTAGTAGAGGATAAAGGCAATAGCAGATGACAACTAACTCCATGTGTTGAGTCAGCCAAGACATTAGATAAACCTTAAGAGGTAACATGTCAGATAAAACTTTTCAATCTGAATTATCTTTTCTTTTCTACTCTCTGCCTACTAATTATAAGAAAGGTAGTAGTTGTTGAGCTTCCTTTAATTAGTCCTATGAGGACATAAGGAAGAGATAAGAAGGAAAAGAACCTATATTCAGTTCAATATTCTCTTATATGTTTTGAAATTTCTTTCTTCATGTAGAAAGGGAAGAGATGTAAAAGAAACACCCAGAGAAAATTTGAGATACTAAGTAGTAAAATTTAAAGAAATGAAACATAATATAAAACAAATGTAACTACTTAATTTCAGTTCTTGAATACATTGGCCAGGTATTCATCTATTGAAGGCAAGGTAAGTATGACACTCTTAGGTTGCTATCTTTCTGATTACTCTGATCAAGTAGTCATTTTGAGACAATCTAAAGAGCATAATGAAGTAGAAGATGTGGCATGGATATTTCTACCACATCCTAAGTATTATACGAAGGAATCTAAGTTAATCACAGATCAATTGAAATAAAACCAGAGGTTTAGTATAATGTATACCTTGGTCTGAAGACCTAAAGGTAATAGTTACATGATAAGAGGTAACAATGTTCAGTGATGAACTAAGGGTTTGAATACCCATATCTAGTAATCATGATGATGACAATGCTAAGGGATGATGACATATAGTCATCTCTATAATTCCTATGATGTTGGCAAGGAACCTAAGAGGAAACAAGATTGAATGACACATGAATAGTTGAAAGTTCATGATAATCTCTTTCTTCAATAAACAATCTTAGATAATGATGGGGTGATATAAAGTACTATGTTTCCTTGTGTTCTTTCCTTTCAGGGACATGACAATAAAGTAAGTCGTATGACATTTGATGTGCATGGATTAGAAGTAATCTTTTAGATGGATACTTTGAAAAGTATCAGCTAGTCCTGGATTTTAGTTCTAAGATAAAGTATGTGCGTTAAATAATGTCCTGAGATGAAAGAAAGGTCCTATCATATGTTTGGTTTTGGTAATAACAATAGAGGATGGAATTAATAAGGATATGGTGTTTTTTTAACACATGTAACTAATACCAAGATAAGGAATTCTGGTGAACACGGAGTTCTAAGAGTATGAGATAGTGAAAACATGACTCCTAAGAAGATGATTATTGTTGATTACCTAGAAAGGCCAACTTTGAGATTTGTTTAGTTACATATGATAGTATGGACATCATATGTTAGGGGTTTATGCACTACATAAACATAACATCGATAAGGATGTATTAATTGAAAGAACAATTGTAGAATCGTCTTGGGAAAAGTTTATCAAGCTAAGATAACTTCCTAGATCTGTTAAGACAACTTATGCAAATAACATCTAGAGATACCTCTGAGACAGTTCTTCTTGATAAGTAGCCTCTCCTAATGACAAGAAAAAAAACAACTAACGGGATGGTTGGTTCTAGTCATAAGTAAGTTTAGCATGTATCAACAGATTAGATTGGCACAATAAAAGTATGATAAGAGTTGTAGTCCCAAATGGATGATAGAATGTAACTCTCACTTTTCCTTGGAGGAGAAATGCTAAACTAAGTGAGGAGTATGGAAAACTTTCAAGATCAAGAATCTTATTACACTAAAAAAATGATATGAGTTGAAAAAGGTGACAAAGCAATAAGGGTTGACACCTGAGTTATACGAAGTGTGCATTAAACTTCACTACATTCATTAATGAAAAGGACAGTTGAATATGTGTCCTGTATGACAGACTCTATGATGACCCTGAATGGAAGGACTTTGTACTGGTCAAAGTTTTATGGCATCTCCAGGACATCAAGATGTTATGTGGAGACTTGATGATATGATGCATGAATAACAATTGTATTCCTTCATCCAAGATTTCAGGGACAAAATCCTTGTTAGGGGTTTACAATTGTAACATCCCTGACCTGGGTTATGGCTTAACCCTAGAAGTTTTGCTTAAGTAAGTTATTTACAAACTTGTTCTAAAGTAATTAAGACTCTTTGTGAAGTTTATTTTCAAGTGTGAACTTAATTGCAAACTATTTGTGTGTTATATGATAGTCTGAGTGTAAAGTGCAATTTACCCAAGATGAGGGGTTACATTGCAATGTGTCACATGTTGAAAGTTCCTTAAGTGTTTTAGTATCATAAGATAGATAATGATGCTAAGTGGTCTCTTTTGGAAAGCCTAAATTCCAAGTTTGAGCTTGTTTGAATAATGCTAGTGCCTTGTGTACCAATTTTGGTACAAATTGCAATTTACCCAAAATATGGGGTGGATATGCAAATTGCCACCTCTAGAGTGTCCCTACTCCTTCTATGTATCATTTAGAGGAGGGAGAAAGAAGGATACACCATGTTTGAATCATCTTTGAGTAATGGTACTCTTGGTGATGAAAAGACCTAGAAAGGATTGAATGTGAAGCCCTTATATGAGTTGTATTGAGTAGAAGACTTGATTTGGGAGTGCCTATCGACCAATAAGCCATAGAGGGGGATCCCATATCAGTTTGGGAACTCTTGTCAAAGGCCATGATGGCCTAAGCTCATCAAGGATGTGATCCATGATGAGTTAGATGCTCCTTGCAAAAAGTTGTATCGATTTGCATATTTGTAAGATAAAGATGAGATATCTTATCCAACAAGATAAGGGATGGCCAAAATATCATCTCTAGATTTTCCTCAAGACTTTTTCATGTCAAAGATAAATTAGAGTGCATGCATGGACATGTGTCAACCATGCATGGCCACATGTCACCTAGTAGCATATGGTGAAGACACCTCTTATACACTCTTTCTCCTGAACCCCAAGTATATATACCTCTCCTTTCACCTACTAATGGAAGTTTACAAACCCCACAACTCTCTTTCTTTGAGATATGATGCATACCCTCTTAAATATCGTGCATAGTAGCTTAATGAGCAAGGGGAGCTCGAGCACCAACCTTAAGGTAAGGCCATGGTCATCTTCAACCTTGGTTGAAGCATGATTTCCAGGTTATAGTTATTCATCTCTTTCCTTCTTTATCAAGTTCTTAACTATGGTGATTATTTGTATATGAAGGAGTTGTGAACGATCCTTGGACCTTGGATAAGCTCATATTCAACCTTAGGAACGAAAATCTTTGGATCTTGGAGCTTTGAAGTTATTCTTGAGGCGGGCTATATAACTTGAACCCAACTATGTTATTATTCACCTTCAATATTGTTGAACTTGTTGATCTACTTTTAATTTCGAACTCCTTTGAATAATTGATGTTCCTTTGAGTTCCAAAATTATATTAGAACTATTTTCCATGATCTAGAATAGTAAGAACAAGAGTCTATAGATTGATGATGATAACATCATCAAGGTCCAACCCGATATGGGTTGAAGTACCTCTAACCCGATATGATGAGATGAACACACCACTAGCATGATATGGTGATGAGTAGGTACCTCTTGTACATTATAACAATGAAGTACACACCCTGTTCATGATATGTTGTTAAGAATACATTATGTGCACGATATAAGATCAAGTATACGCCCCTATGCACGACATGGAGTCAAATATATGTTCCAAACCAATATAGCAAACCCTAGAGGATAAGTAACTCGACATGTTGATAAGAACACACCATAAACCCGATATGGTGAGGATTGTATACCTCATGGGCGATATGAGTAAAACATATAAACACCATGAGCATGATATGCAGACAAGTATTCATCTCCTACACGATATGGTGTTAGGATTATGCCCGAACCCGATATGGGTTGAAACCCTAGAGGGCGATATGAAACCCCATATGACAAACCCAAGATGATGGGTAACTTGATATAGAGATGAGTGATACCTCATGCACAATATGAGTAACACCTACATACACCTTGTACACGATATGAGGTCAAGTCCCTACCTCTTGCACGATATGTTGTCAATTGCATACTTTAACCGATATGGTGCTGAAACCCTAGATGATGGAATGAAACCCGACACACTTTGAAATTTCATATCCCTATCATTTTGTAATGGGTTGATTGTGAAGGGTTCAACCTGATATCCAACCTATCACTTAGATACATGATAGGTCTAAACACTTGAAGGAATGAAAAGAGAAAAGCATGAGGGGTTAACCCGATATGCTAATCTGATATAGGAATCCAACATGATAACCCGATATGGTGAGGTGGATGTCCTACTAAAACGATACCATGATGAAGCACATATCCTATGTACGATATGGGGATGAAGTACACACCTTGTAACCAATATGGTATCAAGTAAACCTATTATACCCGATATGAGGTCAAACATTTAGCTCATACACTACTACAGAAATTGCTTATAACGTCACTTTTAAAGGCGTCAATTGTATAAATACACTGACACCTAAAACCTAAAGCGTCGGTTAAAAAAAACCGACATCTATCTGTGAAGGGCAACCAGACATGGGTATTGCTTTTTATTTCGCGTCGGTTCCTAAATTAGAAACTGAAGCTAAACATTGACTTCCAAATCTAATTTTTTGAGTGAAAAAAATTACCTCCAAAATTTAACATACATCGTCGGTTATTAACAAAGAAACCGACGACTAAAGGTTTTTTGTAAAATAGAAATTTGGCCAATTTTTGTCGTCGGTTCTGTTACATTAACCGACACCGATGTGTTTTCACGCGCTTTACCGTGAAAATTTTCACCACCATATAGCGTCGGGTTTTACACAGAAATCGATGAGTACGGTCTTAATTCGAGAACATTTATTTTTTGTTGGCATATATATATATAGACGTCAGTTTTTCTTGTTTGAACCGACGACTATAAGAGAATAAAGGTGTCGGTTTTGTGTTGGTAACCAATGCCTATAGTTTTAAGCATCAGTTTTATTTAAGAACTGACGCCTATTGTTAACTTAACAGGACCCGCGTGAGCCAGACTCTTCCCCTTTCTCTATTTCATTCAATCTCGCGCAACTCAGGGTTTGGTCCGACAATTTTCTACTCATCGCCACTCGTTTCTCCTCTGCCCCACCTCCGCTGCCGCTTGCTCCAGTCATTGCTCCGGCTCGCTTGTTGGTCCTCTACCCCCCTCCGCCTCCGCTTGCCCTCTGTCCCCAGCTCACTGCTTCGACGGCCTTCCGGCGGCCAGCTCTGCTTCTCCAGCTCTGGCGCCGCTTGCTCTCATGCTCCAGCGGCCTTCTCTCCTGCCCAGCTCGCTGCTCCACTGCTGCTCTTCTCCATGCTGCTAGTAGCTTGACAGGTAGCCCTCTTCTTCTTCCTCCATGCCCCTCTTCTTCTTCCTTCTCCCTCATTACCAACAGCAAGCACGGTCGTGGCTGTGTTGTCCGACCACGGCCGTGCTAGGCAGCACGACCGTGGTCGGCCAATACATCCACGACCATGCTTGCTGTTGGTAAGGAGGGAGAAGGAATAAAAGAGGGTATTTTGTTCATTTATTTTTTTATCTATTGCTTTGTATTTGTTTATCTACTGATTATATTTATTTATCTAATGCTTTGAGTTTATATATTTAGATGTTGCAATTGTAAATCAGCCTAGGATATGAACAAATCTTTTGCTTTCATATATTTGTGCTTCTAATCCTAATGCTTGACCTAATTCAGTAAATTTTGACGCATGTTGAAATAAGATTTTAACTTGTCCATTCTAGCATCCTAATTTGATTTGATTAAACCCTAACATTGATGAAACCCTAACATCAATTGTGTTGAAACCCTAACATGTACATATCTATCATTGTGTTTGTTGGCCTAGAAACCCGTCCAAGATTTACTAATTAGGAGTAAATCTTGGATAGTCCCCGGTTTGGGACTGTTCTTGAACACCTAATCTCACTTAGGATGTAAGTGCATAATGTGTATTGGATTTTCGAGAAAATTTTGGTAGCATTTCCCCGTTAGTTCTCTATGTACATATGTACTTAGAGAAAAATGGGGAAATGCTGCCAAAATTTTCTTGAAAACCCAATACACATTATACACTTACTAGTGAGATTAGGTGTTCAAGAATGGGATAGGTGGTACACATTTATTATATATAAGAATGACATCACATGTATTTGTTAACCCTAGACCCTAATCTTATTGTAATATATACTTGTTTTCTCTTTGATCTTAGAATGGATAGATCATGGATGTCCATTCACAATCGCTACACCCCAGAGTTTATTTATGGTCTTGACCAGTTTATTAGATTTGCCGAGGAACATAGGAAACAACCTGGAGATAGGTTCTACTGTCCATGTAGGCATTGCGGTAACAACTTGAAAGTCAGCACTGGTGAAGAAATCAAAAGTCATGTCATGTGCAACGAGATTATACAAGGCTATACAGAATGGCACTGGCATGGAGAGATTTCAAACCCAAAACCAGTGGATGTCAATAACAGTACTTCTATGAAAGAAGAAATTGCCTCCGATGACATAGATGTGAATGAACCAGTTCCAGTAGACATCATTGATGCGATGCTGGATAGTTGTGGGGTAGAGCACACCGATCCACCTCCCATTTTAAGAAACATTGTGCATGATGCTGAGATATCATTATACACATGTTGTACTAAGTTTACGAAGCTTAGCGATGTGTTGAGATTGTATAAGCTAAAAGTTAACAATAGATGGAGCGAAAAAAGCTTCACGTCATTGTTGTCTTTGTTGAAAGAAATGCTTCCTGAAGGAAATGAGCTGCCAATCTCAACATACCAGGTAAAGAAATTGTTGTGCCCAATGGGAATGGATGCCAAGAAGATACACGCATGCCCGAATGATTGTGTATTATTTCAAAAGGACTACGTGGATTTGAAAGATTGTCCAAAATGTGGTGCGTCACGGTATAAATTGACGACTTCGGGGGAGTCCAAAACCGGTTCTCCTACCAAGGTGATGTGGTATCTACCTATAATATCACAGTTTCAACGCTTGTTTGCCAATCAGATAGCTGCGAAGAATTTGAGGTGGCATGCAGATGTTAAGAAAAATAATGATGGGATCCTACGACATGCGTCTGATTCCCCATAGTGGAAGAGATTGATCTATTGTACCCTGAATTTGGTGAAGAAGTCAGGAATCTAAGACTTGGGCTTTGTACAGATGGGATGAATCCATAGGGGACATTGAGCAGCCAACATAGCACTTGGCCAGTCATGCTTGTTATATACAATCTTCCTCCCTGGCTGTGTATGAAAAATAAGTACGTAATGCTGTCGTTGTTGATATCGGGCCCTAAACAACCTGGAAATGATATCAATGTTTATCTTGAACCTCTGATTGATGACTTAAAGAAACTTTGGGGTGAAGGTGTGATGACCTATGATGCTTCATGAAGAGAGACATTTCATTTGCATGCTATGTTGTTTTGCACTATTAATGACTTTCCAGCATATGGGAATTTGTCTGGATATAGTGTCAAAGGAGCTAAAGCGTGTCCTATATGTGAAGAGAACATTGATTCAACAAGACTAAAACATGGCGGTAAGACTGTATATCTCGGTCATCGAAGGTTTCTTACAAAATTCCATCCGTATCGTAGGAAGTGCAAAGCATTCAATGGATTGAATGAGGAACGGAGTGCACCTAAACCTATACCAGGGGAGGTTGTTTATGAAAGAGTAAAAGACTTTGTCAATGAATTTGGTAAGAGATCACAATGTACTATGGCCACACAGAGTGACAAATCTTTATTCAAGAAGAAGTCAATATTTTGGGATCTTCCTTATTGGAGTTCTTTGACAGTCAAGCATTGTATCAATGTCATGCACATTGAGAAAAATGTCTGTGATAGTGTCATTGGTACTTTGTTGAATATACCAGGTAAGACTAAAGATAGGACAAAATCCAGACTGGACCTACGTGAAATGGGAATAAGGTCAGAATTAACAGAATTATGTGAAATGGGAAATCAGAGAACATACTTACCTCCCGCTTGTTACACATTGTCTAGAAAGGAGAAAGCTTTTTGTGAATGTTTGGTAAATGTTAAGGTGCCACATGGTTACTCATCCAACATCTGTATATTGGTATCAATGAAAGATCTGAAGTTGGTAGGTCTTAAATCTCATGATTGTCACACTCTAATGCAAAAAATATTTCCTGTGGCAATTCAATCTATATTGTTGAAGCATGTAAGGTTTGCAATCACCAAACTTTGTTTCTTTTTCAACAGTCTGTGCAACAAAGTTATTGACCCTGATACTCTCAATAATTTGCAAAGAGAAGTGGTTGTTACCCTATGCCAGCTTGAGATGTATTTTCCTCCTTCGTTCTTTGATATCATGGTACATCTTGTTGTCCACTTGCCTAGGGAAGTGAACATGTTGGGACTAGTTTTCTTGCATTGGACGTATCCCTTTGAACGATACATGAGCATTTTTAAAAGTGATGTTTGAAACCGTTATCGACCTGAAGGGAGTATTATTGAGGGTTATGTGGCGAGAGAGGTTATGGATTTTTTGCAATGACTTTCTCAGTGGTAATGACACTCCTGGTAATGACAAGAATATTGAGGAGCAATTTGGCAAAGGAATTTTGGGATCACGGGTGAAAGTAATCAACCGTGAGCAGTTGGAACAAGGTCACTTGTATATTTTACACAACATGGACGAAGTGAGTGTTTATATCGAGGAACATACCAATTTCATCAAGAGACAATATCCTCGAGCCAATACAATATGGCTTGCTAGAGAGCATAACAAGACATTTATTAAGTGGTTTGAAGATAAAGTCTTACATCAACTATCTCAAACACCAGATGATATTACTGAAACTATCAAATGCCTCGCCTTTAAACCAAAATTGAATGTTATGTCTTATGAAGGGTATGACATTAATGGATTCACATATTACACAAAGCGCCAAGATGATAAGAGTGTCGTCCAAAACAATGGGATCACCCTTCAAGCGTCGACTATGTTTTTTGCAAGTGCAAAGGATAAGAGTCCACGTGAAGCTAAAATGTCATATTACAGTGTCATTGAAGACATATGGCAGTTTGACTACATAGATTTCAGAATTCCACTCTTCAAATGTAATTGGGTTGATAACACCAAAGAAGTTATAGTGGATGAATTGGGTTTCACTTTAGTGAACTTTGAAAAGATTGGCGAGAAGGGTGAACCATTCATATCGGCATCACAGGAGAAACAAGTATTTTATATCGATGATCCTGCAAATGATAAATGGTCGGTTGTTCTTCATGGTAAAAGACAGTTTATTGAAGATCCTATAGATGAAGAAGAGTACTATGATAAGTATGATGACTCCAGTCCATTCTCATTTGGGTTGCCAACACCAGCAAATATTGAAGCTAATGATGACTTGTATGTGTGCGGAGATCACAATGAAGGATTGTTAATTGATAAAAAATCGCAATATTAGAGGCATGTTTATATTTTTTATATGTTTTATTTTTCTGAATGTGAACTTTACAATGTGAATTACTTTACAATGTGAATGTGAACTTTACAATGTGAATTTTACAATGTGAATTACTTTACAATGTGAACTTTACAATGTGAATTACTTTACAATGTGAATGTGAACTTTACAATGTGAGCTTTACATTGTGAATTACTTTACAATGTGAATGTGAACTTTCAGATGGCTGAGCATTCTCCTAATGACCGTGCTGATGATTACCGTGAGGGTGAGGACATCAATGCGCCGCCTCATAATGTAAGTTTTAAAAATATATCATATATTTATATCTATATGTCCATTTATAGTTATATCCTGTAAGTGTGTTTATTTTGTCAAATTTTAGGTTGATGATGCACATGTACCCTCTGAAGCACTTGAGACACTTGATGAGCAGCACCAAAAAGTTGATAAGAGAAGGGGCATCACTATGATGAAGAAGTTAATAGCGCAAAGGGGCAATGGACCCAAACATGTTGTGGATTTTGATAATACAGGAAATGCAATTGGAGTGAATTGCAATTCCTTTGTTTCATATCTTGGGTATGTTACTCGTAGCCATTGGGGTTGTAAGATAGATTCTTGGCATAAAGTTCCTAAGGGTAAGAAAGACGTAATATGGAAGGATTTATGCGTGAGTTATTATTAATTTGCAATTCTATTTTGTAGATTACTAATTTTTTGGATACTAGTTAATAGCAATTCTATTATACAGAGTATATTTGCATTGGATGAAAAGCTACATCGCAAATGCATGATGCAACGCTGTGGGAGAGTCCTAAGGAACTATAGGACAAATCTCACCTGAGAATACATAAAAGAAGGTGACAAGAGGAAGAAGACAACCACAGAACAATGGAACTTCCTGGACTAAGAAGAATGGGACGCGTTTGTTGCTTCAAGAAAAACTGATGAATTCAAGGTATTAGGCATCACTCCCAATTTAATTAATATACGTTGTATTCACCTATTCAAGATTAACATTTAGTGTTACTAACCAAATCATTAATGTGCATACTAACTAGGCCCTCAGTGAGGCGCAAAGAGTAAGGCGTGCACTGAATGTGCATGACCACACAATGGGTCGAAAGGGGTATGTAGGCATTCGCCAAAGACTACAGGCTGAGTCTACTACTTAGTCTACTGCTACTCAGGAGTCCTCTACTATAGGTACCACACCTCTGCCTCGCCATGATGTCTGGATAGTTGGGAGGAAAAATAAGAAGGGAGAAATAAGGAAGCCCGCAACTGTCGAGGCGACTAAAAAAATGCTAATATACAACTCTTAGAGCAATCGTTCGAATATTGATTATTTGTGGTGTTTACTTAATTACAAAATTTTGTTTTGGCAATTAGCGGGAGCTGTACGAGCTGAGGAAACAAGGCAAGTTCATCCCTGAGGGCACAAGGGATGAATTGACAGTTGCTCTGGGTAACCCAGAGCATCCTGGACGTGTTAGGGCTGCAGGCGCTGGTGTGGGCATCAAAGTGTTCTTTGGGCCATCCCAGCGCAAACATGTCCTAAAAGTGGGAATTTCACAAGAAGAGGTAACCTATTCTTTCTTTAGAATGTTACTGTAAAAGAGAATTCAATAATCAGAAGCTAACGTTTCTTTTTTCAATGTATAGGCAGATAAGATAGTTGATAGGAGAGTCAATGAAGTAGTTGATAAGAGAATCAAGGAAGCAGTTGATAAGACACTCCATGAAGCAATGAGCAAGTGGCAGGCATCTCTGACTGCCACTCAGCAGACAGTACCTATGGCGTCCCGCTCTACTCCTATTGTAGAGGTTGGGAGTAATCCTGTAGACCCACCACCTAGCACATCCGCTGTAAGTATTTTTATGACATAGTAACTAGTCTTTTCAAGATGATATGTTTTCAAGATGATATGTATATATGTATATAACATTCTTTACACAAATTTGTAGGGGTTGAAGCCATGCCATCTAAAAAGTAAAGAATATGTCGTTGCAGAGGCGTCGACTTACCCATCCCTACCAGGGGAAATGTTTTATGGGTCTCCATTACCAGCTAGTTGGGTTCGTGTGAGCCCGCTATGTATATTCCCCAAGTGGATGGATCTTTTATTTCCATATGCCCACCCAGATTGTGAAATTCTTAGTGAGGCAGAAGGCGAAGTGATATTGTGGCCAAAAGAGGATGTCCTCTATACTGAAACTGTATGGTAAATTTACATTACGTTAAATTGTTAGTGTGTGTATATGATGTCAATTGATCTGAAATTATATATATATATATATATATATACAGGTTAAAAAGAAGACACCCACAACATCTAGGCCTCCACCTCCACCTCCTACATTACCAAGTTGGGTTCCACAGGACCTACCTATCCCGTTAGGTCCTAATTGTAGGGGTATGGCAATATGGTTAGACGAACATGATATAAATTGCCCTATAACTGTTTCTATAGATACAGATGTTGTAGGTCAATCATACGAAAGAAAACTATTTATACAAGATATTTTGGAGTTGTTTCAATATGATTGGCTAAATACATTTGTGATAGAGCTATGGATAAGGTGAAATCTTCTTTATACATCCATATACCTTGTGTAGAATCTGGTGATCTGGTTTCTTATATATTAATGCATACATAATACATGTTTTGCAATTACTTAGACAAGATATGTGCATATTTTTCATTCGAACATGTAGGATTTTTGATTCCATCTTTGATTAGTCTAGTAGCTAAAGACCCTTTGTCAGTTCAACAATACTGTTGTGATGCTTTTACAAATTTTGCTCAAAATAACAAGACGGTGATAATAGCTCCATTCAATGTGGAGTAAGTTTACTTTTCTTATAATTTGGACTTAAGAAAATTACATTTTTATTGTGGATTTTGAGTTATTAATTTTTAACTTTTTTACCTCTAGGGGTATGCATTGGAAGTTACTAGTTATTGTCCCCGAGACGTTCACTGTCTATTATCGAGATCCTAAGGGGACTAAATTGAATTCAAAATATGGACACACAATGAAAATGACATTATTCCGGTGAGACATATTTCATTTTCATATCCGTTAACATATGTTATTACATTACTATTTAATTATGCAATGTACTGTGTTACATTAACATGTAGGGGTTTAGATGAGTTCAAAAAGGCTGGAGGAAAGGTCCCCAGGAAAAAGAACCAGCCAATAATTTGGAAGAACGTGGAAGTAAGTTCCTGACTGCAATGTATATATTATTTATGTGAACAATACTTAATTAGTTGTATTTTTTAATATTTTGTATGTTTCAATTTATAGTGTGCTACACAAGACAACAGATGGGCATGTGCATACTATGTGATGCGATTTATGCACATGATTATCAAATATGCCACAGTGGACATCGATACCATTCCTGAGGTATTATATATAGTCTCATTAGATAATATGAAATGTATCAATCTTATTTATATATTATTAATTATATATATACATCATTCTCTTTGTAGGTGCTTAAAACTGACCACACTACAAGAAAGGCCTTACTAGATGTACATGCTCCCTATACGACGGAAGAATTAAATGATGTAAGAGAAGAATGGGCAAAAGCCATACAAGTAGTAGGGTTTGTAAAATATAATTGGGATGTTGATAGTGAATAATGACTAAAGAATGATATTTTGTAAATGAATTTCTGAATTGTAATATGTGTGAATGTTTCTACATGCTTGAATGTTTCTACCTGTGTCTGAATGTTTATACAT